>OZ005736.1:157562828-158162828 GCA_963930755.1 Eudasyphora cyanicolor | reverse complement strand
TTTTACAGTGTTCATTCATATAATAAGAAACCTCTTTCTGCTGAATTTCATACTGATCGGATATAAAATAACATTTTTACAGCGCTTACATGTCAAATCGGGGGTAACGTATATATGGGGGCTATATCTAAATCTGAACGGATTTCTTCCAAATTTAACAGTGTTCATTCATATAATAAGAAACCTCTTTCTGCCGAATTTCATACTGATCGGATATAAAATAAAGTTTTTACAGCGCTTACATGTCAAATCGGGGCTAACATATATATGGGGGCTATATCTAAATCTGAGCCGATTTTCTCCGAATTTAGCAGTATTCCTTCTTTGCCGAATATCGCACTGATCGGATATAAAATAACATTTTTACAGCGCTTACATGTCAAATCGGGGGTAAGGTATATATGGGGGCTATATCTAAATCTGAACCGATTTCTTCCAAATTTAACAGTGTTCATTCATATAATAAGAAACCTCTTTCTGCCGAATTTCATACTGATCGGATATAAAATAAAGTTTTTACAGCGCTTACATATCAAATCGGGGCTAACATATATATGGGGGCTATATCTAAATCTGAACCGATTTGTGTGGTGTAAGGTAAAAAAATTGAATGCAATTCACGCTGGAGGGTATATAAGATTCGGCATGGCCGAACATAACGCATTATCTTATTTTATATGAATTTTGTAAGACATTTTTTTCTGTGTACAGTTTTGATAGCAATTGGAGCAATTGTCACGTTTAAGAATAACTTATTTCAAACGTACTTACATAGATACTCAGTTAAAAACCAGTAAGGTAAGTCGGGCGAGGCCCTTTCACCTCCCTCACAATGCGAAAATGGGCATTTCTATAATAATTGGAATAATTGTTTCGTTTCAATTAACAAAGTACATAGCTCCACCTCGTCATCAAATGTCATGTTAAGGAGGAGTAGATGATGTTGATCATAACAAACAAGATCTGAAACGATAATCTTAAAATGCGCAGTATTCTTTCATACACGGAGGAAAATCGACATTATTGATATGTCTGAATAGAAAGAAAATATATTTGGAATCAAAATTTTTAAATATTATATATTTGTGAACAAATAAATTGTATTTGAAAATCAAGATAATTTGTTTGGGACGCACATATTAATATATTAAAACAAAATATATTTGCGAACTGACTTTCATAAATAAAACATGTGCTTTCACACCATCAAAGTAATTGTTTAAGAAGTTTTCCAAATGTATTTTATTTAAAAACGGTCTTTAAACTTTTCTGACTTTTTCCATTTTAGTTTAAATATTTCCTAGATATTTTTTTTAATTTATTTATTTATTTTCAAAAATACGTTACAACATATGATTTAGAGCCCCATCGCCTTGCAGGCATTATAGAGGCTAAAAAAACTGGCAACTCTTTATAAACAAATTTGCTCTCATCTTAATCTTTCATCGCCTATATTCCATTAAAACTAATGTTAAATTAGAAGTGTTTCAATACTTTGAGCACAATATTCTTTTAAATGGAGTTTAAGATATAGTTGCCATGTTCTTCAACCGTGACGTAAGCTCATTATAGTGCCTTGGTCCAGAATAACTAATGACTGTTTTGTTATTTCAAATCTACATCTTGAAGTTATGATACATTTGATTGTCTTGTATTTCTTCCAGTTAGGGATCCACTCCTACTAAACTCCACTCCTACTAATACCGATTCCATGTAGTGCCTTAAACATGTACAATAGCAGCTGCAGTTTGTATAGACCATAAATCGGAAGTGTACATTTAACCTTGTACTTATATAAATCATGGGATGAATACCTGATAGGAAGGTTGTGCACAATTTTTAAAGGTTTGTGTTGTGCAGATTGTAACGATCACAATGCTCCATGATTCCTATGTGCGTATACAATAGGTAGATAAGAAAGATGTAAGTGAACAAGAGCCATGTAGATCATCGGTTTTACTTTGCTGTTCAGCTTATGCTTAAACTTGTATAGTATCCCAGTGCCAGAAGCAATCTTTGGTTTAACTCCTTCAATATGGGCATCCCATAACAAATTGTGGCTCAGTGGCTTGACACCTAGATATTTCACAGTTGGAGATTCAACAATGGGTATCCCATCTATACATACAGTCATCTCTTCATCAGTAATTTTGGTATAAGGTTTAAATCGTATAAACTTTGTTTTGTACGAATTTAATACAAGCTTATTAACACGAGAAAACTCCGAAATTAAAGCTGCATCATATTCAATTTGTGTTTTTAGCACAGCATCATATTTATAACTATAAAATAAACAAACATCATCTGCGAACATAAACAATTTTCCAGTAAAATGCAAGTTCTTCATGTCGTTAATGTATACTTCTAACAATAACGGTCCTAAAACACTGCCTTGTGGAACGCCATATTTAATTTGTTGCAATTCACTTTTCGATTTTCCGATTCAAGTAAGGCAAGTGTTGATCCGGTTACTCCTATGCTCTTCAACTTTCGCACCAAAATATCGTGATGAACCAAGTCAAACGCTTTCGAGAAATCGAAGAATACGCCTGCAACACCTTTGAAGTCTGAGTCCATTCCATTACAAATGGTCTCCATCATATTTATCAATGCCTCCTCTGTACCCGAACCTTTCTTGAAACCATATTGTCTTTCGTACAAGGTATTACTTTCACACAAATAACTTGATAATTGTTCAAAAATAAATTTTTCAAATACCTTATCTATACAATACTGATATTGGACGAAAGTTTGTAATATTGTAGGAACCCGACTTCTTGGGTATAGGTACAACTTTATGTGTCTTCAGGCACTTAGGATATTTTCCCTCTACGATCATTGTATTAAATATGTTCGCCATTATTTCACCCACTAACGACTTGTTCAAAAGCAACATTTTTGGTTTAATGTTGTCGTAACCAGCACCTTTTTTTAAATTAAGAGAGTCAAGTATTTTCTCTACTTCCAAGTTTCTAACTGGCCGAAGGTTAAATAGATTAGGTTCTTGTACCAATATCCTGAAGCAATTAACATCATCACCAACCTGTTGTTGAATATGATTCTTTAGACTTCCAACAGATTCCACGAAATATTTATTAAATTCGACGGCCTTCTCTTCATCTGTCATAACGCTTGTACCATTTTCAGTGATAATTTCATTTGTACACTTTTCAGAGCGCCCCAACCGACTATTTAAAAATTGCCATATTTTCTTCACATCACCGTTGCACGCTTCCAAATTATTAGCATAATATTTGTTCATAAAAAATAATATTGCAACTCCTTATCGTCCTCCTCCTCGTCCTCTAATATCTCAGACATTTTATGATAGTCAATACGTTTTCTTTCATTGTTAACATAATTCAAAGGCCTTACATTCAAATAAATGCAACAGCTCACATATTGTGATCTGATAATGTATTATCAATGCTATGTACGTCTACTGTAACGACGAGTTTCCTCCGGTTGCTGGGATATGCTCACGGGGATGAATTCGTCACAGAAATTTATATTTACAGCGACAGAGAGTACAAATAATTCCAGATCCGGTATATTTATTGAAATGTTTATCTTAAAGCTTATGTTACTTATTTTAATGCTTATGCTATTCCTGGTTCTTCGGTTAAAATGGGGTTCTTACGCGGGGTCCGCTGGGTCTCCGTTGTTACTGCTTGTTCTCGGTTAATGGTTAAGCTGGCGTATCGGGTATCCGCTCTCGTGGTACGGTTATGCTATGGGGTAACTTGGATGTCCACCGACGCTCCAAGTCTCGCGACTACAAAATATCTTTCTACGTAGTAAAATATCTTTAATAAAAATATTACGAGTATTCTCCGGTTTCATTCGCGTTTGATTTACTCTCTGACTATTGGTGATCACGACGACCTCCCAATTTTGACTCGCACGTAGTTTATTCTAAATATTGGTGATCACGACGACCTTCCAATTGTACTCACGCACGGTTTGTCTTGTGTATTGGTGGTCACGACGACCTTCCAAAATTTATTCACTCACGATTTGGTTCTGAATATTGGTGATCACGCCGACCATCCAATATTACGCACACACGGTTTGCTCTTTATATGGGTGATCACGCCGACCATCCAATATTACTCACTCACGGTTTGATCTGGATATGGGTGATCACGTCGACCTCCCAAGTTCATACACACACGGTTTGCTCTGGATATTGGTGATCACGCCGACCATCCAATAATATTCACGCACGGTTTGCTCTGGATATGGGTGATCACGTCGGCCTCCCAAGTTTATACACACACGGTTTGTTCTGGATATTGGTGATCACGCCGACCATCCAATATTACTCACTCACGGTTGGGTCTGGATATGGGTGATCACGTCAACCTCCCAAGTGTATTCGCGCACGTATTGTTGTTCACTGTTGTAGATCACGTCGACCTGCAAATTTTGTTCGCGACACATTAATTCCGAAGAAATATTATTTTTTTGCTTAATAATGATCACGATGATCCACTCGCGCACGATTTGTTATCCACGGTGAACATTGTAATTATCGTAATCCTGGGGCCCGATACTTACTTGTTGCCTGCTACTAACCAACTGACCGAGTTTATGCATGTGCTCCCATTTTATCATATGCCGCGTCGCCGCGGTCTACACGTATGCTGGGGTGACGCCGCATCCCATTTATATCATCTGCCGCGTCGCCGCGGTCTACACATATGCTGGGGTGACGCAGCATCCTAACGGGACCTTGTTTACTACTCATGGTATCCACGTGGTGTGATGTTTTGTATAGACTGTACTTGTTTCCAACGGTACTTTGTTTACTACTTAGAGCTTCCACGTGGTTCGGTGTTTTGGCGAGACTGTACTTATGTACTAAGGTAGTTTATACAAGCTGTACTTATTTCATATGTTCTTAACTCAGAATAATAATTCAGCAATATTTTCGGGTGTACGCACTGTTTTTGGCTTTTCACGCTTTGGTTTATCGATGAGGATGCCAGTTTCTTTCACTTTTTTCACAAGATAACGAACATACGGAGCTGACGGTGCTTCTCTTCTTCCAAAATCCGTACGCAATTTTCGCACACATTCTGCAACATTACTATGATTTTCAAAGTAATGTCGCTATATTTCCCAGCGTTGTTCAAGCGTATACACAACCATATTCGTTCAGCGGAAGGATAATACTAATTATCTGTCGAATAAGACATGAGCTAAGTGTTAAGGCCCAACTATAATATGCATAAGCTTAAGCAACTGTGCGAATGCATGAAATCGTATATGCCAAACTATAATGTACTTACGTGAACTTTTCGTTAAGTTCTCTCAGCTCTCTTAAGTTAGCTTATGCATATTATAGTTGGGCCTTTACCATTCACGAAATAAGCACTAGTTGAAAAAAAAAGTTAGATGGCGGACCCTTTATTACAACAAAATATATTTGCAAACTAACTTTCTCAAAGAAAATATGTGTTCATATACATACAAATAAAATCATTGTTTAGGAATATCTCCAAATATATGTAGTTTAAAAACGCTTTTCAAAACGTTGCAGAATTTTCGAATTAAATTTTTCATTGAATTTCAGTTATACCCTACAAATTTAAAATGTCATAAGTAGGAATAATTTTTGGTTAAAAGCATTATTATCCCCTTACCATAGAGAGGAGGGTTTATATTATTTGCTAGGAGCCAATAGTGTTGAGATATATTCCACATATATATGCTCCCCGATTCGGTATCGAAGCTATATAGAGGTTGTACTTTACTTTCGATCATTACAACATTTGGCAGAAAGAAGTTTCTTAATTTAGGAACTAATACTGTTTAAAATGGAGTTAATCTGTTCACGTTTAGATAAAGCCACATATATACAAAATCCCCGCCTTTTTAGTATTTAATCACTATATAAAATTTATTTTTTGTCTGATCTTTATATAATTTGGCAGAAATAAGGTTTTAGATCCAAGTTGATGAAAATCTGTTTAGGTTATGTATAGTCCCATCTGTTTGTTCCTTCCGATTATTGATCTATGAAAGAATACTGCGCATTTAAAGATTATGGTTTCACATCTACTTTATTGTGATGAACATCTTCAACTCCTCCTTGGAATAAGCCTTGATGAGGAGGTGAAGTTAAATACGTTGAAACGAATCCAATTATTCCAAATTATTATCGCAATGTCAATTTTCGCATTATTAGGGAGGTGTAGGGTATTATATAGTCGGTTTTAGGGGCATGGACATCCCAGTAGTATATACAGGTAGTAAAATTATATGTACTGGGTTTCTACGTTCGAAGCAAACTATATGTCAGCTACAGGTACTGTACCTTAAATCCGGAATTTATGAATGAAATTACTTATTAATAAATTAGTGTTATTCAGCGCCTTAAAAAAATAAGTAGATTTTCTTAAAAATATTATAAAGTTATATTTCGAAGTATGAAAAAAAAGGCAAAGAACTTATCAATGTGTAAATGATCCTGACAATTTCTGATACATCTGCGGAAAATGTGTAATTAAAAAAAATCGATGTGAGTTTAGTAAAATAACAGAAGAAATATATGTGCAATATTTTGGTATACGAGTTGAAAATATGAACGAACCGTGGACACCTAGTATTTTGTGTAATTCGTGCCATGTAAATCTTACTCGATGGACTAGTGGAAGCATGCGGTAAGTACTTTACAATTAATGTATTACAATGTTTTGTGGAATAACACGTTTTAATTTTAGACACCGCGTGCAAATTGGAACACCAATGATTTGGAGACAACCATTCATTCACGATACGGACTGCTATTTTTGTCTAAGTGAACAGATTGGAATAGGAACATAGTAACATCTGTCACTTTGCCAGTTGCACATTCGGAAACAATACCAATTCCCAAGTTTCCAAGTATAACTAACAGCTTAATAACGGAAACATCAGCAAGTTCAACTGAGTACTCAACTCTGAGCGATTCAAGTTTGAGTCACAAGTCATCGCTTTTAACACAGTTTCAACTCAATGCTCTAGTGAGAGATTTAGAACTGACCAAAGATAAGGCAGAACTACTTGCACCGGGGATGAAACAGTACAATATTTTGGCCCCAGATGTTAACATATCATATTATAGAGTCCGTGATAGACCTTACAAACAATTTTATACAACTGTGGAAAACATATGCTTTTGCAAGGACATTCCCGGATTGTTCGAGGAACTTAATCAAACATACAATTCAAAAGAATGGCGGTTATTTGTTGACAGCAGTAAAGAAAGTTTGAAAGCAGTACTTTTGCACGACGGAAATCAGAAACCGTCGATTCCCATTGCTCATGCTGTCAACACTAAGGAATCATACGAAACAATGGCTAAATTGATAAAATACATAAAATATGAACAACATGACTGGAAAATTTATTGCGATTTAAAAGTAGTTGGGATGTTATGTGGAATGCAAGGCGGATATACAAAATATTGCTGTTTTTTATGCCTCTGGGATAGCCGAGCTCGCGAAGATCATTACAGAAGAAAGAAATGGCCAACAAGAATACACATTACATTGGGTGAAAACAACATAAAATACACACCTCCCGTCCAAAAAGAAAACATTTTTTTGCCACCACCGCATATAATGCTGGGGCTCTTTAAAAATTTTGTAAAAGCCTTAGGGAAAGATGGCAATTCACTCTCTTATATATAAAGTTTATTTAAAAGTTTTTCTTTTCAAAAAATCGAAGAAGGCTAAAATAAGGAAACTGATGAAAGATGTAAATTTTGAATCCTATTTGACGTCGGATGAAATTGCATGGAGGTCGTTTAAGCTTGTAGTTTCAAATTTCCTTGGATCCAATAAAAGCCCGCAATATGGAACAATGATTAATGATTTGTTAAAAAATTATGAAAAAATTGGTAAGAAATATATTTTTCTATATTTATGTATATAACACATATGTATGTATTCTTCTAACTTATTTTTCGCTTTATGTATTCCAACAGGTGTAAATATGTCCCTCAAAATTCATTTCTTGCATTCTCATTTAAACTTTTCCCCCGAGAATCTTGGCGACATAACGTCGGCTTAATGCTATTTTGTTCCATACGCCATTTTGTATGATCGGAGAAAAACGCAATTTATTGTTTGAGTAAAAACGGGACTGAAGAGTTACACACTTTTTATTCCATAGGGTTCCCAACAGTATTTGTATTATTCCCATGCATTTATATGCCATTATATTCAAAAATAAGCCAGTTATAACAATTTTTGTACATGGCATTTTGGTCCATATCCAGTGTTGCCACAGGAGAAATATTTTTCCGACCAAAATGTTTCCAAAAACCGACCAAAACCCGTTGTAGCCGACCAATTTTATAAAATCAAAGTTTTCGATATTTTGTAAAGTTTGGTAACAAAATTTTCCGATTTTGATGAAACTTGGAAAAGTTGCCCGTCCATCATGGATCGCATTCAATGATAAAATAGAAAAAATATCTGGAATTGTTCGATTAATTGATTCTGGGTAAAATTCGCCCAATTTTAGTTCAGTCGCTTAGCATATTATATTGTTACGGAAAATCTTTTTTGACATTTTTATGAGGGATATATATATAAATGTGGTCCAATGAGATCCATTACCAATGGAAATAATAATTGCCGAATTGCACCCCAAAATCATAATATTTGTTACAAGGCGCCAAGAATTCAAATTGAATGGGACATCTATTTGGGGCTATATGAAATCATGGTCCTACGATGATACTGTAAGTCTGAGTAGTTCTATGTAAACTTAGACGCATGTTGCGTCTATATCATACTTCAATTACTTGAAGTATGGTGTAAAGAAATAAAATCGGTTAGAATCCTTCTGTGGGGACTATATCGACACATGGACAGATATGGTCCATTTCCAACCCCAAACAACTATTGGTTTTATTATTGTAGATTACACCGTGACTGAGGAATATGGATAAATCCTAGTTGCTAAAAGTCAATTTATAAATTGCAAGAATTGTGTAACATTAAAAAAGGAATTCTGCATTTATAAATAATTTCTGTTTGTTTTCACATGTTTGTTATTAATACAGAGGGAGTTAACCGACTCAAGTTAATTTCTACTTTTTTTATAAAACTTTCAATATACATTTGAACATATTTTTTGGAATTTGAATTGAGTTTTTCTTATTTTATGAATTAAAGAAACAATATTCTGAAGTTGTATGACCTAGTTTGTGACAAATAACAAAATTTTTCAAAAACGGAAAAAAGGATGCAAAGTTGTTCATAGAAAGCCTTATTTATAAAAAGTAAAGTTTTGCTGAACTGATTTCAACGTTAAAAATAATTTTTAACTTCCATCATTTATGACTAAAGCCTGTGAGTTCTAGAACACAATAGTATGAACTTTCGTTAATTGTAGTATTTTAAAAGTTGAAAAAATCAGTGATAGTCGGAAATTTACAAAATTTCAGCAAAATAGCAGAAGTAGACTAAATTGTAAAGTCCTAAGTCATGCAGAAGGTCGAATCTGCTTGAATAATTTATGAGTGTACTCTATACATATAAGCAAAGTTTATAATTTGTTTCTTTGAACACAAATGGCGAAATTCCGCAATTATGCTGAGATTTATGAACCTAAATTTCGGCATTAATCTACTCTCGGCCTACAGAACAGGAATGAAAGAAATAATTTATTTCACCAGAAAAGATAATTTAGACAACTACAAACCACATTTCCGGTAAATGTAACTTCCATTGCCGAGCCAAATAAAATTCTAATAAAATTGTATTACAATGTAGTTGTCTACAATTTCGATCAACATGTCGATAATGCTTAATGCAGCGATTAAATTGTAAAGTCCTAAGTCATGCAGAAGGTCGAATCTGCTTGAATAATTTATGAGTGTACTCTATACATATAAGCAAAGTTTATAATTTGTTTCTTTGAACACAAATGGCGAAATTCCGCAATTATGCTGAGATTTATGAACCTAAATTTCGGCATTAATCTACTCTCGGCCTACAGAACAGGAATGAAAGAAATAATTTATTTCACCAGAAAAGATAATTTAGACAACTACAAACCACATTTCCGGTAAATGTAACTTCCATTGCCGACCCAAATAAAATTCTAATAAAATTGTATTACAATGTAGTTGTCTACAATTTCGATCAACATGTCGATAATGCTTAATGCAGCGATTAAGAACTATATTGGGATTGACAATAAACATTTCAAGGTATTTCCAGCAGTGAAAAGGTTTAACTTTCAGTAATTTACTTTGATATTAATCTTCAATTTATTCTGTATTATACTACAACTTAAATATTTCAGAATAAAACCGACCAAAATTGTGTTGGTCCGACCATCCGACCAGAAAGAAAAATTTTAAATCTTTCCGACCAAATTTGGTCGGAAATGACCAAAACGGCAACGCTGTCCATATCCACATTTATTTTAATATTTTTTCGTATTTGTATTACACGGACCAAAAAGAAGGTCGGTATGAAAGGAGAGTAATTTACATATTGTGATCGAAAGACCGTAAAATAGTGAGTAAAAAATATAAGGTGATTGAAAAATGGGGATATAAAACAAAAATATAAAAATTATTTCCCTTAAATCAGAGTTAAATCGATTTACCCTATCAATATCTCGAAAACTAGAGATAGGAAAAAAATTATTGCAGATTCTGAAAGAGCATGCTTGAAACCCATATAATCAACTCCTAACTCCAAAAACGCAAAAATGGCGTATGGACCAAAATAGCATTAAGCCGACGATAAGCGACGAACATGGGGAAAGGATTCACCAAGAAATGAAGTCCATCGAGCGGCGTTACCAAGGGCACTAGGATGAAAGAATGATGGGAGATTATATTTGGTTCCTCATTAGAAAAAACCAGTAAGGAAAGGCAGAAAGTCGGGCGGGGCCGACTATATAATACCCTACACCTCCCTAACAATGCGATAAGGGTCATTGCCATAATAATTTGGAATAATTGGTAAATGGGAAACATTAATCGCTAAATTAAGCAATATTCGTTCCTAAATTGAGAAACATCTTTCTGGAAAATTTTAATGATCGGAAGTAAAATACAACTTCTATAGCGGTTTGATACCAAATCAGGAGGAACATATATATTTGGAGCTTTAATATAAATCTGAACCGATCTTCCCTGAATCTGTCGAATTTCGTACTGATCGGATATAAAATACAGTTTTTACAGCGCTTACAGGTCAAATCGCGGGTAACATATATATCGGTGTTATATCTAAATCTAAACCGAGTTTCTCCGAATTTGGCAGTATTCCTTCATGTAGAAAGAAACCTCTTTTTGCCGACTTTCGCACAGATCGGATATAAAATACAGTTTTTACAGCGCTCACATGTCAAATCGGGGGTAACGTATATATGGGGGCTATATCTAAATCTGAACCGATTTCTTCCAAATTTAAAAGTGTTCATTCATATAAATAATAGGAAACCTCTTTCTGCCAAATTTTGCACTGATCGGATATAAAATACAGTTTTTACAGCGCTTACATGTCAAATCGGGGGTAACATACATATATGGGGGCTATATCTGAATCTGAACCGATTTTCTCCGAATTTAGCAGTATTCCTTCATGTAATAAGAAACCAAGAATACATGCACAGACGGACAGACAGACAGACGGGCAGACGGACATAGCTAAATCAACTCAGAAAGTGATTCTAAGTCGATCGGTATAACAAACGATGGGTCTATTTCTTCTCCTTTTGGGTGTTACAAACAAATGCACAAAGTTATAATACCCTGTATAACAGTGTGGTAGGGTATAAAAAGATTTTTTGTTTTAATTTCTTTTTAAATAGCGATTGGGAATTGGTCCACTTGGAATTGGTATTGTTTCCGAATGGGTAACTGGCAAAGTGACAGATTTTACTTCAGCGTAATTCCAGCGAATGCTCCTTCCTACTCTAATATGTTTACTTAGACAAAATAGCAGTCCGTATCGTGAATGAACGGTTGTCTCCAAATCATTGGCATTCCAAATTGCACGTGATGTCTAAAATTAAATCGTTTTATTTCACAAAACATTGTAATACATTAATTGTAAAGTACTTACCGCATGTTTTCAGTACTCCATCGAGTAAGATTTACATGGCACGAATTACACAAAATACTAGGTGTCCACGGTTCGTTCATATTTTCAACTCGTATGCCAAAATATTGCACATATATTTCTTCTATTATTTTACTAAACTCACATCGATTTTTTTTAATTACATATTTTCCGCAGATGTAGCAGAAATTTTCGGGATCATTTACACATTGAAAAGTTCTTTGCCTTTTACTCATACTTCGAAATATAACTTTATAATATTTTTCACTAATTTATTAATAAGTAATTTCATTCATAAATTCCGGATTTAAGGTAAGGAACGTAGAAACCCAGTACATATAATTTTACTACCTGTATATACTACTGGGATGTCCATGCCCCTAAAAGGCGCAACTGAATGGAAACCTCATAAATAAAAAACCACAAATATTGTTGAATGACCCTCTACCTGAGCGGATCTCATCCAATATAGCTCTCGCCAACGGCCATACAACCTCGTCCTCTCTATCATTTTATAATGTCTGACATCAATCCTCATAAAATAAAATGCAAGTGCAATGTCTCTTATATGTCTCTCTCAAATATGGCGATTTTTTTTGAATTTCCCTTACATTTACAAAATGGATCATAACTTTTACATCTATCCATAGATTTCAAATAGACAGTATTTTCTCCTTTAGCATGCTGGCTTTTTAAAAATGTGATAAAATATTTTTTTCGTTTTTTTTTCTATCTTTTTATGGTTTTTTTGTACCAGGAAAATGTGTTTTAAAAAAAATTGAAAAAAATCTACTTTTTCCAATTTGTTTAAGGACTATTACTAAACCACTGTTTTTAAGTGAAAGAGATATTTCCAACATTGGTAGCCCATATTAATAGCTTCAATTTAACATATAAGTCGACCTGATAGGGCATATACTCCAGAAATTATAGTACAAATACTAAGGGTAATTTCGACGATATTAGTATTTTTAATAAAAAAAATTTTAAAAAAAATTTATCCATAAAAAATTTTTTCGTTTTGATTTTATATAACAGTATGCCACAATCTATACAAAAAAATTTTTTAGGTCTAGGACACAACAATTTTTCTTTTGCTTAGTGTAATAAGGTAGTTTAAATACAAAAATAAATGAATTTACTCATATTTTTTGAGACTACAGGGTTGCCCATATTCGACGGACCCATGTTTTTTTAAAAAAAATCAAAGAAAAAAATAAAAATTTGGCGGTTGGCAATCTTAATCATTTAATTTGTTCCAAGTAGATTTGTTTACATCAATTTTTGAATATGATATCTCTCAAATGGCCGCCTCTGGCGTTGATGGCGTATTGTGCCCTTTTTGCAGCATTTTCCATCGTTTTCGCCAACATTTCGGCCGGAATAGCGGCTATTTCTTCACGAATGTTGTCCTTGAGCTCTTCTACGGTCCTTGGCTTGTTAACGTAAACCTTTGACTTCAAATATCCCCACAAGAAGAAGTCAGGCGGCGTCAAATCGGGCGAACGCGGTGGCCAGTCCAAATCACCACTTTTCGACATCAAACGGCCCGGAAACAAATTCTTCAGAAAATCGATTGTTATGCGACTTGTGTGCGGTGGAGCGCCGTCTTGTTGAAACCAGAACTGCCTCATACGCTTTCGACGAATAATTGGCATCACAAAATTGGTCATCATGTCGCGATAACGCTCCTGGTTGATGGTAACAGCATGGCCATTTTCGTTTTGGAAGAAAAACGGCCCAATGACCGTTTTCGCACTAACGCCGCACCAAACTGTGACTTTTTCGTCATGAAGAGGCAATTCTTGAATCTCCTGAGGATTTTCAGTGGCGTAAATACGGCAATTTTGCTTATTTACGGTCCCATTCAATGTGAAATGGGCTTCATCGGACATGATAATTTTGTTCCAAAATTGCTCGTTATCATCGGCCATTTCGATGACTCGTTGGGCCCATTCCAATCGACGAGGCTTGTCCGCAGGCAACAATCTTTGCGTCAAATGAATTTTGTACGGGAACAAATGCAAATCAACGCGAATAATCCGTTGTAAAGTGGACCGAGCCATGCCCAACTGCTGAGAACGGCGTTTTTGGGATGTTCTTGGGGACCTCTCAACACTGGCTCGTACGGCAGCGATATTCTCGGCCGATCGCCTTGGTCGACTTTTATTTGGCCTCTTCGGATTAGAAAGAGCCTCACCAGTCGAAATTTTTTCGTATAAACGCTTAAAGCGTGGTACTATGTTCATTTTTCGAGTTGAAATCCCATATAAAAACAAAGTCGCGAAAAAAACTGCGAAATTTTTTCGTTTGTGGTACTCTGTTTATTTCAACGCGAAAAAGTAACATTTTACGCAACCACAAATTTAACGCCGTTACAAATTGACGCCGCAACAAATTTAATGCCGCCAACGTCACACTCCCATTTGTTTATATAGATTTTTGTCCGCAAGAAACTCAAATGTTGTAAATATTAGAAATAAAATTTCCTAATAAAGAATAATAAATTAAATTATCTTCCGAAATAAAGAAAAAGAATGCAAAGATGTGGTAGGACAAATAATTATGTTTATGGAATAAACCAGAAGAGCGAAATTCCAATTGGATTGCAGTACAAAAGCAAACAAAATGTGCAAAACACTGGAAGGACATGTAACTAAATGTAATAATGTGGAATTTGACTTGTAATTAGATATGTACATTTATGTTTGTTTGTTTAGAACAATTGTGTGCAAAAGCCAGGAGAAACATTATGGACGGCTAACGCTACTAAAGCAGTAGGACAATGGAATTGGACAGTGCCTGTGATCTCGATTTGGAATTGGTTGTAAAGAACATACATAGGTTATTCTTGCCAGCCATAGAAGTTGGAAGATGATATTCCGTTTATGGATGGAAGTATAATATATATGTCAACAAATATAATGTAAATCCTTAAATATAATAATAAAACATATTTTTCGATTAATCAAAACATCATTTTATTTATTTATATTCGTACAACAGTAGGAAATTATTTCGTTATAACATTGTGCTACCCTGACTTTTCATGTCTCACAAACATCGCCACCGCAACAACACAAAATAAATAATTTATGTATAACATTAGAAGAATATTTCCATTCTGACATTTAAATTAACTAGTTTCTAAGTCGGCATTATTGCAATTGTTTATTGATTCGAATTTTATCTTTTGTTTGTTTTCAAGAATGTTAACAAAAAGAAAAAACGCACATGCATATACACACATACATACATATAAAAGTGACACTTTGACACACACACTTCCAAATTGCAATGCTACTTTGTAAAAAAGCGTTCCATTTTTTCAACTCGAAATAACATTTTGCGAAATTTTTTCGTGCCGAAAAAACATAGTACCCACCTTAATGGTGTTCTTAGAAGGCGCACTTCTCACATTTTTTAATATTTTAAAAGCACGTTGAGTTTTCACAATTGACTTCTTCTGTTGAATGTGAATTTCAACTATTTCAGAGCGCTCGCGTGGCGTGTATTGTTCCATGGTAAATATCTGCTTGGACTGACGCTTCAAACGCGGTATGTCATTAAGCGATCTGACATCTCTGTCAAAAGTTATGGCGTTGCCAGATGGGTCCGTCGAATATGGGCAACCCTGTATATGTGTGGCGATTTGTAAGTCGGTTTACCCGACTGAACTTTCTTACTTATTTAAATAGAGTTTCTTAAATATCAAATGATTTTTTTTAGGTCCATAGTTTACAATATCGATCCGCATAGAATCATTTTTCTGAGTCGATTTGGTCATGCCCGTCTGTCTGTCCAACCCTACATACATGCATATGTATGTGTATGGTTCTCCAAGCATTTGCTGCCAAAATGATGGCAAAAATAATGAATAATAAGATATGTCACCCCGGAGCGAGTAGGTTGTCAGGTAAATTTTCGCATTTTTTAATTTTAAATGGATTTTTTAATTCCATTTAATTCTTTTAGATGTCAAATGAAATTCTTTGATATTTTCCGAATTACAAGTCAAAATGGCGTAGATCTAATGTGAAGTTTTTTGTTTGTATGTTGGTGTTATTGAATGCCGCCATCTTAAGTTATTTTTAAAGTATATATATTTAATCCATTTATAATACTGGTAATACCCACATGGAAACAAACAAAACACGCAATAAATTAAACCAATTAAAAATACAAACAAATAAAGTTTTTAAAAGATAATTAAATTGATGCGGTGTTAATGTTCGCAATTACATTCATCACGATGCATATGAATTAAAAAACAAGTAAAAGCGTTAAGTTCGGCCATGTCGAATCTTATATACCCTCCACCATGGATCGTATGTGTATGTATGGTTACGGGTACAAATAAACTCATTATACAAAATTTCAGCCCAATTCGTTAAAATTTGAGGTTTTTGTGGCGTTACGAAGTCAAATCTAGAGAGACCTTTGTATGGGGGCTATATAAAACGAACCTATGGTTACCGTTGTTCGTGTGAAGGATACCGGGTATAAATAAACCCCAATTAGCAATTTTCAGTCCGATCAGTTGTCTTTTGTGGTCGCTATGACGTCAAGAAGTCTAATCGTGGTGATGCTATATACGGGGGCTATATCAAAAATTGGACCGATATTGCCCATTTTCAATCCCAACATACCTACAGATATAAGAAGTATATGTACCAAATTTCAGACACCTAGCTCAAGTATTATAGATTGTAGCGTGATTACAACCGACGGACGGACGAACAGACGGACATGGCTAAATCGAATTTTACGACGTTTAATAATATATATACTTTATGGGGTCTAAGATCAATATTTAGTGGTGCTACAAACGGAGTGACAAAATAAATATACCCCCATCCTATGGTGGAGGGTATAATCGCCTTATTCCAGTTGGCGTCGTCGACGTCGTCACATCATTTTCGTCATATCTATGAAGTTCTATCTTTGTCATCTTTACGCCAAAACTAATGTTTTTGGTATCCATGAACTAACAAAAACCATTTTTATATCTTAAAAATATTTAAAAAAAAAATCAGAATTTATGAAGTCGTCAATCTAAACAGTGCCGACGAAGAATCGACGACGCCAACTGGAATAATAGTAACAGAGATTCAAAAAAAAATAACCTACCTAACTTTTCATAAGAGTTTAGTTAAAACAAAGGAAAATTATGAAGAATCTTTCATGAAATTATGAAAAACAATTTTAGATTACTTAACAATGGGAACTGATATTTTCCAGTTTTGTTGCTATAACTGAATTTGACATGTTCTCCTCGGACGACATGTGGTGGTTGCGTAGACCAACAACAATTACATATTCCAATAAATGCCTAGCTAGGACTCACGAAAATTGATAAGCTATTGTTTTCCTTTTGTAAAAAATTAACGGTTAAAATATGATTCCCATTAGTAGTTTTATAAAATTTTAGACTAAATAATTTCTCTAAACAGTGTGTGTACACCGCGCTACAAACAGTTATTTTCTTTTATTAAAAATAAGAAAATTCGTATTAGGGCTCAGCAAAAAAAACAAATAAAAATGGTAGTAAGTTCGGCCGGGCCGGATACTCTTTAATACGGATTGCATTCAATTATATAACCGAAAAAATCTTTGGAAATGAAGCAAATCATGAAACGATTTCTTTTTTGGTTTTAGCAAATTATTTATGCAGATAATAAAGTCCACTTTTCACTGGATTCTAGGTACAACATTTTAAGTATTTGTATGAACTGATCATAAAGCTATAAGCGGTTAACTTTTGGTGCAAAATGGTACATTTGTGTGCTAGGTACCAAAAGGGGCGTGGAAATAGTAGTCATTTTTTACCGGGCTGTAGGTCCTATAAAAGCATTACACTGTACACAATTTCAAGTATTTATATGTACTGGTATTAAGATAGTTTTTTTAGAAAGTTATCCCTTTGGAGTTGCCAAAAAGGGACTTCGGCACTTCGCCCATTTTTCTCAAGATGATGGCGGGGTTAAACTATTACTATGTGAGAAATAAGAGATTATTCGCATTATGTAGTATAGAAATTATTAGAGAATCAATATTATACTAAATTGTAATCATTTGTGAAGGCGGTACTAGAACAAGAGAACCAAGATGACCCATCTGCGAGCTTCAATTTGAAGTATATGTCCTAAAACGGATTTTCGTCGAACATACTAAGGGTGAGGGGATAATTATCTCCTCGATGACCTAAAAAAAATATTTATGAGTGACTATTTCACAACATAGGCCGATATTGTAAATTTCCAGTGTTTAGAATTTTAGTATAAATATAAAAAACAAACTGCAAAATGTCAGACAAATCGAATGGAAAATGTGTTTTTTAATGTATAAAAAAATAATTTTTAAAGAGACTTCTATGTGATGATCAACACATGGATCGATGTGGTTGTTATTTGTTGTGAAGATTTCGTTTTCGAAAAATGTGAACAAAATTGTTGATATCTCTGATGTACCTCAAAACATTTTACATGCTTGGTTGTTTAAAATGTGCATTCGAAAAAATAATCTTACATTTACACATATTGACAAATTTGAGAAAATGTGTATGTATTAGACCTCGCCTCACTTATATGGACAATTTTTTTTTCGAATTTTGCATTTGGGGATTGGTTAAATTTGCGATTTGATGTAAAAATGCATGTGGTAAAATTTGAAGTCGATCAGAGTGTGCCAACCCGTGCCACAATGAGGTCAAAGTTCAAAATATATAGAAAACAATCGTTTTTTCATTTATTTATTATATAAAAAAAACATGCAATTCATATAATGTTTTCTTAATTAAAAAAAGAAGAGAATTAATATTATTAAGTCAAGTTTGACTTTTCTCTCAGCAGCATCATTAACAACATTAATATTTTTCAGAATTTGAACGCCTTTAATGTATTCTGGTCTTTCGTGCCAATTTGAGGGATCAAAGTTTAAAAAATTGGTGTCTATTTCCAAACGTGCAAAAAAAGTTTTAGTTTTATGTGTTACAAAGCAACTTAAATCTTTAGATTTGAAATTCTTTTAATTCTTCTACACTAGCGCAAACTTTTTTAGGCAGTGAAATTACATTGTCTTCCTCAGTTTCGATCTCAGTTGCAAGTGCCGCAACCATTTTTCTTTTTACGTCAAAGTCCACGTTGCAATCAAAAAACGCAAGAGCAACTAACTCTTCCGATAAATACCATAGGTGGTTTCGGATTTTTACTAATAATGGTATTGATATGTATGGGTCAATATAACTTGCAATCTTTATAACCAGCTGTAAATCGTTATTTGGTGCTTCGACGGCATAAGTGGTTCTGAACCAGTACGGAACATACAGGCGTACCAGAAATATACAAATATTTCGCAAACCATTCAACTGGCTGGAAGACATTTGTGTTTGTTTTTGTAAAGCATATATAAAACATATATGGCTTTCGACATGAATCTAGCATGGGATGTTGACCCAGGTGCATGAAATGCGAAATTTGGGATGCTGCCACCAAGAAAAATATACATACAAAATATATACGTAAGTTGTAATAACTCTTTATAATCGTGTCGAATATGGTCTTTTTCTAAATGTTTAATACAAAACTCTTTGCTGAAGTTACATTCTTCGACACTTACAGCACGTTGCACTTCTTCATCCATTATACCAACTTTGAAATCTTCCAACTTAAAAGTGTTCCATTCCCGTGAAAAACGTTCAAATATACCAACTTCTGGACCACTAGATATACCTAAAAAACAGCTTGCAGTAAGATTTCTGCAATGTAATGCCTGCACGGTAACCACATTAGACTCCGATCTAATTTTTTCTACAGCAACATTGCTGCCCCATTATGTTGACCAGTGTTGGTAGCAGTTGTGTCAAACCACACCATTTCTAATGAATTTATCATGTTCTTTTTCGTTAAATAATCGTATATTGATTGTGCGATTGCTGTTCCAGATCCAACTTCAATAATTGGAATGGCAATGAACTAGTGTTGGGAAAGTATCGAGTATTTGAGTACTGAGTACTCGATGCCGACTGTTTCTTCGGGTACTCATTACAAAAAAGTACCTACTCAATAGTATCGGCTTGTACGTATTGGCACTAGTACGATGCGGTTTTAGTTTAATAAAGCTGGGAAGAAAGATATCAATATCAAATCCTTTCTAATTGAAATGTAGGAATAAATAAAAATACATATGTTCAGTTTCACATTTCGACAAGTTTTCATCTCTATAGTATGCTCAAGGCAGAATCCGCTACTTCTGATAATATATGTATATAATTGGTTTGCCATTTATATGATGCTAAAAGCTAATGGTGAATTGTATTCTGAAAAAAATGTTGCCCCGTCGACTCGATATTCTGAAAAATATTTGACCTTTTTGGGTGGAACATATTCAGTCCCTCGAAATTAACTTACCTCATATTTCAAAATTCCAAAATATGGTATAAAACTCCAGATTTCGGGAAAAGGGCAACGGAAATGTTGCACTTTTTTGCAGAAAAGAAATCGCCATAAGATTTTGCCAATCAATTTTTTGAAAGAAATCTCTTTAAAAATTGAACATAAATATTACAAATATTGCAGAGATTATAATATTGTATCATAAATGAAATTGGAACAATTACCTATTATAAATAAAAATATGAAGTGTTTAAAATAAAATTTTCAAATAAATCTTAATTTAATTGGAATATGGTTACATATTGAATTTGCACTACGCTTATTTTACGTCATCTAACAAATTGTTGAGCATTATTTATGCAACCGGTTCACCGGTTTTTTATTTTCGGTTAAACCGAAAACCGGTTTTAGAGTTAACTTAATTTTCGAAGAAACCGAAAAACGTATTTTCAAAATAACCTGTTTTTTGATCACCCTAGTTGAAAGATTTTTTGCATCGTTTACAGTGAATAAAAAGCCATGTTCAAGTATTTTTGTTATAATAACACTGTACTAGTCCAAAAATGTAACAGACAGTAGACCCAATAGAGAGAGATTATAGGGTCGCTCCATAGTGTCTCTCCTGTGGTATTAACCGTTTCTCTATGTTATCTCTTGTTTTCGCGATATTCGACCACAGCGTTTGCTAGGAAATCAGAGAGGTTAGCTAACCTGGTGATGATTTTGAATTTTAAGACTTAAGTGTCTATTTCGAACACAGCGTAATTATAAAAAATCAAATACATTTGATATAACTGAATTAATTGTATTTGAATTATAATTGATATAACAGAATTAAAAAATTTATAAAATACATCTATAATACATAATAATAAATTATGTATTTATATAAGATAAATGTGTCGGTATATTAACACTATTTTTATAAAAAAAAAAATATTTAAAACTACCGACTGCACGATGAATTTTTAAATTGTTTTTTTTTTTTTAATTTTATTTCAATTACTTTTATTTTATTAAAAATTAATGTATTTAAGGCACAACAGTAATTTATAACTGTAATAAATACATATCTTCATGCTTTTTTCAAATAAGTATGATTTAAATAAGTTGAACCTTAATTACACTGAAACTACTGAAAGTATCGAGTACTCAATTAAAAAGTATCGAGTAGTACCGAGTAGTCAAAAATAGCCATATTTTACAACACTACAATTAACTTTTCAATTTTTTCTGCAGTTAAAACAATAGCTAGGCGGTCAACTTTTTCTTTTCCAGCCATTGCAGGATGTAGTTTACCATCCCAATGTAGGACGAATGTGTCAGGAATCTGAAAAATGTTAATTCTGTGAAATATTCATAACAATTTTAAAATAAATTTTATTACCTTGAAATTCTCAATAATTTCTTTGCCATGACGTTGACGATATTCTTTGCGTTGTCTTCTCAAACTTGTAGAATTAAGAACCAAATCTTCTCATGCTGGCTTTAACATTACATGTCAAACCGAACCGATTTTTCGAAAAAAAATCTGGTCGACATTCCCGATTTGTCGACTTGAAAATTTGTATATGCGTTTTACTATGGAAATGAATCACCTTGTAGTTGGCGAGAAAAAAAAAAATTTTTAAAATTTTGGGAAAATATCAGAAAAGCTGTATTTTGGAAGTTAAGTACGAGTATTATGCAAACGCGAGGACGGAATTTTACAAATGAAGGCTCGTTTGTAAGGTCATGACTTGTACTTTCAAGGACATATATTGTTGATGGTTAATTTTAAGCTTTAAAATGCATCAGTTGCATATGCATCTTTATTTTGCATCCTGCACATCAATGACACCAACTTAAAATTCTGAGAATAATATAATTGTGTACCCCCATTTGTCCTAAACTGACCCTACAAATTTCAAGATGGTGTTCAGCCTTGTTCTTTTTTAAAACAATAATTACTAAAACATGTCAATGATTTTCCTTTATAAACAATGATAAATATTGAAATTACATAGTAGACAGAATCTTTTCAATAAAAAACCAGTAAGGAAAGGCTAAAGTCGGGCGGTGCCGACTATATAATACCCTACACCACTCTCGTAATATTGAATAACTCTGATATATAAATTTTGTAATTCATATATAAATTTTGTTTACATAAATTTACTTTTGGGACATTTTATACTTAAATAATACCCTGTACCACAGTGTGGTGTAGGGTATAAAAACGATTGGATCTAAAGAGCCAAATCGGATGAAACATATATATGGGAACTATAGCTAAATCTTTACCGATTTTCTTCAAATTCGGCAATGTTGGTTCATGGATCAAGAAACTCTACCATTCTAAATTTCAAAACGATTGAATGTAAAATATAGCTTCTATAGAACTAAAGGGCCAAATCGGACGAAACATATATATGGGAGCTATAGCTAAATCTTAACCGATTTTCTTCAAATTCGGCAGTGTTGTTCATGGATCAAGAAACTCTACCATTCTAAATTTCAAAACGATCGGATGTAAAATACAGCTTCTATAGGACTAAAGGGCCAAATCGGACGAAATATATATATGGGAGCTATAGCTAAATCTTAACCGATTTTCTTCAAATTCGGCAAAGTTGGTTCATGGATCAAGAAACTCTACCATTCTAAATTTCAAAACGATTGGATGTAAAATACAGCTTCTATAGGACTAAAGGGCCAAATCGGACGAAAGATATATATGGGAGCTATATCTAAATCTGAACCGATTTCAACCAAATTCAATAGCGATCTTAACAGCCGCCAAATACTCTAAACTGCAAAATTTCAGAACGATCGGAGTGAAATTGCGACCTTTAGTCGACGAACAACTTTACATGGACAGACGGACGGACGGACGAACATCGTTAAATCGACTCAGCTAGTGATTCTGAGTCGATCGGTATACTTTAAGGTGGGTCTAGCTGTGTTATTTTCAGGTGTTACAGATATCTGCCGTGAAACAAACTTATAATACCCTGTACCACAGTGTGGTGTAGGGTATAATAATTTCCATTTCTGAAATTTTTAAGTAAAAATGCTATTATTTCCAGATCCAGTATGCATATTAAAACTTAAGAGGAAAAATATATAACAATATATGAAAATATTGGAGAATTTTCGCATATATCTTGGATGTCCTAGTCAAGACCTTTAAGATGAGGTTCAATTTGTATTAATCCACAAAAAAATATAACAAATGCAATATTCGCATCTCAGGAATTTTATACATAATATTTTTTAAAAAAGAACGGGGCTGAACACCATCTTAGAATATTCAGCGTTCGGTTAGAATTTATGAGGCTTACAAAATTTTAAGTTGATGTCATTGATGTATAAAATGCAAATTAAATTTGCAGATGCATTTAAAAATGTTAAAAAAGCGAAAATGAATACCTGCTATATTAAGAGCAACTAACGACCTTTAAAATGATTAAAAATCATTTGTAAAAATCCGTCCACGCATTCCCAAAATACAAAACTCGAAACGTACGCCTTTTGATTCTATTTTCTGAGATTTCAGATTCTAATAACATCTGGAAAAAGTTTTTGTATTTTTTTCACCAACTATAAAATTACCTATTTGGAGCAGAGAATCGATATGCAAATTTATTTTGAAATGGGGAATGGTGACCCTAAAAAGGGGTTTGGTTTGACATGGAATGAACGATATATGCAATTGCATGTGTTTCTTGATTGCACTGGCCGATTTTTAAATGTTACATGTCGTTTTAAAGGTCTTTAATCGTAACTTAAGACTGTTGAAAAAAATGCAAAGCATTCTTTGATATTCATTATATTGTTTCAATTTTTATTTTTTTTTCAATTCTGCTAAATTATTATACTAAACTTTTTTCCAAAACGTGTATAAAATTTTTTTGGAACTTTTAAGTTTTCTATTTTATTAATTTTTTTGTAAATTATTCACAGGTTTTTTTAGCTTTGAAGGAGGCAAACCAAAAATTATAGAATATGAAGATATTCTATAATTTTTGGTTTGAAATAAATAAGAATAGGAATGAATTGTCACACGCGAAAAAACAGTTTTCCGCGAACATAGCTTGAACTTTTTTTGCACTTATCGATTAATATAAATTTTTTAATTGTGACAATTACAAAAAATTCGGAAAAAACGGTCTGAAAACCCGCGAAAAACCTCACTGGTTGGAATCAAATCCTATTCGTCGTAACTGACAAATTCTCGCTACGGAAAGAAATGTCTTCTTAAATTATATTGTTTTTGAGGCAAACAATCAAATAGGTTTTAGATTACACATCTAGCCGAGATGCTATTTAAAAAGTAATAAGACAGTTTAAGAGTGCTATATACTCACATAATAAAAAAAATAACTTCCAAAGAATCTCACGACTAATTTTTTTGCTATGCACCAAAATCATCCGGAGATCAAAGATCTTTAAATGAAATCAAAATTAGACTCGAAAGATTTTGGCTCGCTGAATTCAAATGTGATGTTAGAACTACTCTACCACTTCGCGTTTATGAAGAATATTAAAGTTTATCTTCGAAACAATTTAATTTCGGCAATATTTGATGATATACTGTGCGACATTGACTCACTATTTCAAATATTGATTTGTAGATTCATAAAGATCAATTCCTTTTATTAAAAGTGCACAAATAGAAATCATAAAAATGTCAACTCCATTTATGAGAAATCGGGATTTTAACGGCACATCGTGTAACGAATGTGCTGTCTGTCGTTTAAGTCCAGCTTAGCTCAGGGACAATGGGGTGGTTCTTGACAGCCAGTTACATAATTTAAATTTAGAGTTTATGGAAAGGAGAATCATACGAGAAATGTTAACGTCTGGAGATATCAATACCTGTCATGCCTTTTGTTTCGCCAATCTCAACAACGATGTTAATTTAACATATTTTAGTATATTTTAGAAGATTAATGAACATTATAACTCATCAAACAAATAATGGTATTAAAGAAATATTATATCTATGTTTTATGATAAAAGTTGTATGATAATTAAGGGTATTTGTTGTTATTTTCTTTAATAAATTAAGTAGGATCCAAGTGACCCATGGAAATATGGTGCGTTTGTGTTGTATGTAAATAAAGTAAGTAAGATGCTTAGTTCTAAAGTGTATACTAAAGGCCCAGTTAGGCAAACTTAACCGTAACGCCCCCGTAGCGTAACGAATCAGCTGATTCAATCTGTCATATGGATGTCGGTGTAAACGATTAGCCAAAGGAAACGAAACGTAAACGGACGGCTGAATCTGTTGAAATCAGAATTGGACGTTCCGTTTACGTACAATTTGACAACAGCTGATACTACATGTTGTTTACAATTACAATTGTATGTTCACCGAGAAAAGCAAAGAAAGTAATTTATTAATTATTTATTGTTTAAAAGTGCAAATAAACATGAAAGACGAATATTTGATTTCATTGGTGCAGTTGCACGAGTATTTATACAATAAATATAATCCAGCATATAGGATATCTGAAAAAAGCGAGAAGCTTGGAAGCAAATTGGCAAGGAGCTGGGCGTCACAGGTGAGTTTTATGAAGATCGCGGCTGACTCCATTAAAAATTAAATTTATAATCTGCTTCAGGATTCTTTTGGCGACAGTACTAGACAATCATTGCGCCAATCTTCTTCATTGTGGGTGAATTTGACAGCAATATAAGCGTCTCTACAAACGTGGACTTATTTATAGATAGAGATTGGATTTGGCTGAGTCCCTCTTCAAGGGAATATACATAAGTAAAAGTATTAATAAAACACAGAATATTTAAGATATTGCGTTCAAATTTATTCCAGGTGTAGTGCAAATGTTACATTTTAAGAATGAAATTCAATTTCGGTCATATGACTACCACGAGCCCGTCAACAGTGACATTTCGACCGGAACGGTGGCAATTTCGCGTTGGGTGTTGTCTCTGAGCTCGTCTAAAGTTGTTGACTTAGACCAAGGATATTCCTCAGGGGAAACGCCGCATCGCCAATAAAAAAATGAGGAAAGGCTTCAGAGGATGCTGACGATAATGGTTTACTAGGAGGTACAGATACTGTACCTAAAATAACTGTTTGGCCAAACGGAGAGTACTGGAATATAGCTGTATTTAATTTAAATTAAGAGATTATTATTAAATAGAAGTTTAATGGACATACCCCCATCGTGTTGGCTGCCATAACTTCCAACATTAACTGATATGAATGTATAGTTTGCATCGCAGATTCCCACACAATTCGGCATATCCCACATTCGTTGAAAATCATTGGCAATGTGTTTGTACTGCTGTGTAGTTGGTTCACTTAATTAAATCGGAGAAAGCAAGCGCCACAAAACTTCACTGTATTCTAAAACAATATTTCGCATTGTTGTTTTCCCCAGCCTGTGACTCCATGCCATCGATTGTATGGAACAACCGTGACCCAAATATCTACAATTTTAAAGAATAGAATGTTAATATTTCCCAACTTGGAATCATAGGATAAAGCAATATTTGACATACAGTGGTGTTATTGCTAGCCTCTCTGCCAGTCTAATCCGTTGCTGTGGCGTAGTTAACTCAGTCATTGTTTATAGGACGTCCACCCCATCTTCTTATAGGACGATATTTTCTTGATTTACTTTAATTGTAAATTCTGCACAGATTTAAAAACACACAAATTTATAAACAATCTTTTTAACTTCATTTTTAATAAACGTAAACAAAAAGAAATCGCGGCTTTTTTGTTTACTTGTGTGTTGTTGTTGTCAGAACATATGACTCGTTATCTCAAAATTGGCTAATCGCTCAAACGGGCAACTTTACGGCAACGGTAAAGATAAATTACGGTTACGTATGCCTAACCCGGCCTTAATATGCTATGTTTTGGTGAAAACTTACTTTTTCTGCGGTGAAGCGATCGCTGCAACGTAGGTAATTGACCAATGATTTAGTTGTTGGGGTATTCGTATAGATGTGAGTGACAATAAAGTAAATACTATAGTTATTGGTAGTTTATATGGTAATTTCGGCATTCCTTGACTTGGGTCCTTTAGGATGTAAATTATTAAAGGAGCGCTGATTAAAATGTTAGGATTCCATTGAGATGAGTTGAGATAGTGATCCATAAATAAACAGGATTCATCGAAGATCAATGCAATAGGGTGCCTTTTTATACCCTACACCACACTGTGGTACAGGGTATTATAAGTTTGTTTCACGGCCGATCGACTCAGAATCACTAGCTGAGTCGATTTAACGATGTCCGTTCGTCCGTCTGTCCATGTAAAGTTGTTCGTCGACTACAGGTCGCAATTTCACTCCGATCGTTCTGAAATTTTGCAGTTTAGAGTATTTCGATGCTGTTAAGATCGTTATTGAATTTGGTTGAAATCGGTTCAGATTTAGATATAGCTCCCATATATATATTTCGTCCGATTTGGCCCTTTAGTCCTATAGAAGCTGTATTTTACATCCAATCGTTTTGAAATTTAGAATGGTAGAGTTTCTTGATCCATGAACCAACATTGCCGAATTTGAAGAAAATCGGTTAAGATTTAGCTATAGCTCCCATATATATGTTTCGTCCGATTTGGCCCTTTAGTCCTATAGAAGCTGTATTTTACATCCGATCGTTTTGAAATTTAGAATGGTAGAGTTTCTTGATCCATGAACCAACATTACCGAATTTGAAGAAAATCGGTTAAGATTTAACTATAGCTCCCATATATATGTTTCATCCGATTTGGCTCTTTAGATCCAATCGTTTTTATACCCTACACCACACTGTGGTACAGGGTATTATTTAAGTATAAAATGTCGCAAAAGTAAATTTATGTAAACAATTTATACATGAATTACAAAATGTATATATCAGAGTTATTCAATATTACGAGAGTGGTGTAGGGTATTATATAGTCGGCCCCGCCCGACTTTAGCCTTTCCTTACTGGTTTTTGTTTAGAAAACTTATATTGTATAGTTGATTAAAATATGAATATGTTTTATATCCGGTATTCAAATGGTTTATCTCCATATTCGTTTTTATATGTTGCTAGTACGGACAATACGTTTATGACACCTTGTATTGAATTCAGGGCACCAAATAATGTGTCTAAAATATTCCGCAGCCTCTGTTCTGAGAATTAAATTCGCCCTGATTCTTAGGATTCTTCGAATTTCAATATTTTACGGTATTCTCCTTCAGGGGTTTTTTCATCAGTCCAGCAAATAAATGAACTAGGCAATTACGAATTTTCCAGCGACCAAAATCGGAATATCTCAAATATTCTGACTTGAAAAATGTTTCTTCTTTTTCTTCTGTCTTTAAGGTTCGAAAATTTTTATTGAATGCCTAAAAAATGTATATCGACAAACATAATCGACACAAATTTCAAAAATTTGATTTAAAAGAAATTTCTACTTCCGGAAACACACAGTAGCTCCACAATCGGTTAAGAAAGTCAAAATTCGTCTGGACACGTGAACAATTAAAATGCAAAGTCAATAATTTCAACCAGACTTTTTATTCTAGTATTCTATACATCTCAAGAAGTCAAATCGCATAATCGGTTAAAGTTGGTTCTTTATAGCGTAGAAATATGGACCGATGTGGCCAATGTTTAGTAAGAATTATTTAATGAAATATAAAGATGCTAAAAGTTCAGCATGATTGGTTGAAAAATACTGAAAGTAACTTCCATGAATATTTATATTTAAGAAAACCATTTCAAAAAAAAACTTTGCCGTAAAAAGATTTTTGTTTTGGATTCATAAAATAGTATGCTTCAATCTATTAAAAAAAACGTTTTTACGTCTCGGACACAAAAATATGTTTTTTTTGCTGTCTAGTGTAAGTGACATTTATGTCGAACTTTCATTTCCAAGGTGTTAAGCAATAATTTATTTTAAAATTTTAGCAATTGAAAAACGTGAACACCCTTTGTAAAAATTATGTAGTTCAATTTTTCGCGAGTGCACTCTATTTCTACCCAATGTGATCAACTTAGCTCTATTACTAAGATTTGTAGAGTAATTTCAACAGACAATGGATAGACATGACTAAATCGTCTGAAAATGTTAGGACGATCAAGAATTTGCAAAATTTTCGCTCCACCCATCCTATGGTGGAGCGTATAATTACCAAACATTTCATTGAATCAAATAACTTATGTAATAATTGCAAATCATACCCCCATATGGGAAACACAAAATATGTTCGCAGTGTACTACCCACAATTGTAACATTTCTATCATTTATCATTTTTGTTTTTTTTTAGCTGCATAGAAAAACGCAATTATTTTTGATATGTTCGCATTTTTTTGTATTTATTTCACAAATATTTGTTAATTTAATGTTCATGCACTCAAAACACCATTCAACCATTGGCGACAAGTTTGCCACATGTCGCAATAATTCTCGATTTATTTTCCAATGTTATGTGGAAATTCATGACAGCTAATGAAATGCAAACTCTTTTCAAGTGTATGTATGTATACTTTAATAACGTCAACGACGCGCAGGAGTTGCAGCAGTCGCAGCAGTTGCGGGAGTTGCAGGGGTTGCAGCAGTTGCAGGGGTTGCAGCAGTTGCAGCAGTCGCAGGAGTTGCAGCAGTCGCAGCTGTTGCAGCAGTCGCAGCGGTTGCAGCAGTAGCAGGAGTTGCAGCAGTCGCCGCAGTCGCAGGAGTTGCAGCAGTCGCAGGAGTTGCAGCAGTCGCAGGAGTTGCAGCAGTCGCAGGAGTTGCTGCCGTCGCAGCAGTTGCAGCCGTCGCGGCAGTTGCAGCTGTCGCAGCAGTTGCAGCAGTTGCAGCTGTCGCAGCAGTTGCAGCCGTCGCAGCTGTTGCAGCCGTCGCAGCTGTTGCAGCCGTCGCAGCAGTTGCAGCAGTCGCACGAGTGGGACGAGTCGCTCGAGTGGGACGAGTCGGTCGAGTGGGACGAGTCGCTCGAGTGGGACGAGTCGGTCGGGCCGCCGTAGTACTGTCTATTAATGCACTCAACGCAAGGAGAACGCCCAAGAACAATAAGGTATATTTGAAGTTCATTGTTTTACCTATAGATGATCAGATGGAAGCGAATTCGTTAACCTTTTAAGAATGACTTATTGCTCTTCAACAAATTCTGCTTGTTTATATACTGCTATATCAGTAGGAATTTTTAATTATCTTTTAGAAACATAAAAACTGACTCGTACGCAAAAATAGTTGTTAGAGCTCTGCAGCACTTGACTACTTACACTAGCTTCCAAGAAAGTGTATGAGTGGCAAAAAAATAATAAGCCTTTTAGCTGTATTGGAAAAAAGCTCAGAAATTTGTTTACAGTGTAATATACATTCAACATGATATTAAGGAAGCGTTTGTTCCGCATTTTTTTATCCCCTCACCTTAGAGATTATGGTATATATCATTTGCTACGAACCAAAAGTGTAACACATCGAAGTAGTGACCTAAGACCCTAAGTATGTTCGGCCGATATCCGTTTTGGGCCGTTCTATGTCGAATAAGCAATGTCCGTCCGTCCGTCTGTCTGTGTGTCTGTCTGTGTGTCTGTCTGCTGGCTGGTGCGCACGATAACTCTCGAAAGGAGTAACCGATTGACTTCAAATTTGGTATGTGGTTATATTTTCTTCTATCTCCGGTTAAGTTCGAAGATGGGCCATATTGGTCCACTCCTTCTAGTACCTCCCTCACAAAGAGTTAACATATAGCGAAATATTGATTATTTGTAATAATTATAACTTCTATACTACTTATTTGAATCCTCTGAAATTCTACACATAGTATTAGTTTATTAGTCACTATTACCTCGAGAAAATGGGGAAGTGTCCACGCCCTTTTTGGTACCTCCCGCACAAATATACAATTTTGAACCAATGTTAATAGCTTATAACTTCATTACCAGTGCATACAAAGACTTTAAATTTAGTTCAGTGTAATGGTTTAGTAGTACCTACAATATAATGAACCAGTAAGGAAAAGCAGAAAGTCGGGCGTGGCCGACTATATAATACCCTACACCTGTAGAATTTTGTTCCGATCGGATATAAAATACAGTCACTGATCGGATATAAAATAACATTTTTACAGGGCTTACATGTCAAATCGGGGTATCTTATATATGGGGGCTATATCTAAATCTGAACCGACTTCTTCCAAATTTAAAAGTGTTCATTCATATAATAGGAAACCTTTTTCTGCCGAATTTCATACTGATCGGATATAAAATGCAGTTTTTACAGCGCTTACATATCAAATCGGGGGTAACTATATATGGGGGCTATACCTAAATCTGAACTGATTTTCTCCAAATTTGACAGTATTTCTTCACGTAATAAGAGACCTCTTTCTGCCGAATTTCGCACTGATCGGATATAAAATACAGTTTCTACAGCGCTTACATGTCAAATCGGGGTTACATATATATGGGGGCTATATCTAAATCTGAACCGATTTTCTCCGAATTTAGCAGTATTCCTTCATGTAATTAGAAACCTCTTTCTGCCGAATTTCATACTAATCGTATATAAAGTAAAGTTTTTACAGCGCTTACATGTCAAATCGGGGCTAACATATATATGGGGGCTATATCTAAATCTGAACTGATTTTCTCCGAATTTGGCAGTATTCCTTAATGTAATAAGAGACCTCTTTCTGCCGAATTTCGCACTGATCGGATATAAAATACAGTTTCTTCAGCGCTTACATGTCAAATCGGAAGTTACATATATATGGGGGCTATATCTAAATCTGAACCGATTTTAACCAAATTCAATAGGGATCGACCTTGGGCCAAACAAATGATATGTGTAAAGTTTCGTCGAGATCGGACCATATATACTTTGATTACAAGAATACATGCACAGACGGACAGACAGACGGACAGACAGACGGACAGACGGACATAGCGAAATCAACTCAGAAAGTGATTCTAAGTCGATCGGTATAATAAACGATGGGTCTATCTTCTCTCCTTTTGGGTGTTACAAACAAATGCACAATGTTATAATACCCTGTACCACAGTGTGGTGTAGGGTATAAAAATGGGCATTATTTCCACGCTCGTTTTCGTACCTCCCACAAAAAATAAACCGTTTTGCACCAAAAGTTAACAGCTTATAACTTTAATACCAGTGCATAAAAATACTTGAAATTTTGTACAGTGTAATGCTTTCATAGTATGCACCTAGAGTCAAATGGGCGTTATAGGCCCGCCCCTTTAGGTACCTCCCACACACATGGACCTTTTCGTACCAAAAGTTAACAGCTTTTAACTTTAATACCAGTGCAATGAGTCCAGAGAAAAGTGACCGTTATTGGGACGCCCCTTTTGGTACCTCTCAAACAAATGGACCATTTTGTACCAAAAGTAAGCAGCTTTTAACTTTAATACCAGTACATGCTTTAAAGATATTAAATGCAATTTAAATTAATAATAATTAAATAAAACAAAAAAATAAATTCATTTACTAATGTGTTTTTGGGACTCATGGTTAGGGGATTCATTAGTCGGTTTACCCGACTGAACTTTCTTACTTGTTCTCCTATTCAATATCTACAACTTTGCTTCAGACACAAAAGAAATATTCCGTACGGTATACCGAGAAAAAAATATAGAAAAAGTGCTAAAAATCCACCTTAAGCTAAAAAATTCGTATGGCCATTAAATTATTAATTGAGCCAAATTGGCTAAACGAATGGTGCAGAAGTTCTTATTTTTGGGGCTACTTTCACGTCCAATTCTCAGAATTGAGTCACAAATCAACGAGCTGAAAACGGTTTTACTGTATAATATATTTCAAAATAGAGAAGTTGACACACATATTTAAGCATAACTGGAAAATTAATTAGCATTCAACTCCTTCGAATTCATTTTTTTTATCCGATCAGCAGTTTTGAACATATCTTACGATATAGGAATATTGCGAAAATGTTTTTCAACATCCCTATTTTTGCATATAATGGTTTATCGCGAGAACTACAGTCAATTCAAAGACACCACCTGAGAACTGTATTATCCCATATATCCAAATCGACGGCAAAATCAAATGCCGCAAAAAAATGTTGGCCAGTGTAATTGTTGCCTAAACGACTACGAGTATTACAGATAGTAAATATATGAATATATTAGTGAATGGTACTCGAAAAGTCGACATTTGACTTTTCCATCATCCAAATATCGTTTCAGTCGACTAGGTCAATTACACTATGGAACAAAAACAGTTTTTTTTGGTTTCCAAGACCTAAAAACTTGTTTGTTTTTTGTGTAGATTGAAGCATACTAGTCCATAAAATCATAACCAAAAATGTTATCTACAACAATTTTTTTAAATTCCAATTTTCATAGACTTTTCATTAGCCGGAATGCGCGTTAAGTTTAAGGGTATTATGATGGCTGCAAATTTGGAAAATCTCTTTTACACATAGAAACAGTGGTTTAGTAACAAGTCGTTAACAAAATTAGAATAAAGTGATTTTTTTAAAAAATAATATTTTTTCTGACACAAAAAACTATAATATATCGAACAATCCCAAAAAATATGTTTTTCCATTTATTAAAAACCAGCGTAGAAATCTATGGATAAGAGTAAAACTCAAAATTATAAACTTTTTGGTAGAAGTAAGAGAATTTTCAAAAAATCATCTTTTTTATATCCTCACTATTGTGGATGAGGTATGCTAAGGGACAAATGTGTAACACATCGAATGAGTGACCTAACGCCTCTAGTAACGGGTTTTCCAATAGGGATGATATGATTTTGAAGTGACGTTTCGGCCATTTGTAATATGTCATGATCTGTCATTTGTTTTTCATTGTATTCAGTAGTGTTTACAATTTCATCCTCGAGAGTTATACGCAAGAACAACGTTTACAAATTATTAAGTTTTGTTATCAAAATAATCGTTCTCCAATTGCAAATTTTCGTGCGCTAAGTCCATTTTTTTTTTAATCAAAATAAAAACACTTTCCAGTCGACTTACGACCTTGACACCCATGAGCAGTATGGGCTCTCGTTAAGAGCTATCTTTTTGCCATTGACCGATTCTCGATTCGACGTACCGTTAAGGAGCTAGAGCAAAAATAACCTTTCCATTCACATTTGAAAATTATGGTAAGTCAATTTTTTTTTAAATAAAAACCAGTAAGGAAAGGCAGAAAGTCGGGCGGGGCCGACTATATAATACCCTACACCTCCCTAACAATGCGATAAGGGTCATTGCCATAATAATTTTGAATATTTGATAAATGGGTAGGAACATATTATCTAATTCTGAACCGATAATCGCTAAATTAATCAATATTCGTTCTTAAATTGAGAAACATCTTTCTGGAAAATTTTAATGATCGGAAGTAAAGTACAACTTTTATAGCGCTTTGATACCAAATCAGGAGCAACATATATATGGAGGTTATATATAAATCTGAACCGATTTTCCCTGAATACTCATTCATGTAAAAAGACCTCTTTCTGTCGAATTTCGTACTGACCGGATTTAAAATACAGTCTCTACAGCGCTTACATGTCAAATCGGGGGATACATATATATGGGGGCTATATCTAAATCTGAACCGATTTTCTCCGAATTTGGCAGTATTCCTTCGAGTAATAAGAAACCACTTTCTTCCGAATTTAGCACTGATCGGATGTAAAATACTTTCTCTACAGCGCTTACATGTAAAATCGGGGGTAAAATATATATGCGGGCTATATCTAAATCTGAACCGATTTCTTCCAAATTTAAAAGTGTGCATTCATATAAGGAAACCTCTTTCTGCCGAAATTCATACTGATCGGATATAAAATATAGTTTCTACAGCGCTTACATGTCAAATCGGGGGTTACATATATATGGGGGCTATATCTAAATCTGAACCGATTTTCTCCGAATTTGGCAGTATTCCTTCGAGTAATAAGAAACCTCTTTTTGCCGAATTTCGCACTGATCGGATATAAAATAACATTTTTACAGCGCTTACATGTCAAATCGGGGGTAACGTATATATGGGGGCTATATCTAAATCTGAACCGATTTCTTCCAAATTTAACAGTGTTCATTCATATAATAAGAAACTTCTTTCTGCCGAATTTCATACTGATCGGGTATAAAATAAAGTTTTTACAGCGCTTACATGTCAAATCGGGGCTAACATATATATGGGGGCTATATCTAAATCTGAACCGATTTCTTCCAAATTTAACGGTGTTCATTCATATAATAAGAAATCTCTTTCTGCCGAATTTCATACTGATCGGATATAAAATAAAGTTTTTACAGCGCTTACATGTCAAATCGGGGTAACATATATATGGGGGCTATATCTAAATCTGAACCGATTTTAACCAAATTCAATAGGGATCGTCCTTGGGCAAAAAAAAAGATATGTGTTAAGTTTCGTCGAGATCGGACCATAATTGCGACCTGTACTTTGATTACAAAAATACATGCACAGACAGACGGACAGACGGACATAGCTAAATCAACTAAGAAAGTGATTCTAAGTCGATCGGTATAATAAACGATGGGTCTATTTCTTCTCCTTTTGGGTGTTACAAACAAATGCACAAAGTTATAATACCCTGAACCACAGTGTGGTGTAGGGTATAAATACCTCTTCTGTCGAATTTCATACTGATCGGATATAAAATATAGTTTCTACAGCGCTTACATGTCAAATCGGGGGTTACATATATATGGGGGCTATATCTAAATCTGAACCGATTTTCTCCGAATTTGGCAGTATTCCTTCGAGTAATAAGAAACCTCTTTTTGCCGAATTTCGCACTGATCGGATATAAAATAACAATTGTACAGCCCTTACATGTCAAATCGGGGGTAACGTATATATGGGGGCTATATTTAAATCTGAACCGATTTTTTCCAAATTTAATAGTGTTCATCCATATAATAAGAAACCTCTTTCTGCCGAATTTTATACTGATCGGATATAAAATAAAGTTTTTACAGCGCTTACATGTCAAATCGGGGCTAACATATATATGGGGGCTATATCTAAATCTGAACCGATTTTAACCAAATTCAATAGGGATCGCCCTTGGGCCAAAAAAAAAAGATATGTGTAAAGTTTCGTCGAGATCGGATCATAATTGCGACCTGTACTTTGATTACAAGAATACATGCACAGACGGACATAGCTAAATCAACTCAGAAAGTGATTCTAAGTCGATCGGTATAATAAAAGATGGGTCTATTTCTTCTCCTTTTGGGTGTTACAAACAAATGCACAAAGTTATAATACCCTGTACCACAGTGTGGTGTAGGGTATAAAAACACTTTCGAGTCGACCTACGTTGACACACATGAGCAATAATTTAGCTCTCGTTAAGAGCTGTCTTTTTGCTGATCTGCACACTCAAAAGGAGTAACCGACTGACTTAAAATTTGTTATGTGGATTCTTTTCTATATATATTGCCACGCCCCTTTTGGGGCCAACACAAAATGGCCAAAATAATAAAAACGAAACATGCTTGTTTTGCGTTTCCCTTACTTTTACAAAATAGGTCACAACTTATACATTTATACAAAGATATCTTCAAGTTGGTACAATTTTCTACCTTACGCTGCTATCTTGCAAAAAATTTAATAAAATATTTTGTTTCGTTTTTTTATGTTTTGTTGTGCCAGCAAAACAAAAATATTTTTCTTAAAGAAATCGACTCCTTTCTAACTTTTTTAACAAATTTTACTAAACACTGTCTTTACGTGAAAGGGATATTTCTAACCGTCGAAGCCCTCATGGCGCTTATACTTCAAAAAAATGGTCTAAATAATAAAGCTAAATTGCATTTCCCTTTGGCAAAATTATTGTAAACTAGTGTTATTCGGACCTAAAAGTCGACTTTTTCATAATCGATTAAAATAACATTAAGCCAGCACATTAAGCATGTTGGTTTTCTTTAAAACGTGTAACATGGTAGATTAGTGAAATTGCATTATATTAGATAGGAAACAAAACTTAAGTTATTCATTGCAATTTATTCATTTTTCAAACATATTGTCCTAGAATTACACACAAATGGAAATATGAAACAACGCGACAAAACTGAAATGCAAATATTGCCCCAGTAGAGTAAAATATTTAATTTAAAATTATTTTAAAATGTTACGGGCTATATGTGTATAAATTAATCTTTCGACAAAACCGTCTATACACTTTCGGCGAAAAATTTCAATACCAGAAAATTTTTTCTATAAAATTCCAATTTCGACGAAATATTCTATAAAATTCCAATTTCGACGAAATTTTCTATAAAATACCAATTTCGACGAAATTTTCTATAAAATTTCAATTTCGACGAAATTTTCTATAAAATTTCAATTTCGACGAAATTTTCTATAAAATTTCAATTTCGACGAAATTTTCTATAAAATTTCAATTTCGACGAAATTTTCTATAAAATTTCAATTTCGACGAAATTTTCTATAAAATTCCAATTTCGACGAAATTTTCCATAAAATTCCAATTTCGACGAAATTTTCCATAAAATTCCAATTTGGACGAAATTTTCTATAAAAATCCAATTTCGACGAAATATTCTATAAAATTCCAATTTCGACGAAATTTTCTATAAAATTTCAATTTCGACGAAATTTTCTATAAAATTCCAATTTCGACGAAATTTTCTATAAAATTCCAATTTCCATAAAATTCCAATTTCGACGAAATTTTCTATAAAATTCCAATTTCGACGAAATTTTCTATAAAATTCCAATTTCGACGAAATTTTCTATAAAATTCCAATTTCGACGAAATTTTCTATAAAATTCCAATTTCGACGAAATATTCTATAAAATTCCAATTTCGACGAAATATTCTATAAAATTCCAATTTCGACGAAATTTTCTATAAAATTCCAATTTCGACGAAATATTCTATAAAATTCCAATTTCGACGAAATTTTCTATAAAATACCAATTTCGACGTAATTTTCTATAAAATTCAAATTTCGACGAAATTTTCTATAAAATTCCAATTTCGACGAAATTTTCTATAAAATTCCAATTTTGACGAAATTTTCTATAAAATTCCAATTTCGACGAAATTTTCTATAAAATTCCAATTTCGACGAAATTTTCTATAAAATTCCAATTTCGACGAAATTTTCTATAAAATTCCAATTTCGATGGAATTTTCTATAAAATTCCAATTTCGATGGAATTTTCTATAAAATTCCAAATTCGATGGAATTTTCTATAAAATTCCAAATTCGATGGAATTTTCTATAAAATTCCAATTTCGATGGAATTTTCTATAAAATTCCAATTTCGATGGAATTTTCTATAAAATTCCAATTTCGATGGAATTTTCTCTAAAATTCCAATTTCGATGGAATTTTCTCTAAAATTCCAATTTCGATGGAATCTTCTCTAAAATTCCAATTTCGATGGAATTTTCTCTAAAATTCCATTTTGATGGAATTTTTTCTAAAATTCCAATTTCGATGGAATTTTCTCTAAAATTCCAATTTCGATGGAATTTTCTCTAAAATTCCAATTTCGATGGAATTTTCTCTAAAATTCCAATTTCGATGGAATTTTCTCTAAAATTCCAATTTCGATGGAATTTTCTCTAAAATTTCAATTTCGACGGAATTTTTTATAAAATTCCGATGGAGTTTTCTATTCCGATGGAATTTTCTCTAAAATTCCAATTTTGATGGAATTTTAAAATTCCAATTTCTACGAAATTTTCTATAAAATTCCAATTTCGACGAAATATTCTATAAAATTCCAATTTCGACGAAATTTTCTATAAAATTCCAATTTCGACGAAATTTTCTCTAAAATTCCAATTCCGATGGAATTTTCTATAAAATTCCAATTCCGATGGAATTTTCTCAAAAATTCCAATTCCGATGGAATTTTTTATAAAATTCCAATTCCGATGGAATTTTCTATAAAATTCCAATTCCGATGGAATTTTTGTGGCAGATAACAAAAGGTGCTTGGCATTTTCGCCCATTTTTGTTCGGAGAGACGGTGAAATTATTACTACCCAGCAAAATTTCTCATTACCAAATAATCCGACGGGTAAGCAAAGTTCGATAATGGTAAGTACTTATTATTTAGCCACTTTTCTCATTATTTTAACATGGGGATGTCAGTGGAGGAAAGTACTTCCCAAAAGCATACAATAAAGTAGCATAATAAGTACTTATTTGTAGCTCGATTTTATGTACTTGAATAATGCATTACCAATAAGTTATAAAATAAGTAGTAGATATGTAGAAATGGTCATTTAAAATGATTTTTTGCATTTTGTCGAGCATATTTCTCGAAACAAACCATTTCCTCATGTCAGATTCGAATTTCTGGTATTTTCATTCAAATCTGCACGTATTGTTTGAAAACATGTTGAAATATAAATAAATCTTGTACAATAACCCGCATATAGCCAAAATGGCATTATATTAAAATTTGCCACAATGATTTTGAAATAAAAAAGCACTTATTTCTGTTATTATTGGTAAGTCATTATTAATAAGCCGAAAGTAATGCAGCGAATAATGAGATGTCATTATTTGGTAATGCAGGGAATAATGACAGGTACTTACCAAGATTTTGCTGGGTAATGGTGATTTCGTTTGTGCATAAAAATGTACTATTTTTTCTACATTTTACACTAGAACCGCATTTTTAGGTTCGTTTGTAAAAATAATGCAGCCGTATGAACGGGTTTTGATTTCGTTTGTAAAATTATTACACTCCGCAAATGCGAAAATATCGCATTTTCCACACTCAGCCCAGTCCGCGGTGTGGAGTGTTGCACCGTCAAAAAGCAGACTTCAGAACCAAACCAAAATAAAAGCGTACATTCTTAAAGCGCTACCAAATGGCTGCGCAATAATGTAGGTATGGATTGTACTCACCGCACGATTTTTGTTCGATTGTGAGCATGCAAAATGCGAAATTAGTAGCGGGTGCAGGGGGAATTTTTAAAGTGTCGCAACATGATGTAATGGTGACATTATTTTTCAGAAACGAAATCACCGTTAGTTAAAGATTCACTAAAATCTATATTATTAGAGATCCTATTGAATACAATTAAAGCGCGAGTAATTGGTTAATTAATGGCATAATTACTTCTATGAATAGGAATGTAAAAAAATTGTTGTTACGCAAAGTTCTGGGTGGAACGTTGAAATTTTAAAATTCAAGTAAGACACCACAGCCAATAAAGCCAGATATTAGTTTATACAGACATATTTGTGATAAAAAAGACCTTCTGTTCACAAGTGTTTGCAAATGTATTTATCGACATTTGTCCACATATGAAGGTAATGGGTGAATAAAATTAATCGACCGAAGATTATATTTTTTTCTGAATTCTTTCAAGTATAAAGCAATGATTATTGTATGTTTCATTCCAATCAATAATTTTGTTTGACAGAAAGACAGTAGTCTAGTACTTCCAGTCTATCGTTATGTGTAAAGATCGCTTTATTGCCTTTGTTACAAATACCTTAGTAGTTAGAATAAAGTCAAGAAGTGACTCACCTCACTGTTTGTATCTGTACTACCCGAGATAGGATGATGAGCATTCGTATCTGCGCCAATTATCTGCTCGCGCTCATCAGACTATGCTTCTTCTACTACTCCCTTGAAGAGAGCTGTCGGTTCTACCACACCTTCGTAAAGCAAGTAACTGACCACTGAGTTTTAAGTATGACCACTAAATACTAATAGACCATTTGAGGTTACCCAGGGTGCTCTACATGGCGATTAATGGTCTATCATTAATCCCCTATATAAACTTTACCGATGCTAAACTTGTGGACGGGATAAATGAAACTATTTGTACAAATTCAACCGATTCATGTTAGGTACAGGCACAGTAAGGGAAAACATAAGTCATCCCTAGCCACTTACGTTGAACCAATTTGATTGAACTGCATATCTCCTTCTAGAGAGAGCGGGCCACATACACCCAAGGTGTTCTATTAATTCCTCCTCCTCTTCGTCTCCACAGCTTCTGTTAAAGTCATTATGCAAGACCTTCAATCTTTCTGCATGCCGTCCAACAAGGCAGTGACCCTTCATGACAAACACTACAAGTGAGACATCTGATCTAGATAACGATAGCAGTGTGTTGGAGCGTTCGGAGTTTAGACAGGGCCACATCAGCCAGGAATGTATGCAGTTCCTGACAAGTAACCACCTGCCATTTGTTGTCGTAAGGCACTATCTCTCAAGAGGTGCTTGTAGGTCGCTCGAGGCATGCCCACATGCCAGTTCCCCTTAACCCTTTCACCCCCGGCATTGCTTGTGAGAAACTTCGAGTTTGTAGTAACTCCATGTGGCAAATCTGAATAAAATTTATCTTAAATGTAAGTTGCTATGTTCGGATTGATCGCTTATGAATGAGAATCAAAACAAACGTCAAACATTTTACTGTTACTTTCACACTTATTTTTGCTGCAGTGAAGACTGGCCGTTGAAAATTTGTCCAGTACAAATTAAGAGAGTACAAAAAAAGTTGTCGTGCGTCAAAAAAAATTATCAAAGCTAAAAGTGACCACTAAATAGTAATAAATATATTTTCATTAACCCCATTTTGTAAATAGAAGTTTGTTTTTTCATTTTCAAAATCATGTACCGAATTTTTGAAATCCAAATGTTGCTTGGGAGCAATCAGGCCTGCGAATGCAAGATGGTAAAAATCTGGCACCTGTCGGGTAGCTAGACAAATCTAGCCAAGATATGTCCTGAGAAGGTAAAAATATCATCTCGCACTAGAGAGGAAAATACTGTGTACCTTAGTGTCAGTTGTGACGGGACACTGCCTAATCGGCGAACATGCTTGAAGTTTGGGTATTGACTCCAATGACTTCTGCAGAAGTTTTGAAGATGATGAGGAAATGGAGAGCATTAATCACCTTTTTCTACTGTTCCGCATTGAGTAAACGACGTCTGGATATACTAGGGTCGATATTTCAAGGATGTTTGCAGAACTCTCCGGTACCGATGTGTACTATTGATAACTTTGTATATCAAGAGGGGCATGTGAGACCGTGGTGAAACTATTGACGCAAATTGGTTTATGTGAGCTGGAAAAACCGACTGCCACACTAACCTAAACCATAAATCTTCATCGCCCTTCGATTTTGAAACAGTATAGGACCGTTGAGCCACATAAATGGTGTCTGAAACGCATACGCGCGGAAGGTTCTGGCACGGTATATTGTATTACACATTACAGGGTGGCTGATATGTAATGCAACAACGTAGAGCGCTATATTTTTTTAATTATACCCTACACCACACTGTGGTACAGGGTATTATTTAAGTATAAAATGTCCCAAAAGTAAATTTATGTAAACAATTTATACATGAATTACAAACTTTATATATCAGAGTTATTCAATATTACGAGAGTGGTGTAGGGTATTATGTAGTCGGCACCGCCCGACTTTAGCCTTTCCTTACTGTGTTTTTTTTTTTAAATTTTATTGTTCAAAAGCAAAAAATGTCGGAAATAACATAAAATTTTAGAAACACTTTAGATTTGTTCGAATTGGTCACCTTTGGCACGAATTATGGCCTTCAAACGGCCGACAAAGCCATCACACGCTGCACGAAAGTGGCTCTGCGGTATTATTGACCCATTCCCGGCGAAGCGCCGTCTTGAGATGATCGATACTTTGGTATTTTTTAGTGCGAACCTTGCTCTCTAAAATGCCCCAGGCGCAAAAGTCCATTGGATTGAGATCCGGAGATCTTGGTGGCCATTGTGCGGTAGAAATGAAGCGAGGAACCTCCTTTTTATGCCATTCTTGGTTGACGCGTGCTGAGTGCGATGGTGCTGAGTCCTGTTGGAATGTCCATGGTCTGCGGCCGAAATGTTTGTCTGCCCAGGGCTTCAATACTATCTTAAGGACATTTTCCCGATAATATTCGGCATTTATTTTGACCCCATGGTCGATGAATACGAGCGTTCTGGTGGCCAATCGAAGGTGTAAATTTTCAGCTGAACTCTTTGGCAAGTAAACCCGATCATTTTGTTTGTTCACAAACTGCTCAATTTGGAATGGCTTCTCATCGGAGAAAACCAAATTCGGTAACTGGCCACTTTCGTGCAAGCGAAGCAACTCCTTAGCTCTTTCCAGTCTAACTTTTTTTTGTGCATCGGTGAGCTCTTGCACTTTTTGGAATATCAATGGCTTTAGTGCAAGCTAATTTTTTAATATGTGTTGTATCCGTTCTCGCGATATGTTCAGGTCACGAGCAATTTTTCTATCACTGCGGCGTGGATTTCGATCAAATCTGGCCTTCACTTTTCGGATCATTTCTGGTGTTGTTACCGTTTTTTTTCGTCCACTTTTTGGACGCGATGCAACACTGCCAGTATCACGGTAACGAGCAATTGTATGAGAAACAAAAGATTTATTCACATTTAAATGCTGGAGGGCTCTAACGATAGCCACTTGTATAAAGCAATCACACTATCACGCTTGAATTCCATCACGAATAACTTTTTTCTGAATGCAATATATCAAAATGCTTTTGTAAGCTTGTAAACAATAAAATGACCTGTCACTGAAATAAATCTGTCAGCTATCAGACTAGCGGTTTAGAAATGATAGCAACCTGAAGTTGGTTGCAATACATATCAGCCACCCTTTTTATTGGTAAACGAAACACCAAAAAAATTTCATGCAACGGGAAAAAATTCGGGGGTGAAAGAAAGGGTTAAGCATGTAAGGTAGTTCCAAGTCTTGCAAGTTCATCTGTTATTCAGTTTCCTCGTTAAGAGATCTGCGACAATTGAGGGCGGTTTTCGAATTCGGGAATATAGTTTCCAAGGGCTTGATAGCAGTCAGAAAAAACATTTATACCGACTTTGGTCAGAACATTAATTTTCAGCCATACCGCTACCTCTTTAATACCAAAAATGTCTGCCTGGTAAACATTACAGTGATCAGGCAGCCTTTTTGCAATGGATAGCGCGAATTCCTAAGAAAATACCCGCAAATTCCTAAGAAAATTGCTGAGTTTGGAAGCGTCTGTATAGTAGTTAACGAATCTTCTATGTCCTGGGATACGCCCAATCCATTCTTATCTATCCGGTATAAAAGTGAAATACTTCTTGTTACAAAGTGGTTCAGTCATAGTACCAGAAGGTCAGGCATTCTGTCCAAATGCCTCTATGTCCGTACCCAATTCGTGATCATAGTGACAGTTTCCAAAGTATAATAGCAATAAACGCGACATATTGTATTGCTATAATATCTAGCAGCATTAAGTGTAGTATAACATTTAGTGTCTCAGTTGGTGTCGTTATCAGCAAACTATTGCTACATATAACAGCTATTCGCCGAACTATGTTTAGTATCGCGCAGAAGCTGGATTTCTTCAAAGCAGTCAACCGGTCTGACTACTACCGTATACAACTAATAAACTATATGCGGATTCAGACCCCAGCGTTTTACACAGCCTTCGTTGCTCTTTCCTGAATGTTGAGTTTGAATTTAAACTTCAACTGTCTAGTAAAATACCTAAGTATGTTGCGTTTTCTGAGAAGGGAATTTCAATACCGCCCAAGGAGACAGGTTTAACTGGTGGTACCTTACTTCTTCTGCTGAAAAGTTCCGTCTTGGTCGGGTTAACAACAAGAACATTATCGGAAGCCCATGTTGTTTTTGTATGAAGGGTCTGCTGTAGGATGTCTCTAGGAGTACTCTCAAACTTCCCCCTAACAGCTATTGTCACGTCATCTGCATAGGCAACAACACTTACATTCATCATCTCAAGAGATACAGCGATTCCATAGCAAATGAGATGGAACACCCCATTGGGGCATTCCCTTCTAACAAAATTTGTAGAGGTCAATTGACCCTAATCTAGGGTCAATCTGCGTCTCTTAGTCAGAGGTTTATGAATGAACTTAGTTGCTGTATGGGACGGCTTCCCGCTTTTGGGATAAAAATAACCTTGGTTTCTCTCCATTTTGTTCGTATATGCAGATCTTTTTGAGCCAGGGAGCAATTGTATTAGCCACTTCCTGTAGCTCCGCCGGCGATACATTGTCTGGTCCTGGCGACTTAAAAGGTTTAAAGCTTTTGATAGTCCAACGAATTCTAGATTCGGTTACAATTTCGCTGGCGACCTCTGATGGCTGCACCTCAAAGGAATACGCAACTGAAGTATTCAATATCTCTTCAGAATTGCCTTCGAAATGTGTATCCAGGAGCACTCCCATCGATTCCTCACTGGACGTAGTCCAAGAACTATCATCTTTCTTGATGTACCCTGATGTTAAGTCTAAAATTTCCCATAACCTTGAGGCTACAGATGAGCTTTCTACGCCACTACATAAATCTAGCCAGGATTTATTTTAAGCCTTTCTCAACTCTTTCGTGTACTGCTTGAGTTCTTTCTTACATGTGTTCCAGTCCTGTGGGGCCCATTTGGCCTTTGCCTAATTAAAGAGCTTCCTACAGCACTTCAGCATCATTACTATTTGAGACGACCACTATGGCGCTCGTTGTTTGCCCTTGGCTTTAGTTTGGGACATGCGACTTGTTGCGGGTCATTAAGGGATGCAGTGACCCGTTATACCGTTACTTCCAGTTTGCAGGACTTTTTGGAAGAGACCTATTGAGTACTTGCCAAAATTTTGCCCAATTGACTTTGCTAATATTGGATGGGAAGACGGAATTAGGTTGTTTCGATGCCCCAGTGGATAATTATTTTTTCTTCGAGCCAGTTAATGCTGAATATACATCTCAATGTTTTTATATGTGCGTAGATTGGACTTATTTCTAGAAAAATTTTGTATAACTTCGCATCAAATCAAAATTTATGATTATCTTGCAAAGAAAAACTTCGCTTTGGGGCACCGTCCTCTTAAACTCAGTACTTTTTTTTAAAGAAAAAATAGTTTTTATTTTCTACAAATAATTACAATCAATGTACTTTTACAATTTAAAAATCCTCAATTATTTAAACCATGTGAACAATTTTTTTTTTTTGTAATCCGAATTTTCAAAAATCCGAAAATTCGTGGTTGAAGAGGTCGTACTGTACACAACTAATTTGAAATGTCGAACAGGGTTAAATTTAGAATACCAAAATCATTTATTGTAAAATAAACCCCAGGAAATGTGACAAATTATGAATTCCAAATAAATTCGAAAATAAACATTTGCGTTTAGAAATTATTTGCCATACGATTTTGCATAATGTTTACTGTGTATATCGGCAATATTGTTAAAATCAACATTGTCGCTTATATGAGCAGCATTGCCTTGATGATGGCCAATGTCAATATCGCCAACGCTGAGACTGCCGATGCTGCCGCCGTCGCTGCTACCGCTTATTTGCGTATGTAACCCTCCAGAGTGAGGCAATTCCAACTGAGACAAATGAGCATCGCTGGATAAGACACCGCTCGATAGGTGTTCATTGCCCAGATTGGTAGATGAAATCGAATGTGAGGAAATATCCGACGAAGACTGATAACTTGGTGACGATTCCAACCACAAATCAAAACTGGATGAAGGGCTCGAAGGTTGCCAGGCACCGTGATCATAGGAATTACTTACATCTATGGCAGAATGTTCCTCAGGCATGCTGTATTGCAAAATCCCAGAACTTACTTGAATGGCAGTACCAAAATCTGTAATACGTAAAGGAATGTGCTTAAATAATCTATTAAAAGTCTACAACATGTGGACTTACCATTCTCTCCATATTTACTATAGCCTCGTTTCACTCTTTCCGAGTCCTGATCTATGGCTTTGCCTTCCACTTGCAGAACGAGCAACAAGAATAAAACTCCTCCATAAACTCCAAGCGTCATTGTCATTTTGTTTGTTATAGGTTATTTAACAATTTGCAATTAAATAAATTGTTTCTATTTCTGCATTGACTTTTATAGTACGTCTATAGAACGTCTGAGGTGGATTTAAGCTCAAATAGTCTAACAACGGATGCGTGCACAAATTTTCTTCGCATCGATGCATTTTGAGGACACCTTCGTTGTCAAGTTGAATTTAATTACAATTTTTTTTTTGCTGTCTGTCTGTCTGTTGCACCATCAGAAGGTGACAATTGTTATTCTCAATAAAATTCAATGGCTTTTAGTAATTGTTTTTAAAATTAAGCACTTTGAAGCTTTGGAATGCAATTAAACTGTAACGTTCACAAATGTACTGCAGTAGCGGCAAAATAGCAAATATATCAAAAATATTTCTTCACATTACGTTACAGATTATCTCATAATTGGGTAATTGTCATGGCATATTCTTTTAAAGAATTATATTGCTGCACTATGGGGCAAATTATGAGAAAACTAGTAAGAACACTTCAGTCGTTTAAACCAACTAAGGTATACCCTCACTTTGTGAGTAATGTAATATTGTATTGTATACACGGGCTGAGACATACCAGATGCCGTTGAAAACAAATTGTTCATTTATCGGACTGAAGGCACTATAGAAGCATTACGCGGCACACAATTTCAAGTATTTATTTATTTTTTATTTGAATTACAAAAAGTAAATTTATATTCTAATTTTACGGTCAGGAAAAAATCGGGTTACAAAGACCATATGGGTAGATTTTGCAGGGACAGACTAGATCCTCTGGTGAGAATCGAACCCACAACCCCAAACTCATAGGCGAGCACGCTACCAACTCACCTACTGTGGAGCACTTCAAGTATTTATATGCACTGGTATTAAAGTTAACTTTTTATACAAAATCGTCCCTTTGTGTAGGAGCTGCCAAAACGGACGGGGCCACTTCGCCCCTTTCTTCAAGAATGAAGCCGGCCATAATGTTACAGTCAATGGGAAACGCTATAGAGCCATGATTAATTACATTTTCGTGCCTGAATTGGAGGATGGTGAAGTGGACGACCTTTAGTTCCAACAAGACGGGACTACATGGCAACGAAACAATCAATTTATTAAATGAAACTTTTGGCGAGCGCATTATCTCGCTTCGTGGCCAATATCGTGCGATTTAACGCCGTTGGACTATTTTTTGTGGGGTTATGTGAAGTCTCTTATCTACGCAGATAAGCCCGAAACGATTGACGCTATGGAAGAGAATATTCGGCGCGTTATTGCTGACATACAGCCCCAAATGCCTCAAAAAGGGGTGAAAATTGGGCCTCTCGGCTGGAATTTATTCGAGCCATCAGCGGCGGCCAAATCATGCGCTTTTGGCGAGCGCATTATCTCGCTTCGTAGCCAATATCGGGCGATTTAACGCCGTTGGACTATTTTTTGTGGGGTTATGTGAAGTCTCTTATCTACGCAGATAAGCCCGAAACGATTGACGCTATGGAAGAGAATATTCGGCGCGTTATTGCTGACATACAGCCCCAAATGCTGCAAAAAGGGGTGAAAATTGGGCCTCTCGGCTGAATTTATTCGAGCCATCAGCGGCGGCCAAATCATTTTTGAAACATAATGGCAAACCCTTATCTTCAATATATAAATATTGGGACAACCATAAATATTGGGACAACCATTGCAAAAATAGTCTTGCAAAATAACAAGACTCCATTATTTCCTTCATTGTCCTTTTGATCCTGGTTCAGTGACCTTTAATCGGAGTCATTGGTTTTTAATCCGAGTTCATTGATATTTAAACGTGGACATTGACCTCTAAAAGAGTCCATTCACCTATAATTCAGGTCAATAACTCACTTTAATCGGGGTTATTGACCTTTATTCGAGGTCAATAACATTTAAACCGTGGTCATTGATATTTAATCCGGGTTAATAATTATTAAATCGAGGTCATTGACTTTAAATCGAGTCAGCTACCTTTAATCAGTGTCAATGACCTTTAAACGGGTCAATGACCTTTTATCGGGTCAGTGACCTTTACTCCGGGTCACAGGCTTTTTTGCGGGGTCAATAACATTTAAAGCGAGGAAATTCACAATTAATCCGGAGTCATTGACTTTAATTCCGTGTTCATTGCATTTTAATCGGGGCCATTGAACCTTAATCCGATGTCATTGACCTCTATTCCGGGTCAATTAGACAAAATTCCAGGGTCAATGACATTTAATCCGGGCTCAATTACTTTAATTCCGGGGTCAATGACACCTAATCCGTGGTCGATTACTGTTTAACTCCGCGCCAGAGTGGCGGGAGTTAAAAAAAAAGAAACACACAAAACTTTTATTAAATATGTTATGACTTTATTTCGGCCGTGAGCCGTATGCGGTGGCAGTATGCCAGAAGCGGGTGAGTTGATAACTAACATAATGCAACTCTGACGGCGTTGCCATAACAGAGTTAGGTTTGCGGCGCTGTAATCAAGGAACGGCTCCAAATCTGTTGCGGGGGCGATGAAGTCGACTGTCAGCTGTTGTGACTTCAACAATTACCTTTAATCCGGGATCAGTGACCTTTAATTGGCATCAATGAACTTTAGTCGGGGTCAATGGTCTTTAGCAAGTGGTCAAACCATCGATTATGCATATATCAGTACTCGCAAAGTGTTTAGTTGTATTCGTGTCAACGGAGCTAGTATCATTAAATAACGGAGCTAGTATCATTAAATAACGGAGCTAATTTCACCAATTTCCACTACTTACTGAAATAGAAATAAACCGGTTAACCGACTTTTTATTTTTGTAGTTACACTCAGGGAAAAGCTGCAACTTAATTCAATAATTTTCAATATAATAGAAAATTTTTTTGACATACATTAAATCAATAATTTTCAACTTTGAATTAATGTAGTTTCTATTAAATTCGTGGGTTACATTGAATCAATATTGTTTTAAAATTGAAATGTATTATTTTAAGATTTTTATGTCATTAATTTCATTTTTTAGTTGAAATTTACATTGCAAAATATTGAATTAATAAGAAATATTTCCAAATCTTTATGGCAACACTGTAAATCAATATGTAAACCAATTCAGCTGATTCCCTCTTTGTTAGGTTGTAACATTTTGTGCGTTGTGGACGCTTTTAAAAAATTTCGGTGGAATTTAAGTTAGTGGATGAGACAACTCTGATACAAAACAAACTGGAGAAAGAAAAAGGTGGGTGTTGTCCTTTAATCTACCTAATCGATCTTGAAGTAAAATAATTGTTTTTTTTTGCTACACGGGGCAAAATCGCCTTTTTTGATATGTTTGAATCGAAAGAAAATATATTTGGAACAAAAGTTTTTAAATATTATATATTTCTGAGCAAATAAATTTTTTTTGAAAATCAATAAAATATATTTGGAACTCGTATATTAATATGTTACAACATATAATATTTGCAAACTAAGTTTCTCAAATAAAATATGTATTTAAATACAAATAAAATTATTGTTTAGGAAATTCTCCAAATATATTTTATTTAAAAAAGATTTTCAAAACATTTGTTGAATTTTCGAATTTCAGTTTTAATTTTTCTTGGTTTCGAATTGAACCTCCCAGTTATGATATCAAATGCAGCATTCACTTCTGTTTTAAATAAATCATTTAAAATATTCCAAAAAATATTCCAAGCCATCATTAGTTGTCAATCCTCCAAGTAATTTATTTCGATCCAAGATTATACGATTATTATTTTTGCGAAAATGAAAAACTTCTAAAAAATTATCTTTGAATTATTGAAAAATTTAACACAATTTAGGTATTTTCTGAATAGTTAAATGCAAATAAATACTTGTTTCGGAAATAATGGTCACAATTAAAAATATATTTGGATGTAAACAAAGATTAGTTTAAAACAACATCTTCCCAAATATATAATTTTTGTGTGTACCAAATATTATATGTTTAGAGTGTACCCTAAACATATATATGTTTCAAGCCGAATATATGTTACAGAAGCGATTTTTTTTCAGCGTGTAGTACTAATAGACTGAGTAAAATGATCTCCTCCTTTCTGGCTCCCAAAACCATATCCCATATTACGTTACTGACAATATACCTTAGTCGGTTTACTCTACTGGCATTTTCTTACTTTTTTACACATCGAAAGAATGCCTTCAAATCCTAATAAATTTGTTAAACTTTAAAGTCATCTGTTAAACTTTGTTAAGACTTGTTTTTAAGTCATCTCAGCTATATCCGTCGAACTCGTCACCTGCTTCAAATATAAGATCGACAAGTTTCATTAAAATCGGTTTGGAATTGAAGATGGCTTTTAATTCATATTTATAAGTTTGTATACTATTATTTATTATAGTGTATTATGCATTACATAACTAATTTAGAATCGTATTTTCTTTTGTATGTTCAGGTAAGCCATTTTCAGTTTCATCTTCAACGATATCCGGATATTAAATATATTTGGGTACGAATGTGAAGCAAAATTAATATTACATTATATTTTATACTGGTGAAAAAGAGTAAGAAATTCTTAGTCGCTCTTAACTATACTCTTCAGTAGGGCGCACAGTGTCTTGATTTCTCTATACGATAGGCCATAAATGGAGTAATCAGATGTAGCTCAATGAAATTTTCCAAAAGTTGTTTCTATAAGCAAGATTTTGGTCCAAATCCGTCAGAGGACACGCCCACCTCCCACATATCCTGAAATGCAAAAATATACTATATAAAGCTAAAACTGAATTCCGAATTCGAAAACCAACTTTTGTTCAATATACTTTTAATTTGTTTTAAATCAATGTATGGAATCGCTGAAATCTCAGCAAGCATTAAATTATATTTTTGAGGAGTTGCAAATAAACCATTCAAATAATGCAAAATCTTCTTAAAATTCGTGTAAACAATGAATTTACCAACAAAAAAAAACAACTTTGAATTGTCGAGGGAAAAAGAAACACGGAGGCATGCGATTGACTTGAGATTACTTGAAAGTAATTCCTATATGTATATTTGGAGTAACTTTCGTATAAGTAGAAGTAATGACAAGTAGACAGCAGGCCAAAAACAACATTACTGCATCCGAAGAGTTGACTAATCTCCAACGAAACGCGTCATTCGTTGGTTGGTGCTGGATTTCAAGTTCGTTTTCCCCTGCACCCGCTACTAATTTAGCATGCGCACAATCGAACAAAAATCGTTCAGTGAGTAAAACCCATACCTACATTTTGGTTTGGTTCTGAAGTCTGCTTTTTGACGGTGCAACACCCCACACCGTGGATTGGGCTGAGTGTGGAAAATGCGATATTTTCGTATTTGCGGAGTGTAATAATTTTACAAACGAAATCAAAACGCGTTTTAAGGCTGCACCATTTTTACACACGAACTTAAAAATGCGGTTTCAGTGTAAAATGTAGAAAAAAATTTACATTTTTTTGCACAAACGAAATCACCATAAGCCATGTCCGCCCATCTGTTGTGGCGCAGAATGAGCTATATGGTTATATTTTTGATTATTTTGATTATTATTGGGGAATTTTTTGCAATTTGCTTTGAAAAATGATATCCTGTAAGTGATGTCCACTTACAGCACATACGTGCTTTTTTAACATATTTTCCATAACTTTTAGCAAAATTTCGGAAAAATTCAACTATTTTTGTACGTTGTTCGATTCATAATTAATTCCCCAAGTATCCTTCACAAAATGCTGAAACAAAAACAAAGAAAGAATAATAATTAAAAAAAGCTATAAAGAAATTAAACCATATAATAATTATATAATAATTGAGCTAGATGACTAAAATTTTAGAAGATACTTCTTATAGTTGCAGGTAACTTGCAAACGGGCAATATGGGTCCGTTTTGACCTTCTTAACTCAATAGAAACCCAAAATTTCAAATCGGGCAGAAAATTGGTATTGTGGGTGTATTTATACCCAAAACCCTTCACACCTGCTGCGGTCACCATAGGTCCATGTTTTCACATAGCCCCTATAAAATTTCCTTCTAGATTGTATTTCTTAACGCAACAAAAACCACAAATTTCACTCATTCATATGCGATCCATGGTTGAGGATATATACTTGTTTTAACTCATAAAGGTCTTAGGTTTCTATCAACATAAGTGTTGAAGCATCTTTATCTCAAACACAAATGGTCCAACCCGAAAACCTCATAACATCAATACCGAAAGGAATTCAATTTATTTGCCACAAATCAGAATAATGTTGAAGTCTTGGAAGCGACCCACATAAGTCATACGAAGAATTTTCACATTTTATTCTCCCACAGAAACTAACAAATTCCATATTACATTAATTACAAAGTGAGAGTATACCCTAGTCCTTTTAGTCGACTTATATTCCCTTCCTTGTTAATCGCCCTTATTCCAGTTGGCGTCGTCGACGTCGTCACATCATTTTCGTCATATCTATGAAGTTCTAGCTTTGTCATCTTTACGCCAAAACGAATGTTTTTGGTATCCATGAACTAACAAAAACAATTTTTATAACTTAAAAATATTTAAAAAAATTTCAAAATTTATGAAGTCGTCAATCTAAACAGTGTCGACTAAGAATCGACGTTGACGACGCCAACTGGAATAAGGGCGAATATGTATATATATCTTTGAACGATTTCCATTGCCCGAAAGAAACTAAATCTGTCTGAAAAGTGCTAGATTTTGTATTGACGATTCAATTTGGACCACACAAAGCCCATTTTTTGATCAGGTTTGGATACTCATTACGCTGTCCACCAGTGAAAAAAATACACGGGCTTGACAGTATAGGTTCGATTCTACCACCAAAGGGTAGTATAACCCAATAATCGGTTTGGCGAAATTGGTGAAAAATTTTTTAATGGGCCTCCAAAGTTTCTGAAAATCAGGGAGCCCCTCGAAAAAGGTGTCATCAACTTTTTTCCAAAAACTAATTCAGACTCGGTGATACCGCTTAACTTTATTTGGTAATAATGTAGCAACCCAGCAAAATTTCTCATTACCAAATAATCCGACGAGTAAGCAAAGTTCGATAATGGTAAGTACTTATTATTTAGCCACTTTTCTCATTATTTTAACATGGGGATGTCATTGGAGGGAAGTACTTCCCAAAAGCATACAATAATGTAGCATAATAAGTACTTATTTGTAGCATAGGCATACCACATAAATATGTGCTTATGTTTTCACGATTTTAAGTACTTGAATAATGCATTACCAATAAGTTACAAAATACGTAGTAGATATGGTAGATATGTTGAGATGGCCATTTAAATTAATTTTGTGCATATTGTCGCGCATATTTCGAATTTCTGAATCCAAACCACCATGTGAAAAATTCTTCAATGGTCTAACATCATACGATATACGTAAATATTTTTGGTATTTTCATTCAATTTGCACGTATTTTTGGAAAACTTGTTGAAAATAAATAAATCTTCTACAATAACCCACGTATAGCCAAAATTGCACTATACTAAAATTTGCCAAAAATTATTTTGATAAAAAAATTACTTATTTCTGTTATTATTGGAAGTCATTATTAATAAGCCGAAAGTAATTCAGCGAATATTGAGATGTCATTATTTGGTAATGCAGGGAATAATATGCTGAACAAAGATTCTTAACATTTTATGCGAAAATAAATTTTTCCCGTACTTTTTTTTTGAAAAAATGAAGGAAAAATATTTTTTTTTTCACTTTTTTTCAGCATAACTTTCAGTGACTCGTGACTATGTTTGGCAAAATTGTAGCCAAGGTAAATCTGAACAACTTTGGTGAACATATCAATACAATTTGAACGTGTCTAGGCACCCTAAATAGCTCAAATATTCCACATTGTGCCTCAAAAATGTTCGTTTTCCATTATAGGGTTGTTCAGCATCTTTATTCAAGGTGGCGCAAAAGTAATCCTCCTATCAGAAAATGCTAAAAATTTTGCGATTGGCCCCTAATGTCAGTTCTGTTTTGACATTTGTGTAGTAAACACATGCGAAATACACGTTAATAAACAATGTTACGCTACACTGCTCCAGAACGCGGAATATTGCTGACTATTTATTTGACCAATAATCAGTCGGTGACTTTGGCACAACGTGAATTTCGTCGCAGATTTCCTGGCCGTCCAACGCCTACTGGTGAAACACTGAGACGTTTAGCCGCTCGCCTCGAAGAGACTGGCACAACACGAGATGCTGCCAGGCGTGGCAGACCCCGGAGTAGCCGTTCTGCAGAGAATATTGCTGCTGTAGCCGAGGATGTCATGGAAGCACCGTCGACATCGACCAGACGACGTGCCACGCAAATGGGTATCAGTCGACGGTCTCTACAGCGAAGTTTGGTACAAGTTTTGAAGATGTTTCCGTACAAATTTGTACGGAAACAAATTTGTACGGAAACATCTTCAAAACTTGTACCAAACTTCGCTGTAGAGACCGTCGACTGATACCCATTTGCGTGGCACGTCGTCTGGTCGATGTCGACGGTGCTTCCATGACATCCTCGGACTTAAGTCCAGACGGTGCATCAGCTGTTAGCTGCTGACCGCCAATCGCGTCTAACATACGCTCAAGCCATCCTTAATCACCACCAAAAGGAAGATGATTTTTCATCAAAAATAATCATGAGTGATGAGGCCCATTTCAATCTTATCGGGTACGTAAATAAGCAAAATTTACGCTTCTGGGGCACTGAAAATCCGCGTGTAACCCACGAAGAGCCATTACACCCGCTCAAAGTCACTGTATGTGTGCTGTTTTCGCTGGAGGAGTCATCGGACCTTTTTTCTTCGAAGACGTCGCGGGCCAAACGGTTACTGTGAATGGTGAGCGCTACAGAGCAATGATCAACGAGTTCTTTTTGCCGCAACTTGATGAATTGGGATTGGAAAACATGTGGTTCCAACAGGACGGTGCAACGGCACACACTGCACGTGCCACAACCGATATGCTGAAGGATGCATTTCCCGGGCGCCTAATCTCCCGTTTTGGCGATTTGCACTGGCCAGCAAGATCGCCTGATTTGACCGCTCCAGACTTCTTTTTGTGGGGCTTTTTGAAGTCGCGGGTTTATGTCAACAAGCCTCAGACTCTTGCAGCTCTTAAAGACAATATCCGTCAAGAATGTGAGGACCTATCGCCGGAAGTTTTGGCCAAAGTGATGGAAAATGCCATAAAAAGAGCTCAAATGACAATCAACTGTGGCGGCTGCCATTTACATGACTTCATATTCTCGACTTGATATAAAAAAAATTAAAAGACCAAATAAAAATAATCCACAAGAAGAATCAAAGTTTTTCATTTTTTTTTTAAATTACAGCCAAAAAGCATAGAAAGGTTATATTTGCGCCACCTTGTATAATATATTAAGGCGGCTGCCATTGACATGACATCATATTCTCGACTTGATGTAAAAAAAATTAAAAGACCAAATAAAAATAATCCACAAGAAGAATCAAAGTTTTTCATTTTTTTTTTAAATTACAGCCAAAAAGCATCGAAAGGTTATATTTGCGCCACCTTGTATAATATATTAAGGCCAATATTTTTGTGGAACATATTAACCCTCTAGCTCCCCCACATAACTGTAATTTTGGACCTATTATAACAAATCGTAAAAAACGCTCTTAAAATAGGGGCGGGGATGAAATGTTCTACAAAAATGTTGGCCATAAAATTTTACATATCTATCACTATTTTTGATTGCTTCGAAATTTTGTGTATGTATTATTTACCTAAAATAATCTTATACGCAGTTCAAGAAAAAATTGCGATAAAGATATTTTTAGGTAAATAATACATACACAAAATTTCGAATCAATCAAAAATAGTGATGTCAAAAATCGTCCCGTTTGGCATGGAATGGCTCATATGTGTCAGAACACATCAAAGCCCAAAACTTAACACAAACACCAAAAAAAAAATCAAATTCCAATCAAAAAAGTCTTTGGCTTGTTCGTGCAGCAACGTTAGTCATACGGCCTGTTGTCGAAGCAATAACGATACCAGTAAAAAGCGTTTTTGACTGGAATGTGACAGTTTTTTTTTTGTTTTTGTGTTACGTTTTGGTAACATTTTATGGCCAATATTTTTGTAGAACATTTAAAAGTTAAGTTGCTGAACATAACCTACACCAAAATAAATATTTTTGTACATAATAGTGAAATAATAACATTTTGGAGGTACAAGTGGTCTTGTTGAGCTATTTAGGGTGCCTAGACACGTTCAGATAGTATTGATATGTTTACAAAAGTTGTTCAGATTTACCTTGGCTAAATTTTTTTCCAAACCCAATCCCAAAAAGTTATGCTAAAAAAAGTGAAAAATGATATTTTTTCCTTCACTTTTTCAAAAAAAAAGTACGAAAAATTTTTTTTCTCATAAAATGTTTGGATTCTTTGTTCAGCATATTCTTAGCTACATTATTGTCAAATATTGTTAAGCGGTGTCACAAAGTCGGAATTAGTTGTTGGACAAAAGCTGATGACGCCTTTTTCGAGGGGCTCACTGATTTTCAGAAACTTTGGAGGTCCATAAAAAACATTGGTCAACAATTTCGCCAAACCGAGTATAGGGTTATACTAGCCCTTGGTAGTAGAATCGAACCTATGTATACTGTCAAGTCCGTGTATTTTTTAAAAAGTGTTCATTTGTTGCATAGTGTCATAAAATATCAACAACTGTGTGCAAAAATTATTCTTCTTTCTCTCAAGATTTAAAATGCTAATAAATAAATGTGAAGAGAACGAATTACGTTTATCACCGGTTCAGCTTTGGCATTTCATTGACATACTATCACACTTCTTAATTAATGCCACATGTTTTTGGCTGAATTTTCTGTAGGAACAAATATGCAAATAAAACATTTTTCTCACTCAATAATCGCTATATATTTAAATTTAAACAATGTTGAAACTAAAACTTTATTTTTTTTAATTGTTCGAGAACCTTTTCTTTTGAGCCTTAAGTCAACAAAATGTGTTTGTTTACAATTCGCTGTGTTAAATCCCAAAAAAATCATATGAAATTTCAAATGTTATGCAAAGCAAATGAAGGAGTGCGAAGTGCGTGCGTATAAGTCAAAAGACTTATGGCGAATTCGTTTCTGCAAAAAAAATGCAACATTTTCATTGCCCTTTTCCCGAAAACGGCACTTTTGTGTTACTTTTTTGAAATTTTGTAATTAAGTTACTCGAATTTAGCACAACTAAAATTTGTATTTTATTCTAATTTTAAAAAAGTGATACAATAGTGCAGTTTTCGGGAAAAGGGCAATGGAAGTGTTGCACTTTTTTTCAGAAAAGAATTCGCCATTAGACACCTCCTCCGTTCTTGTTAGAGAAACCCAAGTTTGTGTCTTAAGTCTTTTGATTTTTTTAGTTAATTAATTACTACCACGTGTTTTTTGCTTGTCTCTGGCAATCAGTGTGCAAATAAAACATTTTTTTCTCACTCAAACAATATCAAATATGTATTTAAATATAAAGGCAGATTAAATTGAAACTTTTTTTTTGAATTGTTCGAGAACATTTTCTTTTCAGCCTTAGATCAACAAAATGTGTTTGTTTTCAATTTGTTGTGTGAATTCTATATGGCAATTTGCCAAAAAAAAATCTTATGTTCTTATGAACTCCTAATGCCATGCAAAGTAAACAAAGGAGTGCGAAGTGCGTGTGTAAAAATCAATAGACTTGAGGCATTAACTCCGGTTTGACTCTCCCTTCTTGTTAGGAGAAACCAAGTTTATGTCTTAAGTCTTTTGATTTTCTTAGTTAATTTTAGCAGTTGTATTTAATATTCTGCCGTTCATTTCTTGTGGCAATCATCATTACGTGATAACCACTAGCAGCGGCTACTAAGCCATAATTATGTATAAGAATGCGCGCGCGCACATTTATGCGCATTCTAGCAAATTACATCATTATCTGTGGTGATGCTAAACTTCGGTGTTGTTATTTATATGATGGAGGTTTTTCGTTGTCTTCTCTATACCCTTCTCTCTCCCTATCGAAAGGCTTGACTGATCGCACTTGATGATGATCTTTAAATAACATTCGAATATTTATGTACGAACATGTAAGTATGTAAATATAAACATGGACGTGATTCAAATCATAAGTAAAAAAAATACCAACAAATCCCCGCCCTTAGCGGCTAGATGACAACTGATATGTACCGAGATCGACCTTAGACAAATATGTAACCCCACTACATACGTTTATTTATGCCCCTCACACTGTCACTTCGCACCTCACCGCATCGTCTCGGTCAACAAAGCATCGCTCATTGTTTGCCCATAGATTTGCAAACAATTTTTATCAATTAGCACTTTAAAAAAATCTTTTTTTGGTTTCGTTTAAAATATATATATTTTTTGGGAATTACCTAACGGAGGGGCATATGGCTATGGGTTACGAAGATTTGGCTGGAGAAACAATGAGATAGTGGTGTACATGACTTGAAACGTCAAGAGAGCAACTTTGAAGAGAAAAGTTCAACGATATGGGAAGTAAGTTTTGGGCTACGATTACACTAGTTGGCAAAGAACAAGTAAGAAAATTTCAGTCGAATAAACTGACTAAGAGGATATACCCTGACATCGATGGTAATATGGTAATTTATTGTAGCAATTACAGAGGGGGAATCATTTTGCTTCGTCTACAGTAATGGCAAAGATATCTAAAAGACAGAATATAAAAACATATAGATGAATGATGAATTATGTAGGGGTACCAGAAGCAGCTTGAATAGTACATACCACAAATATATCGCACTGTACCCAATTGTAGCTGTTTATATGCACTTGTATTAAAGTAAAAGTATGTGGAAGGGATACTAAAAGAGGCGTGACAATTACGCCCATTTTTATACCCTACACCACACTGTGGTACAGGGTATTATAACTTAGTGCATTTGTTTGTAACACGCAAAAGGAGAGAAAATAGACCCATCGTTTATTATACCTATCGACTTAGAATCACTTTCTGAGTTGATTTAGCTATGTCCTTCTGTCCTTCTGTCTGTCCGTCTGTGCATGTATTCTTGTAATCAAAGTACAGGTCGCAATTATGGTCCGATCTCGACGAAACTTTACACATATCATTTGTTTGGCCCAAGGACGATCCCTATTGAATTTGGTTAAAATCGGTTCAGATTTAGATATAGCCCCCATATATATGTTACCCCCGATTTGACATGGAAGCGCTGTAAAAACTTTATTTTATATCCGATCAGTATGTAATTTGGCAGAAAGAGGTTTCTTACCACATGAAGGAATACTGCTGAATTTGGTGAAAATCGGTTCAGATTTAGATATAGCCCCCATATATATGTAACCCCCGATTTGGCATCTAAGCGCTGTAGAAACTGTATTTTATATATGATCAGTGCGAAATTCGGCAGAAAGAGGTCTCTTATTACATGAAGGAATACTGCCAAATTCGGAGAAAATCACTTCAAATTTAGATATAGCACCCATATATACGAATATGTTAGCCCCGATTTGACATGTAAGCGCTGTAGAAACTTTATTTTAAATCCGATTAGTATGAAATTCGGGAGAAAGATGTTTCTTATTACGTGAAGGAATACTGCCAAATTTGGAGAAAATCAGTTCAGATTTAGATATAGCCCCCATATATATGTTACCCCCGATTTGATATGTAAGCGCTGTAAAAACTGCATTTTATATCCGATTAGTATGAAATTCGGCAGAAAAAGGTTTCCTATTATATGAATGAACACTTTTAAATTTGGAAGAAATCGGTTCAGATTTAGATATAGCCCCCATATATAAGTTACCCCGATTTGACATGTAAGCCCTGTAAAAATGTTATTTTATATCCGATCAGTGACTGTATTTTATATCCGATTAGAACAAAATTCGACAGAAAGAGATCTGTTTACATGAATGAGTATTCATGTACATCGGTTCAGATTTATACATAACATCCATATATATGTTCCTCCTGATTTGGTATCAAAGCGCTATATAAGTTGTACTTTACTTCCGATCATTTAAATTTTCCAGAAAAATGTTTCTCAATTTAGGAACGAATATTGCTTAATTTAGCGATTATCGGTTTAGAATTAGATAATATGTTCCTACCCATTTACCAATTATTCCAAATAATTATCGCAATGACCCTTATCGCATTGTTAGGGAGGTGTAGGGTATTATATAATCGGCCCCGCCCGACTTTCTGCCTTTCCTTACTGGTTAGCTGTACTGTAGATACTATAAAGGCATTACGCCGCTCACAATTCTAAGTATTTCTATGTATATATACTGATATATATTTAGAAATCGTTTTCAATCTCAAAGAGTATTTAATAAATTTTTTTATAACCATTAAGGAAAGGCAAAAAGTCGGGCGGGGCCGACTATTTAATACCCTACACCACCCTATTATTGGCTTTGCGGTAATAATTTGGCATACTTGGTTTCGTTTCAGTTAACAAAGTACTTAGCTCCACCAGTACAATTTCTAAAACGCTTTCATGTCAAATTGTTAGTATCATATATATGGGGGCTATATCTAAATCTGAACCGATTTTCACCAATTGAAATAGGGATCGTCCTTGGGCCAAAAAAGAGCACTGTGCTAAATTTCGTAACAATCGGGCAATAAATACGACCTGCACTTTGATTACAACGATACATCTACAGACGGACGGACGGACAGGCAGACATGGTTAAATCGAGGTGATTCCAAGTTAATCGGTATAACAAACGATGGGCCTATCTCTTCTCCCTTTGGTTGTTACAAACCTATGCAAAAACTCATAATATCCTGGACCTCAGTGTGGTGTAGGGTATACAAATTAAACTGTATGCCTTTACTATTAGCCTCAAACAAACAGAACGACAATTCATATTTCTCTAGGGACAATATTGACACAAAATTCAAATAAAAACGTAGTAAAAAACATAACAGGTCTTATTCAAAAAAGGTTTAAGTTTATGTTGAGTGACGACGCATCACCACTCCCTTTTCAATGACATTGTTCTGAATGTTGTGCGGAAGTTCATCCAAAATCGGACTTCCTTTTTATTTGGATCCAAATGGTTTTCCATGCCTGCTATATGTTTTATATCAACAGAGAATTGACTAAAGAAATCCAAATGTCATATTTGTTTTGGGGAGATGGCGATGATATCGCTTCGTCCGTCTTATTCGTGACAAGCTGACATAGGGTATGAGTTTTTCCTTTGTGGTCAGGCAGTGTCCTATTTTTCAGATCAATTAGTAATCCCAAAATTTGTTAAGAAATCTGCTCCGATTATTGGATGAGAGACATCAGCAATGACGAATTTCCAGTTTATATGTCTCCCTAAATCAAATTTCATAGTTCTCACACCAGCTATAAGTCGAACTAGAGATGGATACGGCTTGTCTTGTGGTTTTCTAAACACTTCTGAAATCTCCGTATCAATATCAACAAGGAATATCAATTTAGAAATGCGGTCTTTGATGAATAGGCGGCTACATATTTGTAGGCCTTCCCAAAGAGAAGATCCATTAGTTCCTGATGCGTGTCGGCTGCACTTACAAGGAGGACGACACTTTGTCGATGCTTGTCTGAATTTGCGATAATAACAGCGAACTGAAGTATGGGATCGCGACAATTGCGGACCTCAGTCCCTATTGAAATTACGAATTTCTCTTCCCAAACGGTCGACCTTTTTACAAAGTTCAGCTACAGCTTCATATAAGTAGTTGGTTTTAGCACTTGATTAATTTTATTACTTATTATTTTGTGGTGGTTTTCAAATTATGTCCCTGGCACACTTCAAAATGGATGAATCTATTTAGGCTATACAAATAAAGACAGACAGAAAGTACTCTACGTCACGTTCGCTACAGACTTCCTGCCAGATAAAATTATTGGTTGGAATGTACATACTGAACAACAACTCATTCTCAGGTTACCATTTTATAGAGTACAAATTCGCTGAAAACATAACTAAACCTGCCGTTCACAGAAATGTGAAGAAGACAAACTTACACGTGTCCTCAATTCTAATCTTCTGTACGAGCCGACAAAGCCGGCCTGGATAATCTGCTCGAGCACATCACTACATCATTCAATAATTCCCTTGAAAAAGGCTGTCCAAAGCCAAGAACAAGGGTACAACTTCTGAGTTAAAGGCTAGGAAAAGGACCTGCAACAAGTTATGCAACAAAGCCAAATCTACTGGAGTCACTAATGAATGGGATATCTACAAAGAGAAAACCAAAATCTACAACAAAGAGCTAAGGAAAACACAAAGACGTTCTTGGTACACCATCCGTAGAGAATTGGAAAGGGTTTCGGATGCCGCAAGACTGCGTAAAATATTATCCGCTACATCATGTACAGTAGGTTACCTGCAGTATGAGGTCAACAATTGGACTTTTATTCAAAGTCAGCAATCGCTGAAACTACTGCTCGACACACATCTCACGGGGAACTGACAGACAGAACTCGATGAACAGCAGGACCAACAAGAGAGCGAGAGGATTGCAAGCGTCGCTAAGTTGTTGACTGAGAAATCCAGAATCAGCTGCGCCATTAACAGCTTTGAGCCCTTTAAATCAACTGGACCAGACGGCATTACTACAGCAGAAAATGTTGAAGTTTTCAAAGGTCTGCAAAAACTTTTAGATGCTGTCATTAGGGAAAACCTGGATACAAAATCAGCATGCATACAACAAAGGCAAGTCTACAGAATCTGCCATGCGCGAACTTGTAGGCCCTATCGAATCGTCCCTACATCTCAAGGTATTCACTGTGGTGGCCTTTCTTGACATAGAATGGGGTTTTAACAACATTCTCGCAAATGCAGTAATTCCGTCGCTTTCACATCAAAAGGGTGAAAAAAAGACGCATAATAGCAAGTTTTGGGCCCACAACCTTAACAAGGTTTGTGAACAGAGGAACCCCACAAGGGGGAGTATTTCTTTATAAACCTAGCGGTGAATGAAATCCTGTTAGATCTTGAACGTTGTGGCTGCAAAGTAGTGGCTTTTGCAGATGACATGGCAATCACAGTAACTGGCAAATTCCTCAGCATCCTCAGCGACACCATGCAGGTGGCTCTGAACAAATTGGCTAGATGGGCCTGAAGCAGCGGTTTGGACCTTAGTCCAAACAAGAATGATTTGGTTATCTTTACAAGAAAAAAATATGGTCCGACATGGACCCTCCTCGGATAAACGGAACAGAGCTGGTCTTTTCTGAAAGTGCACAATATTTAGGAAAGCCAAACGTCGCACTGTATTCCTGCAGAAAAACTGTGGGATCCCGATGGGGCCTCTCTCTTAAATCGTCCAGTAGATACATATATACAGGGTGGCTGATATGTAATGCAACAAAGTAAAGCGCTATATTTTTTAATTTTTTTTTTTTAATTTTATTGTTCAAAGCAATAAATGTCGGAAATAACATAAAATTTTAGAAACAGTTTAGATTTGTTCGAATTGGCCACGTTTGGCACGAATTATGGCCTTCAAACGGCCGACAAAGCCATCACACGCTGCACGAAAGTGGCTCTGCGGTATTTTGGCCCATTCCCGGCGAAGTGCCGTCTTGAGATGATCGATACTTTGGTATTTTTTAGTGCGAACCTTACTCTCTAAAATGCCCCAGGCGCAAAAGTCCAACGGATTGAGATCCGGAGATCTTGGTGGCCATTGTGCGGTAGAAATTAAGCGAGGAACCTCCTTTTTAAGGCATTCTTGGTTGACGCGTGCTGAGTGCGATGGTGCTGAGTCCTGTTGGAATGTCCAAGGTCTGCGGCCGAAATGTTTGTCTGCCCAGGGCTTCAATACTGTCTTTAGGACATTTTCCCGATAATATTCGGCATTTATTTAGACCCCATGGTCGATGAATACGAGCGGGGAGCGACCATCGGCCTTTTCGGCGGCCCACACCATTACCATCGGCGGCACTTGAGTTCTGGTGGCCAATCGAAGGTGTAAATTTTCAGCTGACCTCTTTGGCAAGTAAACCCGATCATTTTGTTTGTTCACAAACTGCTCAATTTGGAATGGCTTCTCACCGGAGAAAACCAAATTCGGTAACTGGCCACTTTCGTGCAAGCGAAGCAACTCCTTGGCTCTTTTCAGTCTAACTTTTTTTTGTGCATCGGTGAGCTCTTGCACTTTTTGGAACTTCAATGGCTTTAGTCCAAGCTCATTTTTTAATATGTGTTGTATCCGTTCTCGCGATATGTTCAGCTCATGAGCAATTTTTCTACCACTGCGACGTGGATTTCGATCAAAACAGGCCTTCACTTCATCATTTCTGGTGTTGTTACCGTTTTTTTTCGCCCACTTTTTGGACGCGATGCAACACTGCCAGTATCATGGTAACGAACAATGGTACGAGAAACAAAAGATTTATTCACATTTAAATGCTGGAGGGCTCTAACGATAACCACTTGTGTTTTTCCACCCAAATATAAAGCAATCACACTATCACGCTTGAATTCCATCACGAATAACTTTTTTTCTGAATGCAATAGATCAAAATGCTTTTGTTGCTTGTAAACAATAAAATGAACTGTCACTGAAATAAATCTGTCAGCTATCAGACTAGCGGTTTAGAAATGATAGCAACCTGAAGTTGGTTGCAATACATATCAGCCACCCTGTATATAGCAGTAGTTTGCTCAATACTGTTGTACGACTAATAAACTATGCATTAACAATCATTTATCAAAGGTTCATATAACTGCCTGCCTATGCATAAGCAGAGAGTTAAGGATTACAGCGACTAAGTCCCTACAAGTCCTGCTTCTTCTGCTGCCCATTGATATTGTGGCGAGAAAAAATAGCACCAGAGCGGCATAAGAATGCGTACGATCTACCAAGGCGAACACCTCGTCAGAAATGGTTAAAAAATCCAAAAAATTGTATTGAATGGCCGTCGGTTGAAGGTCGTGAGCTAGCTGATTGACGGAAAATTTTATGATGAAACAGCTGTACGCAAGATGGGTGCCGCTTTTGCTAATAATCAAGACAATGCAACAGTTCACGCATCCACCGTTGCGATGACCAAAATTATTGAAATAAACTTCGAATTGCTTCAGCACGCAACTTATTCGGCAGATATAGATCCCTCGGATTATTTTTTGTTCCCAAACTTGGAAGAAACAGTTCTAGACAGTTCTTTCTATCTGTAAGCAGGGTAACGGGGATGTTGGAAATCACTGAAAAAGTGTATCGATCTAAAAGGAGATCATGTTGAGGAATAAGGATCAATTTCCCGGGGATACCCCGGGAACTGCAAAGCTGATGAACGTGGTAGGAATGGACGACGTTACAAATTCTTGAAGAATTTGCCTGTATTGGTGAGCCACTGTTCACATGCAAGCTTTGGCTAAGGCAAGAGGCAATCAGGCATTCCAACTAAAGATGGACAGAAATCGTCACCTGTAGGTAGCTAGATAAATCTGGCCACTGAATTTAACGGGGGGAATTTCTTGACACAGGGATCCACATTGGTGAGTTTAAGAAAATCTGTTCTGATTTACATAAATCCCCCATATATCTGTTCCTTCCGACTTGACCTTTTACCGCTACAGATTATGTATTTTTCATCCAATAATTTTGAAAATTTGCTGGGTAGAGTTGCTTCATTCCGATGTGGGCTTTTAAGCTCTATAGAAGCTGATTTCCACTAAAATAAAATTATGTCAACAACTTTTCTGAATATTTCAGTGTTATTCGATATTACTAGAGTGGTGGTGCCTCGCTCTACTTTAGCCTCTCCCTACTGGGTTATATTTTATGTTGTGCAGTAAAATATTTGTTAACTAGTGTTATTACATAAGATACATTTATTGGCGATAGATCGCTGCTGTCGCGTTTGTCCCACACTCGCTGCTCGATTAAAACGCTGTCGTGCTTAATTGTACGGACGGATGGACAGACAGACAGACAAATAGACATATGAATGAATAGATGGATATGCGTACGTACGATTTTGTTTATGGGTAGGGTATATTTATTAATTAAACAAATATGAAATTGTTTTCTTTTTCTTTAGCAGCTGAGGTGTCTGCTGCTACGAGTATTTTGTCTGTTTATTCGACAACTGTGTGAAATTTACTGATGAGATTTGATTTGACCAAAAGCAAAAGGGAGCGATAGAATGAATAGAGAATGCTCTCATCCATAGCCATTTATTGACTCTAAGATCACATCTAGCCATTGTCAAGCGGCACAGATGAACTGAATATTACTTAGCATTGATTTAGTTAGACTATAAATTTGTGCGTAGATAAGAAACAAGTTATCAGTTGTCTTCGATCAGTGCTTGGGATTGTGTGTATTTTAAAAACTTGTCCAGGAAGGAAGGAATCGAGAACACTAAGGAATTATTATCATGAAAGTCTACGTTTGTGTCTTGGTTGCCATGTTGGCAATGGCAGCGCCCTCACAAGCTTTGTTGGGCGCCAAATTAGCCTTGTTGGGATCGTTGAAGAATAGTCTCGGAGGAAGTGGAGGTGGAGGCGGAGGTGGCCGCTATGGCAGTGGAGGTTATGGTGGAGGCAGTTATGGAGGAGGTGGTTATGGTGGTGGCGGTCATGGTGGTGGCGGTTATGGTGGTGGCGGTTATGGTGGTGGCGGTTATGGTGGCAGCTATGGCGGTAGCTCTGGTGGTTTCAACTACAATCGTCCCGTCTGGACTGGTGGCAACTCTAACTATGGTTGGGGTCAACAAACCTACGGCGGTGGTTACGGTGGCAACACTGAAGTCATCAAAGTAATTAAGGTGATTGAACAACCTGCCGTCTATCCAACAGCTTATGCCAGTGGTTCAGCTTCCGCTTCTGCCTCATCATCATCATCTGGTTGGACACCAGTACCTGCTCCAGTTCAAGTTCCAGCCCCAGCTCCAGTTGTTGTTTCCCCACCAAGACAAGTTCTGGTAACCGTATCACATGCCCAGCCTCAGCCCATCCCACAGCCTCAACATGTTTATGTGCCAGCACCACAACCTCAATCTGTACAATATTTGCCACCTCCTAGGCCACAAGTAGTATACCATGCTCCAGCTCCGGTGGCACCTCCACCAAGACCTCAAGTTCAACCTATTCACGTGACCGTTCAAAAACCCATCTCCTACAACGCCCCAGCCTACATTCCACCACCACCACCTCAACCTCAATATCAGGCCCAGTACCAACCTCAATATCAGCCCCAGTACCAACCTGAATATCAACCCACCTACCAAACTCAATATCAACCAGCTGCTCCAGTCAAGACTGTTCAACTGGTTGTTGAAGGCTCAGCCAATTCCCATACTCCTGCCTTAACTTATGGACCACCATCGATCAACTCCAATGCTGCTGCCTGGAACAGCAACTCGTGGAGCAACTCTGTTGGTACCGGACCCTGGAAGAGCGGAAGTATTTGGGATAGTCTCGGTTGCTAGTCAATATGCCTCAAATACTGTCATCTTAGGCTTAGTTTAAAAAAAATCATACATGAATCCCATTTTGTTGTCAATATGTCTCATGTTACAGTAAAACCAAAAAAAAAATCGAACACAACCTGTAACAAAAGTTTTCGAATATTGAACGAATAAAATAGTCATTATAAGCTAATACTTAACAAAATCTTATTTGTTTTGAATTACCAGAAGCTGGAACATTTTCAATAACTCTTGAGGATTTGTCGATTTAATTGCGAAAATTTTATAGCCAACAAAACTTGATGAAATTTATATATGAAATGTTAGTTTTCTTCTCCTCGGAGACAACTAGTTTGACTCACGAAGCGGTTAATACGTCGGTATTGGCTAACTCATTTAAGCTTCCCAAGAAGGCTGATCTCAGGGGGCTATATCTAAATCTGAACCGAATTTCTCCGAATTTGGCAGTATTCCTTCATGTAATAAGAAATCTCTTTCTGCCCAATTTCGCTGTGATCGGATATAAAATACAGTTTCTACAACGCTTGAACTTCAAATCGGGGGAAACATATATATGGGGGCTATATCTAAATGTGAACCGATTATCTCCGAATTTGGCAGTATTTCTTCATGTAATAAGAAACCTCTTTCTGCCGAATTTCGCACCGATCGGATACAAAATAAAATTTTTACAGCACTTACATGTCAAATCGGGGGAAACATATATATGGGGGCTATATCTAAATCTGAACCGATTATCTCCGAATTTGGCAGTATTTCTTCATGTAATAAGAAACCTCTTTCTGCCGAATTTTGCACTGATCGGATATAAAATACAGTTTCTACAGCGCTTACATGTCAAATCGGGGGTTACATATTTATGGGGGCTATATCTAAATCTGAACCGATTTCTTCCAAATTTAACAGTGTTCGTTCATATAATAAGAAACCTCTTTCTGCCGAATTTTATACTGCTGTAAAGTTTTTACAGCACTTATATGTCAAGTCGGGACTAACATATATATGGGGGCTATATCTATATCTGATCCGATTTTAACCAAATTCAATAGGGATCGCCCTTGGGCCAAAAAAAAAGATTTGTGTAAAGTTTCGTCGAGATCGGACCATAATTGCGACCTGTACTATGATTACAAGAATACATGCACAGACAGACAGACGGACAGACGGACATAGCTAAATCAACTCAGAAAGTGATGCTAAGTCAATCGGTATAATAAACGATGGGTCTATTTCTTCTCCTTTTGGGTGTTACAAACAAATACACAAAGTTATAATACCCTGTACCACAGTGTGGTGTAGGGTATAAAAAAAATTACAAACTTTACCCTTCCTCCTTAACACCCCCTCGGTAGCTGAGGGGAGGACATTATTAAAGACATCTTCTATATCGAGGAACGCTGAAATCGTAAATTTCTTGAAGTCCAAGGCTCGCTCAATATGATGGAAAATACAGTGTAGAACTGAGTCTACTGGTCTACCTTTGATGTATGCATGTTGACTACTCGAGAAGAAGTCCGTGCAAATATTGTTTCTAATACATATATATAAATACAATGTGCAACAGTGAAAAAAATACACGGACTTGGCAGTATAGGTTAGATTCTTCTACCAAAGGGTAGGATAACCCTATACTCGGTTTGGAGAAATTGTTGACCAATTTTTTATGGACGTCCAAAGTTTCTGAAAAACAGTGGGCCCCTCGAAAAGGTGTCATCAGCTTTTGTCCAACAACTAATTCAGACTTGGTGATTCCGCTTAATTACACTTGGCAATAATGTAGCTAAGGATATGGCGAACAAAATTTCTTTACATTTTATGCGAAAAAAGTTTTTTCCGTTACTTTTTTTTGAAAAAGTGAATATTTTTTTCGTGGTCTGATTCACAAACTGGAAAGGTACTCTCAGCAGCTACGCCGGAATATCACCTGGGTATGATGTCCAAGCACCTGATTCATTCTGGATGCTACCTACAAAGTTCGGTTCTTCAGCCACAATTTTTGTGATTCTAGAGGTCTCCTTCACTTACTGTCCAGTTCCTCAATAAGATTACAAAAATCTTCTCTTTCTGATTTTTCGATGATCTTTATATACCACCCAGGATTGTTCCCTACCGCTTTTTTTTGCTGCGTTAAAAGCCTTCCTAGCTCACTGTCTTAGAACCTTAAGATTCTGATTTCACCATTTTGTATCTTTTGAAAGATGTTAGATTTCCTTCACGATTTATTCCCGATAATATAATAACAATCAAGACGGTTTTCAGTTAAAAAGAATTTATATTTTAATATTTCAAATATTTTCTTTTCACACAACATTTCACATTAAGTATCTACACAGGAATGAATGAAAAAGAAAAAAAACTTCTAGACCATTTTTAAATTCAAACCAAACAAAAAAATTAAAATTTAAATCTCAATGGAAACTTTGATCGATGTATTTTTACTTGGTAAGAAACAAAAATAATATCGATCATTACAATTACATCCATTATTAACATTGTATATGACAAGTTGTGCACTCTGAGAGTTACAATAAATTGGTCCAACATTTGTTGCAAGGATTAGGAAAAACCCAGAAAAACCTAATCAGACCAACTGAAAAAAAAAACAAAAATAACAATGATAATGACAATAAGTATTCAAAAATCCTTTAAACCAATTTGACCTCTCAAATCCAGAAACCGAGCAGTGGGCAATGGTTTCGTCAGTAAATCAGCCAGCTGGTTATCTGTAGGAATATACTCAATTTTGATTAGTTTATTTTCAACTTGTTCTCTGGAAAAATTATACTTAATATCGATGTGCTTTTATCTCTTGTGACATGTGGGATTATTCGCTATACTAATGCAACCTTGATTATCTTCATAGTATATCAACATTGGATCTTTAAACACATCTCCAATACTATTCAACAATGACTTCAACCACATCGCCTCCCTGGCAGCCTAAAACAATACCATATAATCTGCCTCAGTAGACGACGCTGCAACAGAATTCTGCTTTTTCGTATTCCAGCAAACCAAGCACGACCCAAACATCATAAACAAATAACCAGTAGTGCTCTTCCTATCAGTCCCACTTCCACCCCAATCAGAATCAACATACCCTGTAAACATACCTTTACATTCCAAGTTCTTTATATAAACTAACTTCAAATCCACAGTTCCTTTAAGATACCTAAGGACTCTTAAGGCAATGCCACAATTCCTTATTACACTTGGCGCTGTAGCAGATCCAAATACTAACTGATATACTCCAATAAGGCCACGTACACAGCATGACATACATCAAACAACCAATTAAATTGCGACATGGGGCATCATACCTTTCATCTGAATTCAAGGCATTATAATAAAGCTTACTCGGAAGCGGACTTCCAACTGGCTTACAGTCATCCATTCCAAACTTTCTCAGAACATTCTTTATAAATATAAGCCGATTGACTCAGACATATTCCATCGCCTTGTCTCTCAATTCGAATTCCAATAAAAAATGTAATTTCAAATAAGTCTGTCATTCTGAATCTACTAATCAAATATTCTTTAAATTCTCTCATCGTCTCATCATTCGCTGTACGTATTACCAAATCGTCAACGTACAAAAACACATACAAATTCTCAAGATTATTGCCTTTATCCAGAGAATAAATGCAACAATCCACAGGCGAGTTCACAAAACCAGCATCTCTTAATGAATTTTCAAAAACCTCAAACCAAACCCTGAGCAACCTTCATGTAAATTTACTCCTTCAACACACCATTCAAGAAGGCAGTCTTCACATCCATATGGTGACCCTTCAAACCAAACTGATTGCAACAAGTCTAGCTTTATATCTAACCGGATTGCCAAGCTTATCATGTTTCAGCGTAAAAACCCACTTATTGTCCACAATGCCACAAGGTACCATTCGAGAAGTGAGAATCAAGCTCTTCCTCAAACGCCTTATTCCAATATGACCTATCATTCGCTCACTTCTTCTGACCTCAGTCAATGTGTTCTGACCACCCAAACATGTATCTGATAATTTACTTTGATATTCTCTTGTATCACCATCACTAGGCATTTCTCCTGTTCTAGAATTACCAGATCCAGCATTCCTACTCTCATTCGGGAATAAATTCGACACGACTTCCGTACTATCATTCCGAAAATCAACATCCCTACTCTCATTCGGGAATAAATTCGGCAATGTTTCCGTACTATCATTCCGGAAATGAACATTCCTACTCTCTTTCGGGAATAATTTCGGAACTGTTTCCGTACTATCATTCCGGAAATCAACATCAATACTCTCATTCGGGAAAACATATGGCACTTTTTCCGTACTGTCATTCCGGAATTCAATAACACTACCAGAACTGCACCTCTCTGGCTTTTTCGCAGCTCTAGAATGATGCATATTTATCTCATCAACAACAACATCTCGTGCCGTTACAAATCTTCCAGATTCCACATTCCACAATTTATAACCATTCGGCTCATATCCAAAAAGTATTGCTCTCCATGATTTCTCATCAAATTTCCTTTTCCTTACTTTACCATGTACATATACTGTCGAGCCGAATACCTTAAAAAAATCTCAAAGTAGGTTTTTTACCATGCCACATTCGAAGCGGTGTCTTTGAACCACCTTTCAACGCTTTACATGGACTTCTGTTAATCAAATATGTTGCTGTTAAAACAGCCTCGCCCCAAAAAGCTTTGTCCAATTTCGCTCGGCTCACCATTGCTCGAGCTTTCTCCGTTATGGTCCTTATCATCCGTTCAGGCACACCGTTCAATTGTGGGGTATATGGCTTAGCTATGCCTTTTTGAGCGCAATACACACGCATCTCATTTGATAAATATTCTCTTCCATTATCAATATACAAATTGACAACTTTTAGTTCAAAATGAGCCTCACTCTTAGCAACAAAGTCCTTAAAAACGGAAAATACATCAGACTTATAGGTTATCAAATACAGGGTGGGCCTAAAGAAACCAAGGGGTGTAAAAGTTAAATAAATTTTTCGTTTATTAATTATACCCTACACCACACTGTGGTACAGGGTATTATAAGTTTGTTTCACGGCAGATGTTTGTAACACCTGAAAATAACACAGCTAGACCCACCTTAAAGTATACCGATCGACTCAGAATCACTAGCTGAGTCGATTTAACGATGTCTGTCCGTCCGTCCGTCTGTCCATGTAAAGTTGTTCGTCGACTACAGGTCGCAATTTCACTCCGATCGTTCTGAAATTTTGCAGTTTAGAGTATTTCGCGGCTGTTAAGATCGCTATTGAATTTGGTTGAAATCGGTTCAGATTTAGATATAGCTCCCATATATATCTTTCGTCCGATTTGGCCCTTTAGTCCTATAGAAGCTGTATATTACATCCAATCGTTTTGAAATTAAGAATGGTAGAGTTTCTTGATCCACGAACCAACATTGCCGAATTTGAAGAAAATCGGTTCAGATTTAGATATAGCTCCCATATATATCTTTCGTCCGATTTGGCCCTTTAGTCCTATAGAAGCTGTATTTTACATCCAATCGTTTTGAAATTTAGAATGGTAGAGTTTCTTGATCCACGAACCAACATTGCCGAATTTGAAGAAAATCGGTTCAGATTTAGATATAGCTCCCATATATATCTTTCGTCCGATTTGGCCCTTCAGTCCTATAGAAGCTGTATTTTACATCCAATCGTTTTGAAATTTAGAATGGTAGAGTTTCTTGATCCATGAACCAACATTGCCGAATTTGAAGAAAATCGGTTAAGATTTAGCTATAGCTCCCATATATATGTTTCGTCCGATTTTGCTCTTTAGTCCTGAAGAAGCTGTATTTTACATCCAATCATTTTGAAATTTAGAATGGTAGAGTTTCTTGATCCATGAACCAACACTACCGGATTTGAAGAAAATCGGTTAAGATTTAGCTATAGCTCCCATATATATGTTTCGTCCGATTTGGTCCTTTAGTTCTATAGAAGCTGTATTTTACATCCAATCGTTTTGAATTTTGAATGGTAGAGTTTCGTGATCCATGAACCAACACTACCGAATTTGAAGAAAATCGGTTAAGATTTAGCTATAGCTCCCATATACATGTTTCGTCCGATTTGGCCCTTTAGTCCTGTAGAAGCTGTATTTGAAATCCAATCATTTTGAAATTTAGAATGGTAGAGTTTCTTGATCCATGAACCAACACTGCCGAATTTGAAGAAAATCGGTTAAGATTTAGTTATAGCTCCCATATATATGTTTCGTCCGATTTGGACCTTTAGTCCAAAGCTGTATTTTACATCCAATCGTTTTGAAATTTAGAATGGTAGAGTTTCTTGATCCATGAACCAACACTACCGAATTTGAAGAAAATCGGTTAAGATTTAGCTATAGCTCCCATATATATGTTTCGTCCGATTTGGCCCTTTAGTTCTATAGAAGCTATATTTTACATCCAATCGTTTTGAAATGTAGAATGGTAGAGTTTCTTTATTCATGAACCAACATTGCGGAATTTGAAGAAAATCGGTAAAGATTTAGCTATAGCTCATCCGATTTCGCTCTTTAGATCCAATCGTTTTTATATCCTACACCACACTGTGGTACAGGGTATTATTTAAGTATAAAATGTCTCAAAAGTAAATTTATGTAAACAATTTATACATGAATTACAAAATTTATATATCAGAGTTATTCAATATTACGAGAGTGGTGTAGGGTATTATATAGTCGGCCCCGCCCGACTTTAGCCTTTCCTTACTGGTTTTTTTATTTTTTCTTTCAGATTATATAGACAACACTTGGAGAATTTATAATGGAGAGGTTCACAATTGAACCGAGAACCAGAACAATAGAATTTTATTATTTAAACCAGATAATAATACAATCGAAATTTTAACGTCAGAATTTCGCCCTCTGAAGCAATGATTCGTTGCTTAGTTGATCGTCATCACCAACATGGCAGCGTAAGAGATTTGCCTCGAACCGGTAGACTACGTGTAAGTCGCACTGCGGAAAATATTGAACGAGTACAGCAAAGTGTTAACGAAGCACCAGAAACATCTGTCAGAAGGCGTTCTGCTCAGCTAGAAATGTCTCGTACGTCACTACGGCGCATTTTAAAAAAAGATTTACCAGATCATCGTCAACTTCTAAATTTTGCAGTTAAATTTCAAGAGATGGCCAGAAATGAAATCAACTTTATTAAAAATTTGATTATGAGTGATGAAGCTCATTTTCATTCGAATGGCTTTGTTAATAAGCAGAACTGTAGGTTCTGGGGTTCTCAAAATCCAAGAGCCATTCATCAACGCCAATTGCACCCCATCAGGTGAACAGTATGGTGTGGGATCACATCTGAAAATGTCATTAGGCCTTACCTCTTCGAAAATGAAGATGAAAGTGCTGTAACCGTAAATGGAGAGCGGTATCGGTTTATGATAGAAAATTTTTTACGTCCTGCTCTTGAAAACAGACCTGGTATGTGGTTTCAGCAGGACGGAGCCACTGCCCATACTGCCCGAGACACAATGGCACTTTTAAGTCAAATTTTTGGAGAGCGAATAATTTCCAGAAATTCGGAAATTATTTGGCCAGCGCGATCGCCAGATTTGACAGCACCCGACTATTTTCTTTGGGGTTATTTGAAGGAGCGAGTGTATGTGAACAAGCCAGAGACAATCCTTGAACTCAAGGCAAACATTGTTGCAGAAATTCGAACGCTACAGCCACAAGTTTTGAAAGGTGTTATGGAAAATGCTCTAAAAAGAGCCCATCAGTGCGAAGCTGAAAACGGTGGTCATTTAAGAGACATTATTTTTCATACTTAGTGTAAAAAAAATTGCCTTTTATATATTATACAATCTGGAAGAAAAAATAAAAAAAAAATTAATAAAGGAAAAAGTTAGTAAACTTTTACACCCCTTGGTTTCTTTAGGCCCACCCTGTATATCACTCAATAGTGAGTAAACAAACTGATCAACGAAGATCACATAATAATTCCTATTATCAAACGTTGATGGAGTTATCGGGCTGCAGAAATCCGAATGAACCACAAATAAAGGCCTCCTTATGTTCTCTTTATCCTTAGCTTTGTTAAAACTCTGCCTAGCCTGCTTTCCATTAATGCAAGCCTCACACAAGCCATCATTCGGCCGCACATCTTCTAAAAAGTGAGTGTCACTAAACAAATCCTCGCCTTTGATCTCCAAAAACTTCCCTTTACTAATGTGTCCCAACCTCTCAAACAGCACTCGCGACGAACAGATTCTCGCACAAGCCAAAATTTATAATAGGTAAATTTTTCTCACACTTACCTACAATGATTACTTGACCATCTTTACTAACTTTGACACCATCTTTATTGAATTCTATATTCATTCCAGCATCCTTTTTATAGAGGTCAAATTCTGTGGAACGTCCTGGCAACACAAAACACCCTCCAGTGTTATTTGATATTTATCACTGCTCGAAAGAGTCACCCCTTCGGTATATTATACTTTTATACTTTTGGTTCATAACGATTTTTACACCCTCCTCCCTATTAGATGAGAATTCCAAAAAAAAAAAAATGTCATGCTAACACTTAAAGAACACCCCAAAACAGAGTTTAAAAATATGTCAGATGCATGAAATTGATGACAATTAAAATTTAACCAACCATGTATGTACTCGTACATGCAACTTTTCCAGCATTCAAATATTTTTTTATTTCTTTTCCAAATTATCGCCATTAATTGAATGGCTAATACATATGTACGACATACAAAAATGAAAAACAAATATGCATCTAAAATTTGGCGATTTGTTGCTAATTAAACAAACCCTGCAATTTAAAATGTTTTCGGGTAATTGTATTTTTCTTTTGCATTGCAAACGACGGATGACTACGAAAATGGATGATGGCCAGTGGGGCATCGGGTGGATATAGTTTCATCATAATTTATTGACTTTAACTATCAATAATTGGTATTCCCAATTTTCATATTTACTTAGTTGGACTATAAATATGAAGGGTGATAAGAAATCAGATATCAGTTAACAACGAGTATCGTTTCGAATCGAGTGCATTTTGTCCGGGAAGAGGAAGTATCAGCTCAGTTGAAAATTTTACAATGAAACTTTATGTTTGCACATTAGTTGCCTTTGTGGCATTGGTTGCGCCTACGCAAGCCTTCTTCGACCTATGGGGTTCATCGAAGAGTGCAGGATACGACAGCGGATATGCTGATGGTAGCTCTAGTGGTTACTCTGCGGGCTACAACTACAATCGTCCCGTCTCGACTGGTAGTAACTCCAACTATGGTTGGGGTCAACAAACTTATGGCCGTGGATATAATGGAAATTCTCAAATTTTTAAAGTAATTAGAGTTGTAGAACAACCTGCTACTTACTCAACAGGATATGCTAGCAGTTCCGCTTCGGCCTCATCATCGTCTGCTTGGACACCAATAACAACTCCATCTCCAGCTCCAGTACCAGCACCAGCTCCCATTCCAGCTCCAGCTCCTGTTCCTGTGGCAGCACCAAAACAAATTCTTCTAACTTTCAGACAATCTCAATATCAACCACAACCCATCGCAGTTGCTCCACCCAAGCCAGTTTATGTAACCGTGCCTCAACCTCAACGCCAATTTCAAACCATACAATATCAAGCTCCTCCAACGTCATCAGTACAATCAACACATCAAATCCAACCTATTCAAGTGACCATACAAAAACCTGTATCCTACAAGACCCAGGCTTTTGTTCCACCAACACAGTCCATCTCATACAGTGTACAAGCTCCAGTTGCACCTTCACCACAGCCTCAAATACAATCTATTCCAGTGCCTGTACAACAACCTATCTCGTACACAGTACAAGCTCAAGCACCACAACCTCAACAACCCATCACATACACTGTACAGGCTCAAGCACCACAACCTCAACAAGCTACCTCATACACAGTACATGCTCAAGCTCCTGTTACACCCCAACCTCAACAACCTCAGGTCCAACCCATTCAAGTAACCGTACAAAAATCGGAATCCTATGATACCCAGACATATACTGATCCAGCACCCCAAACTCAAGTCCAACCTATTGAAGTTAGCGTACAAAAACAAGAACAACCACAAGCATCCACCTATTACCAAAACCAATACCAAGCTGAGGCTCCAGTTGAAGAAAATGTCAAGACTGTACAAGTGGTTGTGGAAGGTGCTGCCGATACTCATGTCCCCGCTCTGACCTATGGACCACCATCGGTCACATTAAATTCTGAAGCCTGGAATACCGACTCATGGAATAGCAACAGTAATACGGCTGATACAGAAACCTCTGAAAATATCGGATGCTAGTCTAATTATACAAACTAGTCACTATATTCTTATAGATTTAATATAAAATCAATCCTTGCAGATGTATTTAACGAAAATTGTTGTTATGAAATATTTCGAATATTATACGAATTACCCGAATAAAACTATACTTGTAAGATTATCCAATCAACATAATTTTATATGCCACAAAATATTTTTTTTGTGTTATACGCGAGACTTAAAAAAATTTTCTTTTTAGATTGAAATATTCTTTTCCATAAATCAACACCTAATATGGTAGTTCTTTTAAATTTTTTAATTCCAATTTTCATGATTGTTATCTGTAGTATTTATACCCTACACCATACTGTGGTACAGGGTATTATAAGTTTGTTTCTTGGCAGATGTTTGTAACACCTAAAAATAACACAGCTAGACCCACCTTAAAGTATACCGATCGACTCAGAATCACTAGATGAGTCGATTTAAGCATGTCTGTCCGTCCGTCCGTCTGTCCATGTAAAGTTGTTCGTCGACTACAGGTCGCAATTTCACTCCGATCGTTCTGAAATTTTGCAGTTTAGAGTATATCGCAGCTGTTAAGATCGCTATTGAATTTGGTTGAAATCGGTTCAGATTTAGATATAGCTCACATATATATCTTTCGTCCGATTTGGCCCTTTAGTCCTATAGAAGCTGTATTTTACATCCAATCGTTTTGAAATTTAGAATGGTAGAGTTTCTTGATCCATGAACCAACATTGCCGAATTTGAAGAAAATCGGTTAAGATTTAGCTATAGCTCCCATATATATGTTTCGTCCGATTTGGCCCTTTAGTCCTATAAAAGCTGTATTTTACATCCAATCGTTTTGAAATTTAGAATGGTAGAGTTTCTTGATCCATGAACCAACATTGCCGAATTTGAAGAAAATCGGTTAAGATTTAGCTATAGCTCCCATATATATGTTTCGTCCGATTTGGCCCTTTAGTTCTATAGAAGCTGTATTTTACATCCAATCGTTTTGAAATTTAGAATGGTAGAACTTCTTGATCCATGAACCAACACTACCGAATTTGAAGAAAATCGGTTAAGATTTAGCTATAGCTCCCATATATATGTTTCGTCCGATTTGGCCCTTTAGTCCTATAAAAGTTGTATTTAAAATCCACTACCGAATTTGAAGAAAATCGGTTAAGATTTAGCTATAGCTCCCATATATATGTTTCGTCCGATTTGGACCTTTAGTCCTATAAAAGTTGTATTTAACATCCAATCGTTTTGAAATTTAGAATGGTAGAGTTTCTTGATCCATGAACCAACATTGCCGAATTTGAAGAAAATCGGTTAAGATTTAGCTATTGCTCCCATTTATATGTTTCGTCCGATTTGGACCTTTAGTCCTATAAAAGCTGTATTTTACATCCAATCGTTTTGAAATTTAGAATGGTAGAGTTTCTTGATCCATGAGCCAACATATTCGGCAATGTTGGTTCATGGATCAAGAAACTCTACCATTCTAAATTGAAGAAAATCGGTTAAGATTTAACTATAGCTCTCATATATATGTTTCGTCCGATTTTGCTCTTTAGTCCTGAAGAAGCTGTATTTTACATCCAATCATTTTGAAATTTAGAATGGTAGAGTTTCTTGATCCATGAACCAACAATACCGAATTTGAAGAAAATCGGTAAAGATTTAGCTATAGCTCCCATATATATGTTTCATCCGATTTGGCTCTTTAGATCCAATCGTTTTTATACCCTACACCACACTGTGGTACAGGGTATTATTTAAGTATAAAATGTCCCAAAAAGTAAATTTATGTAAACAATTTATACATGAAGTACAAAATGTATATATCAGAGTTATTCAATATTACGAGAGTGGTGTAGGGTATTATATAGTCGGCCCCGCCCGACTTTAGCCTTTCCTTACTGGTTTGACTATATTTTTTGAAGTATACAAACGATAGAGTCGGAATACGCATTAGGTCTCTTTCACGTACACTGAAAGATAAATCGTACATGAAAATAAAGTAAAAGTGTCATCAATTGTTATTAATTGAATTGATGTAATAATACCATCGATTTAATGAATACATTCTTCAATTTGATGACCTCAATTTCATTAAAATTTTCCACTATATCAAAATAAGGAAATATCTTTCATCAATATTTTTTAGTTTTCTGGAGCGATTGTCACTCCTTCTATTTTCAAAAATTATTTTCGCTGTACAAAGTAAACACTAAATTTGCCTGAGCCGGGGTGTGAACTCACGACCTTCCGCTTGGAAGTCAAACGCACTTGCATCACACCACGAATACAGACAGCCAAACACGCCGCCATACAACACAACAAAAAGGGTGTAGTTGTTAAATGAATATGCGTTAGAGCGTATATTATTTCCTGTGGTTTTTAGGAGGAACAAAGGGCCACAACAAACGCCTTCTATTCGGTCCTGGGTGATGCAATATTTTTGATTTCTCTCCAGCTTCGACCGGTTTGGATGACTTCGTGTTTAATTTGTCGCCTCAAAGTATGCAGTGGACGACCTACTTTCCGCGACTTCCCTTTGAGAGTCGCCACAGTTTGGTATTCGAGATGGTGTTTGGCCAAAGTATTTTTAATATCATTCGATTGATGAATATATGAATAGCGTTGACATTGAGTGATGTTATATTCCAGGACTCACAACGTTGCGTTAGAGAGTATATGAAATAATTATACTCTACACCACACTGTGGTACAGGGTGCATTTTAACCTTGTGCATTTGTTTGTAACACCCAAAAGGTGATAAGATAGACCCGTTTATTATATCAATCGACTTAGCATCACTTTCTGAGTTGATCTAGCTATGCCCGTCTGTCCCTCTATCTGTGAATGCATTCTTGTAATCAAAGCACAGGTTGCAATTATGGTCTGATCTCAATGAAACTTTGCACATATTTTCTGCTGGCCTAAGGACGATCCCTTTTTAATTTGGTAAAAAACGGGAAATGTATAAGCAACATTTTTGAACTGTTGTAAAATTGGCAGGGAGAAGTCTATTGATACCCTTAGAGACAATACTAAATTTGGGGAAAATCCGTTAAGATTTGGGTATATATCCCCATATATGTATATGTTACCTCCGATTTTACATGTAAGCGCTGTAGAAACAGTATTTTTTATGCGATCGGTACGAAATTCAGCAGAAATAGGTTTCTTTTTAAGTGAATGAACACTGGCAAATTCGGGGAAAATCGATTCAGATTTAGATATAGTCCTCATATAAAAGATACCCCTGATTTGACATGTAGAAGTGCTGTAGAAACTGTCTATACCCTACACCACACTGTGGTACAGGGTATTATTACTTTGTACATTTGTTTGTAACAAAAAAAGGCGAAGAAATATACCGATCGACTAAGAATTACTTTCTGAGTTGATTTAGCTATGTCCGTCTGTCTGTCCTTCCGTCTGTGCATGTATTCTTGTAATCAAAGTGCATGTCGCAATTATGGTCCGATTTCAGCGAAACTTATATATATATATATATTTCTTTATACATACATTTCTTTGGGCCCAAGGACGATTCCCATTGTATTTGATTAAAACCGGTTCAGCTCCCATATAAAAGGTGGTTAAATTTTAAGGGCCGATGTTGATTTTGAATGAAACACAAATTATTTAGGAAAGTATTGTCATTTCTTTTTATTATAATAATATTGGTATGTTTCAATTATGTATGGAACAAAATATCGGCCAAATGGCCGCCGCGACCTCGGCAGCACACCTCCATCCGATGGTCCAAATTTTCGATGACGCTGAGGCATAATTGAGGTTCTATGCCGTTAATGTGCCGAATTATCTCATCCTTTAGCTCTTGAATTGTTACTGGCTAATCGAGGTTCACCTTTTCTTTCAAATAACCCCAAAGGAAGAAGTCCAACAGCGTCAAATCACATGATCTTGGCGGCCAATTGACAGCGCCACGTCGTGAGATAACACGGCCATTGAATTTGTTGCGCAAAAGAGCCATTGTTTCGTTAGCTGTGTGGCAAGTGGCACCGTCCTGCTGGAACCACATATTTTTCACATCCATATCTTCCACTTCGGGCTATAAAAAGTTCGTTATCATCTCACGATAGCGAACAGCATTCACAGTAACTGCCTGACCGTCCTCATTTCGAAGAAGTATGGCCCGATGACGTCGCCAGCCCATAAGCCGCACCAAACGAACTAGTAAAAAACTTGACGTTTAGGTGTGGTTCACATTCAACATCGGATCTTACAATTTAGCCACCCTTTATATGAGGAATTCCACGACAAATCGACGGTATCAAAATAATTGCGGTTCTTATTTTTCCTATATTTTGAAGAAGTTATCGATATTTTAAAAAGCGTTAAGATATCACTCAGTGTGTCGGGTTTTGGTCATAGCTTCTTAAGTTATGGTCCGATTTGAAAATTCTTTTTTTGAAATGTTGGTATTCTCCGGTACTTCTCAGCAAAAAGTATTCAAATTTTTTAAAATGATTTTTTTTTTAATTATTTGTACTCTCCGATTTTTTTACATTTTAAACTTCTATTAATTCTCTACCATAGGATGGAAGTGGGACTAAAATTATTTATATTTTTTTGGAATTTTTTAAAAATTTAAAAAAAATTTGCTGCAAGCCACTTTGTTTGTGGCTTGAAGGATTTGGAATAGATGTTCCACGTCAAATAACAAAATTCAGGAAGTATTTCTTCCAAAACACCCACCACCTTCGCTGATCCCCTTACCCCTGATAATCTCCCTACAAATATAACTGTATATCAAAAGTAGTAGAAATCGATGGATTTTTTTTGGTGATGTACATTGTTTTTCAACAGGGACGCTACAAAAGTAGACCGACAGGAACAGCAAACGACGCCATATTTTTTGCTGCTCTTTTGACATTTCTCTTCAGTAAGGTTTGCCATTTCATGATGGAAATATATACAAACCAACAACGAGTCGAAATTATTAAAATTTACTACCGAAATTCGGAGTCAGTGGCCTCAACGTTAAGAGCGCGAAAAATCATCTTCAGCGATTAGGCTCATTTCTGACTGAATGGCTTCGTCAATAAACAAAATATGCGTTATTGGTCAGACAGTATCCACACGTACTCCATGAGTCATCATTGCATCCCGAAAAAATTACGGTTTGTTGCGGTTTATGGGCCGGCGGATTATTGGGCCGTACTTCTTCCGTGCTGATCAAGACCGGCACGTTAATGTGAATGGGAATCGCTACCGTTCAATGATAACCGAATATTTTTGGCCCCAATTGATATGGATTTGGAGGACATGTGGTTCCAACATCAATTTATTGGAAACCAAGTTTGGAGAACGTGTTATCTCACGAAATAGTCCAGTCGATTAACCGCCTCGGTCGTGCGATTTGACGCCGTTAGACTATTTCCTGTGGGGCTACGTCAAGTCTATGGTCTATGCCAACAAGCCAGCGACGATTGATGAACTTCGTACGAATATCGAACATGAAATTGCAGCAGTATCGGCCGATTTATGCTTGAAAACCGTCGAAAATTGGGTTCAGCGTCTGGACTTCTGCAAGCGTGCCCGTGGTGGCCATGCAAAAGAAATCGATTTCCATACATAATGGCATCGAACGTACTTTCACAGGAATAAAGAATTTCATTGATATCCAAAACCGTGTTTGTTTTATTTAAAAAAACTTTTGTAGCGCTCTTATTGACGGACCCGATATTTGAGAAAAAGATTCCCTGAAAAAAAATCACTATAGGTGTCCACAATACACTTTTATGGTAATTCAGTGTTTTTTTAATATATCATGTTTATTGGTTATGCTTTGAGTTTTGTTTGGTCTTGAAATGTTCCTTACAAAAAAAATCACAAATCGTGCAAAAAGGACAAAAGACCTGTAGTTTGAGTTCTATAAAGTCTCATTCTTGTGGGGTTAGTCGTGTCGCAAGATGTAATACTCGTATATGATACGACTTATCGACACATTGAAACAAAAGACTTAAGAAACAACTTTATTGGAGTAAAGCCGCCTACAATCCATAACCATAAATTGTTCATATCACTAAATAGAATCGGAGATGCGAAGTGTACTTTTCGTAAAATGTATAATCGGCTTAAAATGTTTGGTTATTCTTACACGGGATAAAATCGTCTTTCTTTATTTTCGAATCGAAAGAAAATATATTTGTGCACACAAATTTTTATACACATACTAGCTGGACCCGGTCCACTTCGTTGCCCCATATTTCCGATCCCGTCCATTTTTGGACCACTGACAAACACACAAACAAACGATTTGCCACGCCCACTATTTGCAATTTTTTTTCTCCAAAACCATCTCACACCAAATAGCTTTCAAACAAAAGAAAAAATTTTAAAATCGGTCCAGTGGTTTAAACGTCTATAAAACACATACATACATACATACAAACATTTTTCCATTTTTATATATATAGATTTCTGAGAAAATAAATTTTATTTGAAAATCAATAAAATTTATTTGGAACGAATATACCCAGCAAAAAAAGGGCATCCAAAGAAGCAATAAAAATCCCCAACTTATGATCCGGAAGTTGTTCTAATTTGGATTTTCACCAATGAATTTAACAAGGGGTTGTCGCGCCGGGGAAGTACTTCTTTGTCACCACTTTTGCACAACTCTTTTAAAGCACCGTAAGATTTGCTTTTTTGGTGTTGTATTTATTTGATGAATGTATGTCGTTCTTATTAACATATTTGGGTTCAGAGATTTCATATTTTAAAGGAATACAAATGTTGACATAGGGAAGGGAACGTATAAATAATATACTATTGGCCAAAGAGATCAACGATCATATATATGTATGTATGTTTAGGACATTTGAAGATGTCTGTAATCTGTATGGTGTAGATGGCTCTTGAAAAGTGCGACCCCATAGTGTAATTAACATTCTCACAAAAAAAAGTTTTCCGTAGCCCCGGTTCAGAGAGTAGTAAAGTACCACAGTGTGGTACAGTATGTATGATATGGTATATTTAATTACCACAATTTCTTTTAAAATTATTTAATTATAACCTACACCACACTGCGGTACAATTTATTATGATTTTATGCATTTGTTTCTAACACCAAAAATGAGAAGAGATATATAGAACCATCGTTTATTATACCGATCGACTTAGAATCACTTTCTGAACCGATTTAGCTATGTCATTTTGTGCATGCGTTCTTGTAATCTATGTGCAGGTCACAAATATAGTCCGACCTCAAAGAAATTTTGTACATATCTTTATTTTGGGACAAGACAATTCGTATTGAAATTGAAAGACAATCCGTATTTCTTTCGTCTACGGCGAACGATCAAAAATCTCTTAACTATTTGAATATCAGTTTAGAACCAGATATCATAATATATATGAATGTACCTTCGATTTAGCTTATACCCTCTATAGAAGATATAATTTCCTTTCGATGTTCATGAAATTTGGTAAAGAGTGTCTTATTTTAACAGTTAATATCTGTGTGAACAATATCGGTTCAAATTTACATATAGCCTCACATACTCGCATGGATGAGTACCTTCCGATTTAGCATCTAAGCTCCATAGAAGTCATATTTTAGTCAAATGTACTATATTTTGCACAAAGGATTTTTTAATCCGATAATAAACTGTCACTAGCAAGGTTGGAAAAGTGTGTTTTCATGTTTTACATCAGAGCATTATTAAATTTGGCAGAGATTAGTTTATAGAATCACGAACACTGCGAAATTTGATAAAAAAAATGGATACTCTTCAGATAAAGGCCAAATTTAAATACAGACCCATATATAATTTTGCATCTAAAATAGGTGTCAAACACGATTTACAAAAATCAAAACAGCAACAAGAGAACAACTACAAAGGTTAAATAGATGAATACAACACGTTCTGTCTAATACAATGTGAGTTACGCCTTTTGTTCTTTATCAAAAACGAGCACTTGATGTTACGTCTTGAATAAAATCGTGATTTTTTGACGAAAAACGAATTTTCATTTTTTGAGGGTTACGCTATATTAACATTTTTGGAAAGTATAAAATGTTGTTAATAAATTCAGTTTTTATCGCAATCCAATGTGCTACAATTCCAAAATTTAACATATTTCGAAGAAAATCAGCATACTTTGAAATGACTTTATGCTATTTTAATCGGCTATGAAAAAGTCGACTTGTAGGTCCGATTTATCGACCTAGTCGACTGAAACGAAATTAAATTGATGAAAAAGTCGACTTGCTTCCAGAACCATTCACTAATTCTGATATAGCGGCCATATAAATATATATTTCTTCCCTTTAGCACTATAGACGCAGTATTTTACATATATATCATAGCCCTCATACATATGTTCCTTCCGATCTGGACTTTCATCACTTCACAAGATTCATTTTACATCCAGTCGTTCTAAAATTATGCATTCTTGGGTTAATAATTTATATTCCGAAATTACATTTTGGTTAGTTATTTAGAAGAACTTCATTAAATGCCGAAAAAATGTGCATACTTATGAATTGGAAGTACTTATAATGTTATTCTCTTGGAAGTACTTCTTTTATTTTTTGCTGGGTATTAATTTATTACAACAAAGTATTTTTGCAAACTAAATTTCTGGAATAAAATATGAGTTTATATACAAATAAAAATATTTTTTACGTATTTCTTTAATGTTTCATTTCATTACGTCAGCAATTTCTATTACGTTAGCAATTTTTAGAATTTAATTAGTAATATTTCTTTGATTTCGAGTTTTAACTTACAATTTAAAATGGCATAAGTAGCAATACCATTTGTGTTAAATCCCTTATTTGTATCCCCTCACTGTAGAGAGGAGAGTATATATCATTTGCTACGAGCCAATAGTGTAACACATCGAAGCAGTGACCTAAGACCCCAAGTATGTTTTGAAATTCGATTTGGGTCATTTGAGCAATGTCCGTCCGTTCGTCTGTGTATCTGTCTGCTGGCTGGTGTGCACGGTAACTCTCGAAAGGATTAAGCGATTGACTTCAAATTTGGTAGGCGGCAATAATTCGGTCTATCTCCGGCTAAGTTCGAAGATGGGCCAAATTGGTCCACTCCTTCCAGTACTTGCCCCACAAAGGGTTGACATTTAGTGAAATGTTGATTATTTCATAACTTCAATACTTCTTACTCGAATCTTTGAATTTCCACACATAGTAGTAGTTTATTAGTCGCTAGCACCCCAAGAAAAAGGGGCGAAGTCGCCAGCACCCTTTTGGTATCTCCCACACAAATGGAATATTTTGCGCCAAAAGTTAATTGCTTATATCTTTAATATCAATTTATACAAATACTTCAAATTTTGTGCAGTGAAATATTTTAAATGTAGTAATGTTTTAATACCTAGAGTCCAGTGAAAAGTGGGCGTTATTGGCATGCCCCTTTAGGTATATCCCACATAAATACTGGTCCATTGCACCAAAACATCTTATAACTTTAATACTAGTACATATCGTAAAAGTATTATATGCAATTTAAATTGATAATAATTTAATTAAAACAAAAAAATAAATAAACTTACGAATACATTTTTGGGACCGAAGGTGAGGTGAGTCTTAAGTCGGTTTACCCGACTGAACTTTCCTACTTGTTAATTTCTATTTATTTCAAGTCAACATTTGTTGTCAATTCAGAAAAATTAAGGATCATTTACTGAAAAACATACAACTTGTATTAAAATTAAAATTTTGATATATATGGTGAAATTCATGAAAAATGTCCTGCCTAAAAATAAAGGTTGTCCAATTTTGTTCAAATTTTGTTTATGAATGGTGCTATATACTAGTAATATATCTGCCAAGTTTTGGAAATCTTCGTTGAATATTGGCAGCATGGGCGGTGGTCCAAAATTTACTCTTCAAGCAAAGGTGTTGTTGTTTGATTATTTCTTGTGCTTCAACCACCAAATATAAAAATATTTTGTGACAGATTTCATGAAATCATTGTAATCTTTTAAATATATAATCCCATCTCTTCTATCAATATTTATTCTCTTTAGCAACAATCCATTATTTAGCGAATACAAAAATATTAGTGTATCAGAAGTTACTTTTATGCAAAAGCTGAACATCTTATAAGGAACAAACAACAAAATAAAAACATTAAAATATTTAAACCCAATTTTTTTAGATAGAGATATTTTTAAAAATTATTTCCTCAGGAGTGTCAAAAAACGCCATCTTGAAAATCTGCACACATATGGGGAAAATCAGCTTTTCAATTTAAAATTATTTCAAAAAAAAATAATTATATCCAAATCCGCGAAAATTCGTTTTTTGTGATTATTCTCGCGTTCATGAGGTCAGATTGCAAATTTTTGCCGAAAACGATTCAACCATTCGAAAGCCCATGAAAAAATCCTCAACATTCGTGTCACAAAATATTCTTATATTTGGTGGTTGAAGCACAAGAAATAATCAAACAACAACACCTTTGCTTGAAGAGTAAATTTTGGACCACCGCTCATGCTGCCAATATTCAACGAAGATTTTCAAAACTTGGCGGATATATTATTTGTATATAGCACCATTCATAAACAAAATTGCACAACCTTTATTTTTAGGCAGGACATTTTTCATGAATTTCACCATATGTATTCTGAATACTTAAATGCAAATAAATATTTGTTTCGTAAATAATAGTTCCAAATAAAAATGTTATGAGGGAAACAAAGATTTGTTTAGAAGGACATATTCCCAAATATATAATATTTGTGTGTGCCAAATATAATATATTAAGAGCGTACCCTTAACATTTGTATATTTCAAGAAGAATATGTTTGGGAAAAACAAACTACAGAAAAGATTTTTCAGCGTGTATGTTTCAACGTGTTTTTAAAATTGTGTCACCAGATGTAGCTTTAAAAAAAATACACAATTATTAATTTATGTCAGGGAATATATCGCTTAAGATAGAAACGTTAGATTCTAACTTATTTCTTTATTTTTCGTAGGAAATGCTCTAGACGATTGTGTACAAACGCGCCGTAAACAAGGTTAATATAATTAACACTATTTTACAAAAAAGAATCCACACACATACTCGTAGTACATAAAGCTAGCACCTATCAAATATAGGTAAGATTGATAACAAATATTTTGGATCATGTTCTATTTACACATTATCTACACTAGTTTACAAAATTTTTGGCAAATGTCTGTGCATAACATTTTCTGGTGTAATATGGTGTCCTAAACACGAAAAAAATATTTAAAAACATTTTTGTCGTAATTTTTTTCAAATTTCAGATTTTTTTGAAAGACACTCTTAGTATTTGGACAATATTTTTTGAAGTATAAGCTCGATAGAAGCGGGATAGACTTTTTTCAAATAGGAATTGTTTTCTTCGCTAAGATCTTATCTTTCAAGAAATGGAACAAACAAATTTTGCTATTTTTTTATGTTTTTGTCTCATGCCAGCACAAAACGATTTTTTTGAAAAAAATACTCAAATTTGTTCTAATTGTTTTAACGACAGTTGCTAAACTTCAATTTCTATGTTAATGTGATGTTTTCAGCATTTGTAGCGCTCATAATTTCCTTTAATTTAAATGGTATCCCGAGCTTATACTTCAAAAATATGGTCCAAATACTAAATGAAAATTGGAAATTTACAAAAGAATTTAAATATACACACAGAGAACAGTTTGGTTGCCTCGACCGAATTTTGGTAGCTCTGTCTACTATCATGGTATACTTCTACTTCCATGTTGACAACAATCATATTTGGTTGCCCCAACTACGAAAATTTTCTGACAATTTGTTAGTCTTTTACTACCGACAATTAATAAAAAAACAGTTTTCATTAATTTTTATTTTATTTATTGAACAAAAAACCAAACAATTCATAACAAAATTAAAAATCCCATATTACAAATTCATAATATTCATGGAAATATTTGACACAAATTTTAGTACACGAGAGTACAAAGTAGTATTTTATGCAAATATCGCTTAATCTTGTGCTTTTAATTTTATGATTGTTGCTTTTATTTTTATACCCTACACCACACTGTGGTACAGGGTATTATGACTTTGTGCATTTGTTTGTAACACCTAAAAGGAGAAGAGATAGACCCATTGTTTATTATACCGATCGACTCAGAATCTCTTTCTGAGTCGATTTAGCCATGTCCGTCTGTCTGTCCATGTATTATTGTAATCAAAGTGCATGTCGTATTTATGGTCCGATTGTGATGAAATTTAGCATATTGCTCTTTTTTGGCCCAAGGACGATCCCTATTGAAATTGGTTAAAATTGGTTCAGATTTGGATATAGTCCCCATATATATGTTTCACCCGATTTGACATGTAAGCGCTGTAGAAACCACTATATGAAATTCGGCAGAGAGAGTTTTATTATTACGTGAATGAACACTACCAAAATCGGGGAAAATCCGTTTAGATTTAGATATATGTTTCACCCGATTTGACATGTAAACGCTGTAGGAACTGTATTTTAAATCAGATCAGTACGAAATTTGGCAGAGAGAGTTCTCTTATTACATGAATAAACACTGTCAAATTCGGGGGAAATCGGTTCAGATTTAGATATAGTCCCCATATATATGTTTCACCCGATTTGACATGAAAGCGCTGTAGAAACCGTATTTTACATCCGTCCTGTACGAAATTCGGCAGAGAAAGTTCTCTTATTACATGAAAAAACACTGCGCAATTTGGGGAAAATCGGTTCAGATTTATATATAACATCCGTATATATGTTCCTCCTGATTTGCTATCAAAGCGCTATAGAAGTTGTACTTTACTTCCGATCATTAAAATTTTCCAGAAATATGTTTCTCAATTTAGGAATGAATATTGCTTAATTTAGCGATTATCGGTTCAAAATTAGATAATATGTTCGTACCCATATACCAATTATTCCAAATTATTATCGCAATGACCCTTATCGCATTGTTAGGGAGGTGTAGGGTATTATATAGTCGGCCCCGACCGACTTTCTGCCTTTCCTTACTGGTTTATTTATGTAAAACATTTTGCACAACATTCTGCATTCCACACATTATTTTCCACACGAAATTATATTTGACTACATACACCGTTAAAAAAATGTTGAAGATTTATTTATGTCGAATAATTTTTTGTTTGTTTGTCCCAAAATATATTTTATTATTCTAAATTTGGGAAATAATTGGGATAACCAAAAAACGATTATTTATTAATATTTTTTTCTGTTGTTGTAACCAATTATTTGTTGCAATAATAATCTTTGGTCTATTTATACAATTTCTGTAAGTAGTTACCACAACTAACTGAGTGTAAATTAAAAAAAAATATCTTAAATCTATTGATACAACCATCGATTTAGTTGCAAGAATTTTCATTTCATCGTATCCATTTTATTATTGTTGTTTTAACTATTTATATATAAATACAACCGACACACGGTGTATGCAATAGACTTTTTGTTGGTAGGACCATTTTTTATTGTTGCTACCGAAGTCCAACCAATTATTTTCCGAACGGCTTTTAAACACTTTCTGAGTCGATGTTTTCAAGCCAGGCCTTCTATCCAAATATACTTTTGATCAGTATGCATTTCATAAATATGTCGCGATCTTAACAAAAATTGTCACCGATTCTTTTTTCGTTAAATGCATTGATTTACTTACTATGTTAAGGAGCTTGAAATGTTATTGTTTATTTCACCTCAAACTAATCGATTTCAAATATATCATACCCTCAATAAAACAATTAGAGCGCCCCAGTAGGTGAGTTGGTAGCGGGCTCGCTTATGAGTTTGGGGGTCGTGAGTTCGATTCCTACCAGAGGCTCTGATCTGTCGCTACAAAAATATAACAAAATATAAAATGACCATGTTCATTGTCACCCGGGTCTTCCCAGTACCGTAAAATTAGAACATAAATTTACTTTGTATTGTAATTCATCTAAATAAATAAATAATAAAACAATTAAGAAGTTTCAGTCGGGGTATTCCGACTGAGGTATACTCGTACTCTCACTTTGTGCGTTACGGTATTTTGTGAGGGTTCACTTTAGTCGGTTTGTTCGACTGAAGTGTTGCTAATTACACTATGCAACAACTACAAATTGTTTTGTGTCTGAGACCTAAACACTTTTTTGTATAGATTGAGGCATACAATTTTATGAAACCAAAACAAAAATTTTTAATGCTAAGTTTTTTAAAAAATTTTTTTTTTTAAATTCCAATTTTTATTGAATTTACCTTTAGTATTTGTACCATATTTTTTGAAGTACAAGGTTGATAAAGCCGATATACCATTTCAACTAAAGGAAATTATAAGGGCTAGAAAGGCTGAAAACACCACTTCCACATAAAAACAGGAGTTAAGTTTGCTTAGTTTAGTCTACCGCCGTTAAGACAATTAGAAACAACAGGATGTTTTCAAAAACAATCGTTTTTTTTTCTAGCACGAAAAAAGACATAAAAAGTAGGAAAAAAATCGCAAAAAAAATTGTTTGTTCCATTTTTTTAAAACTAGCATCCTAACGAAGAAAACAATGTCTATTAACAAAAAGTCTATGGATAGATGTATAAATTATGACCCATAATGTAAAAATAGGGAAATTAAAAAAAAATTAATTTTCATATTTTTTATTTTGGTAATTTTGTTTGGGAGATATGAAAAGGGGCGTGGCAATAAAGGCCATCTTTATTATACTATGGATATTATAAAAACGTTACACTATACAAAATTTCAAATGTTTATATGTACAAGAATCGAAGTTATAAGCCGTTATCTTTGTATGCGTTTGTATGGGAGGTACCAAAAGCGGTATTTTAGATACTGTAAAGGCTTTACACTCCATACAATTTTAAGTTTTGTATGGACTGGAATCAAAGTTATAAGCCGTTGACATTTTGTGCAAAATGGCCCATTTGTATGGGAGGTACCAAAAGGGGCGTGGCAACTTCGTCCATTTTTCTCAAGATGATAGCAACCAAGAAACTAATACTATATGTGGAATTATAAAAGATTCTGGATAGAAGTTTTGAGATAATAAATATTTCACTAAATTTTTGTTACAGTTCTGGCCGGCAGCATCTGATATATACCCTCGTTAACAATTTGGGGGTATAAGACCATGAGTTTGTCGAAATTCTCTCATTCCCACCAAAAGTGCTATATTTACTACACTAAGGTCCATTAACAATAAATAAATAAACTAGGTTTAAGAGCTAACTACAGGTTATAGCTGTCAGATTCCATACAATTTAACTTTCGTGAGCTCTAACGCTCGGTTATTTTGTTTTGTTTCAAAGTTGGAGGAAACAATTTTTTTACGAATTTTTTCCTATTTTTATACCCTCACTTTAGTGTGACAAGGGTATACATATATCATTTGCTAAGGGCCAAGAGTGTAATAAATCGAAGGAGTGACCTAAGAGCCCAAGTATGTTCGGCGGAAATCAGTTTTGGTTCATTTTAAGTAATTCAAGCAATGTCCGTCTGTCTGCTGGCTGGTGCGCACGATAACTCTCAAAAGGAGCAACCGATTGACTTCAAATTTGGTATGCGGTAATATTTTTTCTATCTCCAGCTATGTTCGAAGATGGGCCACATTGGTCCACTCCTTCTAGTACCTCCCACACAAAGGGTTAAAATTTAGTGAAATATTAATTCGCTAATAGCTTATATACTGCTGATTCGAATCTTTTGAAATTCCACACATAGTATTAGTTTATTAGTAGTTATCACCTTGAGAAAAAAGGGCGAAGTGGCACCGCCCCTTTCGGTACCTCCAACACAAATTGGGAATTTTGCACCAAAAGTTAACAGCTTATTACTTTAATGCAATTGCATAAAAATACTCGAAATTTTGTACAGTGTATAGTGCCTATGGTCCGGTAAAAATTGACATTATTGTACCGCCCCCTTTTGGTACCTCCCACAGAAATGGGCCGTTTTGCACCAAAAGTAAACAGCTTATAACTTTAATACCAGTGCATACAAATACTTAAAATTTTGTACAGTGTAATGCTGTTATAGTGCCTACAATCCTGTGAAAAATGGGCGTTATTGCTACGCCCCTTTTAGTACCTCCCACACAAAGGTGCCATTTTGTACAATAAGTTAACATGTTATAGCGTGAGTGTCAATTAGAGTGATCAAAAACCCGGTTTTTTCGAAAAAATAAAAAACCGGTGGATGGTTTTTTAAGTTATAAAAAAACCGGTGGACGGCTTTTTTCTTCGAAGAAAACCGGGGAAACCGGTAGAACCGGGTTTTTCCTTTTTAATAACAAAAAATGCAATTTTTTAATATTAAGGCGATTTTAATATTGTGATGAATATTGTCATTTGAGTCAAACGGTCCTTTTATCTCATACTTATAACAAATTAGCTAGAAATTATCTAGAAACATTTTCCAAAAGTGTTATCGATAGTCTTTTCTTCAACCTTTTAAAAAAATTAGCAAATATATTTTCATTACTTTTTTGCAAAATTAAACTTTTTTGAAATTTTGGTAAAAACCTATGTTTTAATTTTTGATTTTTTTGCTCAAAAGAAAGCTTAGATAATTTCCTTTAAAAGCTTTGTGACCTATTAATGGGATGGGACCTGTTGATCTATCAAAATAAATATAAACCACTGAAAAAAAATTAACGTTCAGCCAAACATTTTAGCATTTCAGATGGGAAAAACAACCGTTTGACAAAAATGTCAATAATTGACACCCTCTAACTCGGAAAGTCCTTAACCGATTTCGTTGGAATTGTGTCTCATAACTACTATCTGATAGGGCTACTTGGTGCAATTTTCATCCCGACAGAAGACATCCCTTTTAAAAATTAACTCACTTGACATGAAATTCCCCTTATGTAGTTCAGTCAAGAAAATATTAATATTTCGGGATATTAAATAGAATATTTAATAGAGGTATTAAATCTTTATACATTTATATTTTATATACACACTTTAGTGCAGGTGGGTATATACGAGTATACATATAAATATATATAGGAGTATACACTAGTCGGTTTACCCAAATGAAATTTTCTTACTTGTTTTTCTTTCGGTTTGGAAGTGGGAGAATGCGTTTACTTTTCACATAACTTCTGCGCGTATGAATCATTTATTTTCTTTAAATTTTTGTAATTTGTATAGAAATTGGTGAATGGCTTCGGATTCTAGCAAAGTTGCCGAGTCTTTTTAGGCCATATAAGGAGATCTTTCATATTATTATCTTAATTTGTGATATTTTGTATATAAAGTTGTAAATAATTTTTAATATTTTAGTGATAATAAAAAAACCGGAAAACCGGTGGAAACAACAGAAAAAAACCGGTTGCACCGGTTGTTCGAAATTCATGATTTGGAGAAAAACCGGGGACGGTGGAAGCAAAAAACCGGTGGGCCGGTTTATTTTAAACCGGTTTTGATCACTCTAGTGTCAATGCACAAAAATACTACAAAATGTTGCACAGTAGCCCTGTGAAAAATGGGCGTTATCACCACTCCTATTTCTGTACCTCCCACACAAAATGATCAAATAATACCAAAATTGAATAGCTCACAACGTTAATATACCAGCAATGTATATAAAGAATCTAGTGTTTAGAGAAAAATAGGTGTATTTGTTAAACCCCTTCTTGTACCTCCCACGCAAATTGACAGATTAATTCGTGTAATATTCCATATTACATTACTCACAAAGTGAGGGTATACCTTAGTCGGTTTACCTGACTGAAACTTTCTTACTTGTTTAAGTCTTTTTTGCCAGAGCAAAAAACAATGTTTTTGAAAATATAATCTAATTTTTTCTAATTATTTTAACAACAGTTACTAAACTTCTTTCTCCACGTTACTCTTATTTATAGTCCTCCTAATTTCCTAAATTTTGGGTGCAACCCGGATTTATCAAACATATACTTAAAAAAATGATCCAAGTACTAAACGCACCTTTCAAGAAAAAGGGAATTTAAAAGAAACATTTAAAAAAAATTATCATAATTAATGTTTTTAGAGTTTTTTCGTGTTTAGGACACCATATCACACAAGAAACTGTAATGCGCAGCCCATCGACAAACATTTTGTTGCATAGTGTTATTTTAGTTAGTTTAGTAATCTGTACACATCTTCTGTGAATCATTTGAAAATGAAAAAAATCCGCTACAAACAAATCGTTTGGGCATCTACATGACGTATTTCCGTTGTAGAAATGAAACTTATTTGTTTCCAACAAAATTTATTCTACGAACAAATAATTTCTATTTTGACACATAAGTACATTCACTGTGTACGATAAAATGTCGATCTTAAGGAATTAAATTGTTTGCGTGTATAAACGTTTCTATACTAATGTGCTAAGTAAACTATGAATAATAGACAAGGTTAATATCATTAGCATTTTCCCAAAAAAATCCCCATCATGGTAGAAATATTCTTAGAACTTGTTCATACCGAAAACTAAAATCTTCGAACAAATACGAGTACATACTCGTATGTGCGGTAATTTGTAGTACTCGTACACATCTTTAAACCAGTAAGGAAAGGCTAAAGTCGGGCGGGGCCGACTATATAATACCCTACACCACTCTCATAATATTGAATAACTCTGATATATAAATGTATAAATTGTTTACATAAATTTACTTTTGGGACATTTTATACTTAAATAATACCCTGTGAAACAGTGTGGTGTAGGGTATAAAAACGATTGGATCTAAAGAGCCAAATCGGATGAAATATATATGGGAGATATAGCTAAATCTTTACCGATTTTCTTCAAATTCGGCAATGTTGGTTCATGGATCAAGAAACTCTACCATTCTAAATTTCAAAACGATTGGATGTAAAATATAGCTTCTATAGAACTAAAGGGCCAAATCGGACGAAAAATATATATGGGAGCTATAGCTAAATCTTAACCGATTTTCTTCAAATTCGGTAGTGTTGGTTCATGGATCAATAAACTCTACCATTCTAAAACGATTGGATGTAAAATACAGCTTCTACAGGACTAAAGGGCCAAATCGGACGAAACATATATATGGGAGCTATGGCTAAATCTTAACCGATTTTCTTCAAATTCGGCAATGTTGGTTCATGGATCAAGAAACTCTACCATTGTAAATTTCAAAATGATTGGATGTAAAATACAGCTTCTATAGGCCTAAAGGGCCAAATCGGACGAAAGATATATATGGGAGCTATAGCTAAATCTTAACCGATTTTCTTTAAATTCGGTAGTGTTGGTTCATGGATCAAGAAACTCTATCATTCTAAATTGCAATATGATTGGATGTAAAATACAGCTTCTACAGGACTAAAGAGCAAAATCGGACGAAACATATATATGGGAGCTATAGCTAAATCTTAACCGATTTTCTTCAAATTCAGCAATGTTGGTTCATGGATCAAGAAACTCTACCATTCTAAATTTCAAAACGATCGGATGTAAAATACAGCTTCTATAGGACTAAAGGGCCAAATCGGACGAAACATATATATGGGAGCTATATCTAAATCTCAACCGATTTTCTTCAAATTCATCAATGTTGGTGCATGGATCAAGAAACTCTACCATTCTGAATTTCAAAAAGATTGGATGTAAAACACAGCTTCTATAGGACTAAAGGGCCAAATCGGACGAAAGATATATATGGGAGCTATATCTAAATCTGAACCGATTTCAACCAAATTCAATAGCGATCTTAACAGCTGCAAAATACTCTAAACTGCAAAATTTCAGAACGATCGGAGTGAAATTGCGACCTGTAGTCGACGAACAACTTTACATGGACAGACGGACGGACGGACGGACATGGTTAAATCGACTCAGCTAGTGATTCTGAGTCGATCGGTATACTTTAAGGTGGGTCTAGCTGTGTTATTTTCAGGTGTTACAAACATCTGCCGTGAAACAAACTTATAATAACCTGTACCACAGTGTGGTGTAGGGTATAAAAATATGAACATTTAATGGGCAGTGTTTAAAAATGAATCAGACTTTAAGTTCTACATATTTTAAACTCTTATGTGTTGTACAAATCAAATTCTGGGATAACATATTTCGTCTTAAATATTGAGTTTAAACATTGTGTATGGTTGTTTGATCGATAGCCGTAAAGTAAGTCTTTGGGTACAATTCTCATTCACTCGTATGAGTCGCCCCCTCTTTGCTTTAAGAGTTTGGTTATCGAATCATCAATCAAAGGCTTTATTGAAAAGTCGGTAATGTCGATTACCGATGACGGGGGTCACGCCCTAGATATAATGAGATAATCTGTGTGCACGCAATGAAATATTTGCTGTGCATTTCGCCATGTAAAAATACTTGCTTTCTATCAGAATTCGGAAAAAACAGTATGTTATACGAACGGATCGTTCAGAGAACTAAACGTTATTTTGTGTTCGCGAACGCTACCACTACGATAACGTACGGTTCTTCAAGCACTATCACTACGTCGTGACGTGTTCTTTATTAATAGTGTTCTTTCGAACATAACACTAACAGAATACACTTCGTTTAGCGTTCTGTTTTTTTTTCGACACCACAACAAGTCGTAAATATGAAGCAATCTTAATTTAAATGAGTACAGACGCATTTCTTATAGGGACGATCCCTATTTAAAATGGGGAATATCGGTCCATAATTTGGTATAGCCCCCATACAATGAAAGGACTACCGATAAGACATTTTTACGATAAGATGGCGAATTATTTAACCGATCATGCTGAAATTGAAATATTTGTACTTTGTATGTTAGGGTGGCAGCAGCCTGCTTTGCCAGCGGGCTCAGATGCCCCTCATCGAAATCAAACTTTTTGACAAACAAAGTTATCAATAGTACGGGTATCGGTGCCGGAAAGATATGTCACACTTCCTAGAAAGGCCGACAACATATCCTGACGCCGTTTACTTATTAAGGGACAGTAGCAAAGCAGGTGTTCAATGTTTTCCACTTCTTCCTCATCACTACAACTCCTGCAAAAGTCCTTTGACTCAATACCTAACCTTCTGGCGTGTACGACGATCAGGCAGTGTCCCGTCGGAACTGACACTAACGTAAACTGTTTTTTCATCTCTAGTGCCAGGAGAAATGTTTACCTTCTTAGTTCGTATCTCGGCCAGCTCCCATCCATGTGCCGATTTTTGTCCATCTTCCATTAGATTGCCTGATTGCATCTTGCCTAAGCCAATTCTTGCATGTGGACAGTGGGGCATCAATATATGTAAATTGTTCGAGAATTTGTAATGCCGTCCCTTTCCTATTCCCAGGTATCGATATGAGGTCTATATTAAACTGCTCAGTCATCTCAGTCGAAGGCTCTTAGTGAATTTAGTTTGAAACAGAGAGAGAAGATGGCAGATATTTATCAATTTGAGTTAAAGCTTTTGCCTTCATGGCAGGGAATGAATAAAGACTTGCCATCTAGATGAGAATGAACAAGACGGGGGGAATTCATATGTAATAGTTCAGTTCAGTTAATTTACTTAAACTAGGTTAACAATTCATGGGTTCATGATGTGGTACAGGATCTGTTGAATTGGGTTCACAACCGCATCTGCGTGAATGTTGTTTAAAGTCCCTTCAATGTCAAGAAATGACACCATAGTAAATTCCTTGAAATGTAGGGACGATTCGATAGTGCCCATAAGTTCGTGTAGGGCATATTCTGTAGACTAGCCCTTGTTGTAAGCTTGCTGTTTCCCCGACTGGAGAAAGAATCTAAAAGTCTTCCCACACCCTTCAGGAAAAAGGCCTTCAAGCCTACCTCCAACCAAGGTATATTTTACTTCAACATTTACAGCATTTCTGCTGGAGTAATGCCGCATGGTCCAGGTGATTTAAAGTGCGCAAAGCTCTTAATCGCCTAGGTGATTCTGGATTTCTCAGATAACAACCTAGCGACGCTTGCAGTCCTCTCGTTCTCTTGTTGGTCATGCTGTTCCTCTAGTTCTGTGTCGGTGAGTTCCCACAGAAATGTTTGTCGAACAGTAGTTTCAGCGACCGCTCTCTTTTTTTTATTTTTCCTTCTTATAGATTTTGTGGTTTAGTTGACAGGCTTTTAATTTTAGACAGGCTTTTTCAAGGGAACTATTGAATGATGTGTTCAACCAGATTACCCAGATTATACATTCGGTTCATAGTGAAGTTTAGAATTAAAGACTTTTTTAAATTATTCTCGTACACGCTGAAAAAAATCGCTTCTGTAGTATATTGTCTCAAACATATTCGGCTTGAAACATATATATGTTTAGGGTACACTCTAAACATATAATATTGGGTACACACAAAAAATATATATTTGGGAAAATGTTATTCTAAACAAATCTTTGTTTACATCCCAATATGTTTTTATTTTGGGACAAGTATATCCGAAACAAATATTTATTTGCACTAAAGAATTCAGCAAATACGCTAATTGTGTAAATTTTTTACTAATTCAAAGTTTTTTTTAGAAATTTTTAGTGTTCGTAAAAATAATAATAAATAATAATAGAAATCGTATAATCTTAGATCAAAATAAATTACTTGGAGGATTGGAATACTAACTCAGAAATGAAATGATTGGTTTAAACAGAAGTTAATGCTGCATATGGTATTGTAACTGGGAGGTACAATTCGAAGCTAGGGGAAAATTTAAACTGAAATTATAAAAATTCAGCAAATATTTTGAAAATTGTCGACTACAGGTCGCAATTTCACTCCGATCGTTCTGAAATTTTGCAGTTTAGAGTATTTCGCGGCTGTTAAGATCGCTATTGAATTTGGTTGAAATCGGTTCAGATTTAGATATAGCTCCCATATATATCTTTCGTCCGATTTGGCCCTTTAGTCATATAGAAGCTGTATTTTACATCCGATCGTTTTGAAATTTAGAATGGTAGAGTTTCTTGATCCATGAACCAACATTGCCGAATTTTAAGAAAATCGGTTCAGATTTAGATATAGCTGTATTTTACATCCGATCATTTTGAAATTTAGAATGGTAGAGTTTCTTGATCCATAAACCAACATTGCCGAATTTGAAGAAAATCGGTTAAGATTTAGCTATAGCTCCCATATATATGTTTCGTCCGATTTGGCCCTTTAGTCCTCTAGAAGCTGTATTTTACATCCGATCGTTTTGAAATTTAGAATGGTAGAGTTTTTTGATCCATGAACCAACATTGCCGAATTTGAAGAAAATCGGTTAAGATTTAGCTATAGCTCCCATATATATGTTTCGTCCGATTTGGCCCTTTAGTCCTATAGAAGCTGTATTTTAAATCCGATCGTTTTGAAATTTAGAATGGTAGAGTTTCTTGGTCCATGAACCAACATTGTCGAATTTGACGAAAATCGGTTAAGATTTAGCTATAGCTCCCATATATATGTTTCGTCCGATTTTGCTCTTTAGTCCTGTAGAAGCTGTATTTTACATCCAATCATTTTGAAATTTAGAATGGTAGAGTTTGTTGATCCTTGAACCAACACTACCGAATTTGAAGAAAATCGGTTAAGATTTAGCTATAGCTCCCATATATATGTTTCGTCCGATTTGGCCATTTAGTTCTATAAAAGATGTATTTTACATCCAATCGTTTTGAAATTTAGAATGGTAGAGTTTCTTGATCCATGAATCAACATTGCCGAATTTGAAGAAAATCGGTTAAGATTTAGCTATAGCTCCCATATATATGTTTCGTCCGATTTTGCTCTTTAGTCCTATAAAAGCTGTATTTTACATCCAATCATTTTGAAATTTAGAATGGTAAAGTTTCTTGATTCACGAACCAACACTACCGGATTTAAAGAAAATCGGTTAAGATTTAGCTATATCTCCCATATATATGTTTCGTCCGATTTGGCCCTTTAGTTCTATAGAAGCTGTATTTTACATCCAATCGTTTTGAAATTTAGAACGGTAGAGTTAATTGATCCATGAACCAACACTACCGAATTTGAAGAAAATCGGTTACGATTTAGCTATAGCTCCCATATATATGTTTCATCCGGTTTGGCCCTTTAGTCCTGTAGAAGCTGTATTTTACATCCAATCATTTTGAAATTTAGAATGGTAGAGTTTCTTGATCCATGAACCAACACTACCGAATTTGAAGAAAATCGGTTAAGATTTAGCTATAGCTCCCATATATATTTTTCGTCCGATTTGGCCCTTTAGTCCTATAAAAGCTGTATTTTACATCCAATCGTGTTGAAATTTAGAATGGTAGAGTTTTTTTATTCATGAACCAACATTGCCGAATTTGAAGAAATCGGTAAAGATTTAGCTATAGCTCCCATATATATGTTTCATCCGATTTGGCTCTTTAGATCCAATCGTTTTTATACCCTACACCACACTGTGGTACTGGGTATTATTTAAGTATAAAATGTCCCAAAAGTCAATATCTGAGTTATTCAATATTACGAGAGTGGTGTAGGGTATTATATAGTCGGCCCCGCCCGACTTTAGCCTTTCCTTACTGGTTTTAAATAAAATATATTTGAATAAATTCCTAAACAATAATTTTATTTGTATTTAAACACATATTTTATTTGAGAAATTTAATTTGCAAATATATTTTTTTGTAATATATTAATATAAGCGCTCCAAATATATTTTATTGAATTTCAAATAAAATTTACTTGCTCAAAAATATATAATATTTAAAAATTTGTGTTACAAATATATTTCCTTTCGATTCAAACATATCAAAAAAGACGATTTTGCCCCGTGTACGATTTCCACTTTGTCTTCCTCACATTTCTGTGGGTAGCGGGTTTAGGTATTTTTTTAGGCGAGTTTGTACTCTATATAATGGGGATCTGAGAATGAGTGGTCTTACAGTCCATTTAAACCAATAATTTTGTCTGACAGGGTGTGAGGATATAGTCAGGAAGTGTCTCACCTCCACTGTTTGTATCTGCACTACCTCTTCTACTACACCCCTGAAGAAAGCCGTCGGTACTACCACATCTTCATAAATCAAGTAACTGGAGACCACCTAGTAAATACGATTATTTTTCTGGTTCTGGGATCTGGTGGTACGGAGTAATCTATATAATATTTGTTAGTTTCTTAGTTTTGAATTCAAATTCAAATCACACCAACATAGTGGTGTTTGATATATAAGTTTACTAATGCTGTTTAAAAAAACGCAAATTATTCCTCATCTATTCTTTTTACTCGAAGACACTAACATTTCAAATATCCTTCACTACAATTCGTATGTGTTCTACAAGTTAACACATTGTATGCTACTCGGGTACATATAAACAATCCATGATCAAGGTTTAGGTTATTAACACACAAATGTTCAAAAGTTTCAAAAAAGAAAAAAATACTAAATTGGATTTAGTCAAAATACTGTATAACTACATACTAATATCTTCATATAACACCTCATTATCTTGACAAACACGAATTCTCTAAAAATCAATGCATGCAATTTTGCGTCAAATGTCGAACAATGACAACGATGACCTTGTAGCTCTCTCATCTTTTGGAGTGTCGATATGTAACCAAAATAAATCTGTCTATTTTTCTAGATTTTATTTATTTATGGATGTCGTCTATGACATCTTGTAATTTAAAGTATCCAATAATATTCATTGAAACAGAAAACCAACCACATGAATGCACATTAGGGTGTTATTTTATGTATAGTACACTCTGTATTTGAGCATTTGTTTCTGCCGCCACAAAAGAAGAGACATACCCATGGTTAATAATACCGATCGGCGTAGCTGTTGAGGAAACAACCAAAAAAATTGTTCGAGCGTTATAAGCATCTAAAACCTGGAAAATTTGGGAAAATATCTGAAATGGTGTATTTTGGAAGTTAGTTATTATGCAAACGCGTGCACGGAATTTTACAAACGAAGGCTCGTTTGTAAAATCATGACTTTAACTTTGAAGTACATATATGTACAGGGTGGCGCATATATGGTTTGAATTCCTTATAACTTTTTTAATTATTATTCTTCTTTGTTTTTTTTCAGCATTTTGTGAAGAAGACTTGGGGAATTAATTATGAATCGAACAACGTACAAAAATAATTGAATTTTTCCGAAATTTTGCGAAAAGTTATGGAAAATATGCTAAGCTTCGCACGTATGTGCGAAGCAGAAAATGGACATCACTTACAGGATATCATTTTTCAAAGCTAATAGCAAAAAATTCCCCATAAATATACTGTATTTAAAAAAAATATATATAATAATCGCATAAATAAAATAATTATAAAACATTTAAACCATATAGCTATTCTGCGTCACCCTGTGTTAATGCATATACAACTTTATTTTGCATCTTGCATATCAAGATGGTGTTACGCCTTGTTCTATTTTAAAACAATATTTACTAAAAAATGTCAATGATTCTCTTTATAAACTATGAAAAATATTGCAGTGACAAAATGAACAGAATCATTCCAACAAAAAACAATTTATATTTCTGACAGTTTTAAGTAAAAATTCTCTTATATAGAAAGAGATACAACACCAGATTCAAATTTGCAGGATCAGCTCAAATTAGATAGGACGGCGTGCCTATATATTGGTGTTTTTGTGGTTCAGTAGGCAAATCAAAATTTAGGAGAAAAAATGCATAATGATATACGCGAAAATTGGCGAATTTTCGCATGTATCTAGCATGTTATAGTCAAGTCCTTTAAGTAGAGCTCTAATTTGTATACACCCACAAACTCGTTTTTAAAATATGATAAATGCAATATTCACATCTCAGGATTTTTTAATAAATATTTTTTAAACTATAACGAGACTGAACAGTCTTTTGAAAATTTTCTACGTTCGTCTAGAATATATGGGGCTACATAACTATGTTTTTCACAGAATTTTATTTTGGTGTCATTGATGTGTAAAATGCAAATTAAATTGTCAGATGCATCGGATGCATTAGAAAGCATTAAGGCTACGAAAATTAATCACTGCTATGAAAAGATCAACTAACGACTTTTAAAATGAGCCTTCATTTGAAAAAATCCGTCCACGCTTTCCTAAAATACATATCTTAAAACTTACGCCTTTTGAGCAGAGAATCGATCTGCAAATTTATTTTGAAATCGGGAATGGTGACCCAAAAATGGTGTTCGGTTTGACAAAATAAAGATAAACATCTACAAAATAGACCATATATTTCATCATAAGTCGCAAACCATTTATTCTTATTGGTTCAGCAAAGCTTTAAAGATTCCTAAATTAAGTCAGCGGTTTCAAAGATATTTTACAAGTAGTGATGTCAAACTGGATTGGTTTTCACAAATCCCTGGAGTCGGGATTTCTAAATTGCACATCCCGCGATTTTTTCGGGATCATGAAATTTTTCGATATCCCGGGATTTTCGGGATAAATCGTGATTTTTTCATTATACCCTACACCACACTGTGGTACAGGGTATTATAAGTTTGTTTCACGGCAGATGTTTGTAACACCTGAAAATAACACAGCTAGACCCACCTTAAAGTATACCGATCGACTCAGAATCACTAGCTGAGTCGATTTAACGATGTCTGTTCGTCCGTCCGTCCGTGTCCATGTAAATTTGTTCGTCGATTACAAATCGCAATTTCACTCCGATCGTTCTGAAATTTTGCAGTTTAGAGTATTTCGCAGCTGTTAAGATCGCTATTGAATTTGGTTGAAATCGGTTCAGATTTAGATATAGCTCCCATATATATCTTTCGTCCGATTTGGCCCTTTAGTCCAATAGAAGCTGTATTTTAAATCCAATCGTTTTGAAATTTAGAATGGTAGAGTTTCTTGATCCATGAACCAACATTGCCGAATTTGAAGAAAATCGGTTAAGATTTAGCTATAACTCCCATATATATGTTTCGTCCGATTTGGCCCTTTAGTCCTATAGAAGCTGTATTTTACATCCACTCGTTTTGAAATTTAGAATTGTAGAGTTTCTTGATCCATGAACCAACATTGACGAATTTGAAGAAAATCGGTTAAGATTTAGCTATAGCTCCCATATATATGTTTCGTCCGATTTGGCCCTTTAGTTCTATAGAAGCAATATTTTACATCCAATCGTTTTGAAATTTAGAATAAACAATTTATACATGAACTACAAAATTTATATTTCAGTGTTATTCAATATTACAAGAGTGGTGTAGGGTATTATATAGTCGGCCCCGCCCGACTTTAGCCTTTCCTTACTGGTTTTTAATAATGTGATATTTCTAATGTGTCGATCCAAATCAGATTTTATATTAGGATTTTTTCATAAATTTGATAGAAATGAATACAATGTTCTTCGTTTTGTGGGACACAAACTCCATTTGTGTGTTTGTTTTAAGTTTACTTGTTTATAATTAAATGTATGATATATTTTGTAATTCTTCTCCAAATTTCTATTTTTTTCACTGGATTTTGTCTATGTTTTTTGATGTTAACAATTTACTTCATTAGTTTACATTTTCGACAGATTGCATCTATATTTCACATAATGTTTATCATTATTAAAATATCCCGGGATTCATTTAAAATAAATCCCGGGATTCGGGATTTTTCGGGACCGGGATTTTCGGGATCGGGATTTCGCGTTTGACATCACTATTTACAAGATATTAAAAAAAAGTACCATTTTGGGAGAAAATGTTAATTTTTGTTTAAATTAAAACCTTTTAAAACACCGAATTTATTATTTATTTACATGAAATACAATACAAAATAAATTTATATTCTAATTTTACGGTCCAGGGACAAGCCGGGTGACAAAGACCAGAGCTTCTGGTGGAAATCGAACCCACTACCCCCCAAACTCATAGGTGTGCACACTACCAACTCACCTATTCTCAAATAATGAGATTTTTTTTGCAATATGTTGTAAGATATTTTTGAAACCGCTAATGGGATGAAACATTATATTAGAAGATGAAGGCTATTTAATTTAGGATTCTTTGAAGCTTCTTGAACTATTTAGGTTAAATGGTTTTCCTCTATTTATACCCTCACTTTAGTGCGACGAGGGTATATATTATTTGCTACGGGTCAAAATTATAACATATCGACGGAGTGACCTAAGACCTCAAGTATGTTCGTCGGAAATCCGTTTGGGGCCATTTTAAGTCATTTGAGCAATGTCCGTCCGTCTGTCTGCTGGCTGGTACGAAAACTCTCGAAACGAGTAACCGATTGTGTTTAAATTTGGTACGTGGTTTGTTTTCTGCAGCAAAGTTGTAGATATTGAATAGGAGAAAAAAAAATGGGGAACAAACCTACCCGAAAAAAGTGCATCCAGTGCCTAAAAAATCGCGAAAATGTAAATTTTTTATCATTTTTCCCCATTTTTCACCTTTTGTGCTAAAAATTCACCTTGAGCTAAACAATTCGTATGGCTGATATGATGCAGAAGTTCTTATTTTTGTGGCTACTTTCACGTTCAATTTTCAGTATTGGGTCCCAAATCAATGAGCTGAAAAATGCTGTACTGTGATATTCAACACCATCCAACTCGGACAGTCCTTAAACGATCTTGTTAAAATTTTGTGTCATAACTACTATCCAATAGGACTAAACATGGTGCAAGTTTCATCCCGATCAGAAGACATAGGTTTTAAATATCCCCTCACTTGACATGAAATTATCCAAAAATATAATAATCCTGAAATAATAAATTGTTCCAACAATTTAGAGAAATACATACACAAGTTTACACTGATAATAATGGTTATTTTGATGTGATTCTATGTCCTCCAAAATGTATTGGCAAAAATAGTCACAGCTTTAGAAGAAAATCCCTACAATACGTATGCGAAATACTCAATATTAATTTACCTGTTCAAATTTGTAGAAGCCTAATGACTATTACGATGTCGGACTACTACAAACATCAATTACAATTTGTAATCTCACCCTAATATACACTCCTCTGAATAGTCCATAAACTTCTCAAAGTTGACACTAGCAATTAGCCGGTACGACTGCCATAAAAATTAACACTTTTGTTGGGATATGCTAATGGTGAAGTTGTCTTGCTGTTGTTGTTGCTGTTACTAATCATATTTTGCCTACAACCGAAGACTGTGCGACGAGACTGAGTAAGGTTCCCGTCAATCGAAATAAATTTGTCTAATTTTTTTTTCAATGGATTTATGATGTTGACGAATACCGAATCAATTGGGCATAAATAACTGCTGCAATTCGTAAATTTTTTTCATTATGATGTTTGAAATTGTATACGAATTTTATGATAAACAAACAAACAAGATTGGCAAATTAATTTTGATATTTTTGAATTTGATTAAACCAAAGATTTAGGACACATACTTTACAATGACGAATTTTACTGGTGAGCTGTAGGATAGCAATAATTGGATGAATTTATAAGATGTGTGTAACATTTAATTGACAGTAAATTGGAACTGATATTTTATAGGAGTTATTTGATGAAGTAAGAAATTACGGCCATTTTATCAGCTCTACTCAAACCCAAATTTTAGAAATATCTTCAAATTTTTCGCTGTTCCTTCGTGTTGTGGAAGTTTATGTGGCAGTCTATCACCCAGGGATTCCAGGTTCGAATCACGACAAAAACAGAACTCAAATTACTTGAAATACTTACCAAAAGGGGCGTGGCAAAATAACCCATTTTCACATACAGGGTCTCCCATATTCGACGGACCCATCTGGCAACAAAATATTTAAAATATTAAAAAATGTGAGAAGTGCGCCTTCTAAGAACACCATTAAGCGTTTATACGAAAAATTTTCGACTGGTGAGGCTCTTTCTAATCCGAAGAGGCCAAATAAAAGTCGACCAAGGCGATCGGCCGAGAATATCGCTGCCGTACGAGCCAGTGTTGAGAGGTCCCCAAGAACATCCCAAAAACGCCGTTCTCAGCAGTTGGGCATGGCTCGGTCCACTTTACAACGGATTATTCGCGTTGATTTGCATTTGTTCCCGTACAAAATTCAATTGACGCAAAGATTGTTGCCTGCGGACAAGCCTCGTCGATTGGAATGGGCCCAACGAGTCCGTGGGTCCGTCGAATATGGGCAACCCTGTATATGTACTATAAAAGCATTACACTGCACACCATTTCAATTGTATTTATATGCACTGTATTAAAGTTATAAGTAGATAACTTTTTGTAGAAAATGATCCTTTATGTGGGTAGTCCAAAAAAGGGCCACATCTTTTTTCTCAAGGTGATAGCGAAAAAATAAACTATTACTATGTATATAATTACAGAAGATTCGGGTTGGCAGGATACAAATTATTAGAGAATCAACATTTCACTAAATTTTAACACCTTTCTGTGGGAAGTACTATATAGAATGAGTGAACCGATATGGCTCATCTTCGAACTTAACCTGAGATAGAACAAAATATATTCACATACCAAATTTGAAGTCAGTACGGTGCTCCTTTGGAGACTTATCATGCACCAGCCAGACAGGCGGACGGACGGACTTTGCTCAAATGACTTCAAATGTCCTAAAATACATTTCCTACATACATTGTGGCCATAGGTTACTCCTTCGATGTTTTATATTTTTTGCCCGTAGAAAATGATTAATGACTAGAATTCGACCTAAGGCGATTTTTGGCCGAAGCCGAACATCGCCCAAAATCCGAATGTTTTCTGACCTCCATTTAGACCCACTAAAACACATTGATGCTCCACTTAACATAGATAGAAATCATGCCAAATCTCGAATATCTTCAAATTCATGTCATGTAGCTTATTCTGGACGATACATGTAATATCTCTGTTTTATCGGCGTACACGAGTGACAAAACCGCAAAGAAAATATTCAACAGAGGTGAAATCACACGATCTTGGTGGTAAATTAAATGCACCATTACGAGAACTTAATAGTTCATCAAATGTTTCTTTCAGTAAATTAATAGTAGCGTGCATTGTGGGACATTTGGTTCTGACAGGATGGAGCCACATGTCAGGAGGATTAATACCAACTAATTGAGGTGCGAAAAAACTTGTAATAATTTCCCTATATTGTTTTTAACCCCTCACCTTAGAGAGGAGGGTATATATTATTTGCTAAGAGCCAAAAGTGTAACACATCGAAAGAGTGACCTAAGACCACAAGTATGTTTGGCGGAAATTCGATTTTCGTCATTTGAGTAATGTCCGTCCATCTGTCTGTCTGTGTGCCTATCTGCTGGCTGGTGCGCACTCTCGAAAGGAATAACCGATTGACTTCAAATTTGGTATGCGGTAATATTTTTCTCTATCTCCGGCTTAGTTCGAAGATGGGCCATATTGGTCCGCTCCTTCTAGTACCTCACCCACAAAGGGTTAACATTTAGTGAAACATTGATTCATTAATAACTTCAATACTACGTACTCGAATTTTCTGAAATTTCACACATAGTATTTGTTTATTAGTCGCTAACACCTCAAGAAAAATTGCCGAATTTTGGTACCTCCCACACAAATGGGCCATTTTGCGCTAAAAGTTGACTGCTTGTAACTTTATTACCAGTGCATACAAATACTTTAAATTATGTACAGTCCAGGGAAAAGTGGACGTTTTGGCCGAAGGCCGAAACCGACTACTCAGTCGAACTGTAATGTATACCCTCCACCTCCAAAGAGAAACGCATATTAGTTTCTTCAATTTGAAGAAACTGTTGTCCAAAAAATTTTATGTAGTTCTGATAAGAAATGCAAGTTCCATACGCAGCGCTATCTCTACATATATCTATATCTATAACTCTATATCGGGATATACATAAGTACATAATTCGTGTCAAAATGCATCAATATCAGAGTGAATCGCAATTTCACCTTGCCTTGCATACAATGTAAGATGGATAGACGGACACACGGACAGACACGGTTAAGTTTTTCTAGGAGTTACAAACATCTACGAAACAAACATATAATTTCTTGTACCACCGTGTGGTGTGCGTATACAAAGTGTTTGTTGATCAGCTTTTCATTATACCCTCACATTAGTAAAGGAGGGTATATGTAATTTGCTACGGGCCAAAAGTGTAACACATTGAGCTGTCAACATGCTCCATTTATGTGGGAGGTACCAAAAGGGGCACGGTATATTCCCCAATTTTTCTCATGGTGGTAGCGACTAATAAAGTAATACTCGCCCCTGTTCTGGTACTCACCTCACATTCATCTCACTTCTCACCTTTACTTTACGGGACGAATATCGAGGTGTCGTGCAACTGCAGAGAATATTGGTTGTCAACATTATGTTTATATAATGCGTAACATGTGATTTGCCTACCATGCCATACGATTTTCACTCATGACAGTGACTTGTACAACACCTCTATCTTGAGACATTTCACGTGAAGTGCTCCAAGTGAGTGCCAGAACATACCCGACTATGTGTGGAATTTTAGAAGATTCGATAATTAGTATACATAGATGTTATTAGAGATTCAATATTTCATTTAATTTTAACCCTCGGTGTGGGAGGTACGAGAAGGAGTGGACCAATATGGCCCATCTTCGAACTTTGCCGTAGATAGAAAAAATATTACCACATACGAAATTTTTTTTTTCAATTGATTACATTTATTATTGAATCTTTCATTATTAAACAATGAAAATAACAATAAGTGGTTATTGCCATTGCGAATAAACCATTGAGATTTTACACGGTTTTTTACTTTAACAAAAGGTTAACATTTAAAATTTAAGAATTCATAATCGATTTAACGATGTCTGTCCGTCCGTCCGTCCGTCCGTCTGTCCATGTAAAGTTGTTCGTCGACTACAGGTCGCAATTTCACTCCGATCTTTCTGAAATTTTGCAGTTTAGAGTATTTCGCGGCTGTTAAGATCGCTATTGAATTTGGTTTAAATCGGTTCAGATTTAGATATAGCTCCCATATATATCTTTCGTCCGATTTGGCCCTTTAGTCCTATAGAAGCTGTATTTACATCCGATCGTTTTGTAATTTAGAATGGTAGAGTTTCTTGATCCATGAACTAACATTGCTGAATTTAAAGAAAATCGGTTAAGATTTAGCTATAGCTCCCATATATATGTTTCGTCCGATTTGGCCCTTTAGTCCTATAGAAGCTGTATTTTACATCCGATCGTTTTGAAATTTAGAATGGTAGAGTTTCTTGATCCATGAACCAACATTGCCGAATTTGAAGAAAATCGGTTCAGATTTAGATATAGCTCCCATATATATCTTTCGTCCGATTTGGTCCTTTAGTCCTATAGAAGCTGTATTTTACATCCGATCGTTTTGAAATTTAGAATGGTAGAGTTTCTTGATCCATGAACCAACATTGCCAAATTTGAAGAAAATCGGTTAAGATTTAGCTATAGCTCCCATATATATGTTTCGTCCGATTTGGCCCTTTAGTCCTATAGAAGCTGTATTTTACATCCGATCGTTTTGAAATTTAGAATGGTAGAGTTCCTTGATCCATGAACCAACATTGCCGAATTTGAAGAAAATCGGTGCAGATTTAGATATAGCTCCCATATATATCATTCGTCTGATTTGGCCCTTTAGTCCTATAGAAGCTGCATTTTACATCCGATCGTTTTGAAATTTAGAATGGTAGAGTTTCTTGATCCATGAACCAACATTGCCAAATTTGAAGAAAATCGGTTAAGATTTAGCTATAGCTCCCGTATATATGTTTCGTCCGATTTGGCCCTTTAGTCCTATAGAAGCTGTATTTTACATCCGATCGTTTTGAAATTTAGAATGGTAGAGTTTCTTGATCCATGAACCAACATTGCCAAATTTGAAGAAAATCGGTTAAGATTTAGCTATAGCTCCCATATATATGTTTCGTCCGATTTGGCCCTTTAGTCCTATAGAAGCTGTATTTTACATCCGATCGTTTTGAAATTTAGAATGGTAGAGTTCCTTGATCCATGAACCAACATTGCCGAATTTGAAGAAAATCGGTGCAGATTTAGATATAGCTCCCATATATATCATTCGTCCGATTTGGTCCTTCAGTCCTATAGAAGCTGTATTTTACATCCGATCGTTTTGAAATTTAGAATGGTAGAGTTTCTTGATCCATGAACCAACATTGCCAAATTTGAAGAAAATCGGTTAAGATTTAGCTATAGCTCCCATATATATGTTTCATCCGATTTGGCCATTTAGTCCTATAAAAGCTGTATTTTACATCTAATCGTTTTGAAATTTAGAATGGTAGAGTTTCTTGATCCATGAACCAACATTGCCGAATTTGAAGAAAATCGGTTAAGATTTAGCTATAGCTCCCATATATATGTTTCGTCCGATTAGGCCCTTTAGTTCTATAGAAGCTGTATTTTACATCCAATCGTTTTGAAATTTAGAACGGTAGAGTTAATTGATCCATGAACCAACACTACCGAATTTGAAGAAAATCGGTTAAGATTTAGCTATTTAGCTTCTTGATCCATGAACCAACATTGCCAAATTTGAAGAAAATCGGTTAAGATTTAGCTATAGCTCCCATATATATGTTTCGTCCGATTTGGCCCTTTAGTCCTATAGAAGCTGTATTTTACATCCGATCGTTTTGAAATTTAGAATGGTAGAGTTCCTTGATCCATGAACCAACATTGCCGAATTTGAAGAAAATCGGTGCAGATTTAGATATAGCTCCCATATATATCATTCGTCTGATTTGGCCCTTTAGTCCTATAGAAGCTGTATTTTACATCCGATCGTTTTGAAATTTAGAATGGTAGAGTTTCTTGATCCATGAACCAACATTGCCAAATTTGAAGAAAATCGGTTAAGATTTAGCTATAGCTCCCGTATATATGTTTCGTCCGATTTGGCCCTTTAGTCCTATAGAAGCTGTATTTTACATCCGATCGTTTTGAAATTTAGAATGGTAGAGTTTCTTGATCCATGAACCAACATTGCCAAATTTGAAGAAAATCGGTTAAGATTTAGCTATAGCTCCCATATATATGTTTCGTCCGATTTGGCCCTTTAGTCCTATAGAAGCTGTATTTTACATCCGATCGTTTTGAAATTTAGAATGGTAGAGTTCCTTGATCCATGAACCAACATTGCCGAATTTGAAGAAAATCGGTGCAGATTTAGATATAGCTCCCATATATATCATTCGTCCGATTTGGTCCTTCAGTCCTATAGAAGCTGTATTTTACATCCGATCGTTTTGAAATTTAGAATGGTAGAGTTTCTTGATCCATGAACCAACATTGCCAAATTTGAAGAAAATCGGTTAAGATTTAGCTATAGCTCCCATATATATGTTTCATCCGATTTGGCCATTTAGTCCTATAAAAGCTGTATTTTACATCTAATCGTTTTGAAATTTAGAATGGTAGAGTTTCTTGATCCATGAATTAACATTGCCGAATTTGAAGAAAATCGGTTAAGATTTAGCTATAGCTCCCATATATATGTTTCGTCCGATTAGGCCCTTTAGTTCTATAGAAGCTGTATTTTACATCCAATCGTTTTGAAATTTAGAACGGAAGAGTTAATTGATCCATGAACCAACACTACCGAATTTGAAGAAAATCGGTTAAGATTTAGCTATAGCTCCCATATATATGTTTCGTCCGATTTGGCCGTTTAGTCCTATAAAAGCTGTATTTTACATCTAATCGTTTTGAAATTTAGAATGGTAGAGTTTCTTGATCCATGAACCAACATTGCCGAATTTGAAGAAAATCGGTTATGATTTATCTATAGCTCCCATATATATGTTTCGTCCGATTTGGCCCTTTAGTTCTATAGAAGCTGTATTTTACATCCAATCGTTTTGAAATTTAGAATGGTAGAGTTTCTTGATTCATGAACCAACATTGCCGAATTTGAAGAAAATCGGTAAAGATTTAGCTATAGCTCCCATATATATGTTTCATCCGATTTGGCTCTTTAGATCCAATCGTTTTTATACCCTACACCACACTGTGGTACAGGGTATTATTTAAGTATAAAATGTCCCAAAGTAAATTCATGTAAACAATTTATACATGAATTACAAAATTTATATATCAGAGTTATTCAATATTACGAGAGTGGTGTAGGGTATTATATAGTCGGCCCCGCCCGACTTTAGCCTTTCCTTACTGGTTTTTCGTTAGTTTTAACTTAAATTAATTCCAGCGTATCTCTCCTTCTAAGGCGGTTATGACCTTCAAAATTTAGTAGTTCTCGAGCCAGGATGTTTGGATGATTCAATAGTTTGCCCACGTAACACCGGCAATATTTTTCAATTTCCTCTTTTACTGTTGGCATGTTGAGATCCTTATGGATGTTAGCGTTTCTTATATACCATGGTGAACATGTAATTAAACGAAGAATATTCGATTGTCTTTTTTGTAATTTGCATACATTTGAAGCGCACGCTGTACCCCAGAGCTGGATACCATATATCCAAATGGGCTTCAATACCATTTTGCATAAAAGAACTTTATACTCTTGATCTAGGGCAGATCTTTGGCTGATAAGCCACTGAAGTTGATTAGTATTGAGTTTTATTTGAGTTACTTTAGAGTCTATGTGGATATTTTACATGATCCCTTTGGGGAATCTGTGAATTCGAAAATATAAATTGGAGGACTTGTATCCCTTCGTAGGGTAAAAATAACATGAGTACACTTTGAGGCATTTACCATTATTCTCCATTTTTTTAACCATTCTTCTAGGATTCGGACATGAGACAGCAGTTGATCGGACGCAACTAAAGGGCTTTTATGAGTACTGACGAAAGCAGTATCGCCCGCAAAAGTAGACGTGTGCGTAAAGCTGATTATGAGCATATCTGCCGTAAAAATAACATACAGTAAAGGACCAAGAATGCTCCCCTGTGGGACACCGGCATTTATTTTCTTAGGGCTAGAAAAAATTTCATTTGATTTAACTTGAAAAGACCGGTTAGTCAAATAACTCTTGAACAGTATATGAGTGTTGATTGGCAGAAGATCGCATATTTTGTACAAAAGTCCTTCGTGTCAGACTTTGTCAAATGTTTGAGAATAAAGAATACTTTATTCTCAAAAGCACTTTTGATGCAGGTTACGATACGGTGTACCTGTTCTATAGTATTATGACTTTTTCGAAAACCAAATTGATGGTCAAGTATAATATTGTTAGAAATTATATGAGGAGTGATTTTCTTCATGACAATGGACTCAAACATTTTTGAAAGTATCGATAGTAAGCTTATAGGGCGATAGGATTTGACTTGAGTTGGATCTTTGCCCTGTTTCGGTATCATCACGATTTCTGACCTCTTCTAAGATAGGGGAAGTAACCTACATGCAGTGTTGCTTTGAATAAAAATAACTCCATTTTCAAGGCTGAAAAGGGAAGTTCTTTAATCATTTTCGCTGTTATACCATCTCCTCCGGGCGATTTCTTTAATTTTAGATCATTGACAGATTTCCGAAGATGAACATCCTTTATTCTAAGCTTGATTGGGCCAGGAATTATATCATCTATCACGGGCTGATAGATTGGCCGAGGAATCAAATCATTTATCCCGGGCGGATAAATTGGGCGAGGAATTATATCATCTATCACGGGCGGATAGATTGGGCGTGGAGTTGTGTCGTCTATCACGGGCGGATAGATTGGGCGAGAAGTTATGTCATCTATCACGGGCTGATAGATTGGGAGAGGAATTGAGTCATTTATCCTGGGCGTCTAGAGTGGGCGAGGAATTATATCTATCACGGGCGGATACATTTCAGATGTATCACTGTTGGGTGTAAAAACGGACTCGAGGTAGTTTGCGAATGCATTTACTTTGTCTTCCGTGCTTCCGGTTACTCCTATCGAGAGTTATCGTGCGCACCAACCAGCAGACAGACGGACAGACATTGCTCAACTTATTTAAAATGACCCAAAACGAATTTCCGCCAAACATCGAAGCGTGTCAATCTCAATAGTACGAATATCGGTACCAGAAAGATCTGTTAAACTTCCTAAAAAGGCCGACCCCAGTATATCCAGTCGCCGTTTACTCAATGCGGGACAGTAGCAAAGCAGGTGTTCAATGTTCTCCACTTCTTCCTCGTATCCGCAGCTTTCCTACCTTCTGGCGTGTGTCCCGTAAGAAGTAAAAGACAACGCCAGTGTTCGTCTCTGAGCCACTTGGCGACTTCCCAAATTGTCATTATTTCGGCTTGATAGACACTTCAGATATCTACAAACTGTGTGCTTTATCAAATTAAAATTCTAATTTTCTTGGAAGGTGTATTTAGTATTTGGACCATAGTTTTTGAAGTACAAGCTCGATAAAGCCGGGATACCATTTATATTAAAGGAAATTGTAAGGGCTAGAATGCTAAAAACATCAGCTTCACGTAGAAATGGAAGTTTAGCAACTGTCGTTAAAACAATTAGAAAACCAGTAAGGAAAGGCAGAAAGTCGGGCGGGGCCGACTATATAATACCCTACACCTCCCTAACAATGCGATAAGGGTCATTGCCATAATAGTTTGGAATAATTGGTGAATGGGTAGAAACATATTATCTAATTCTAAAGTGCTAATCGCTAAATTAAGCAATATTCGTTCCTAAATTGAGAAACATCTTTCTGGAAAATTTTAATGATCGGAAGTAAAATACAACTTCTATAGCAGTTTAATACCAAATCAGAAGGAACATATATATATGGAGTTTTAATATAAATCTGAACCGATCTTCCCTGAATACTCATTCATGTAAAAAGACCTCCTTCTGTCGAATTTCGTACTGATCGGATAAAAAATACAGCCTCTGCAACGCTTACATGTCAAATCGGGGGTAACATATATATGGGAGCTATATCTAAATCTGAACCGATTTTCTTCGAATTTGGCAGTATTTCTTCATGTAATAAGAAACCTCTTTTTGCCGACTTTCGCACTGATCGGATATAAAATAACATTTTTACAGCGCTCACATATCAAATCGGGGGTAACGTATATATGGGGGCTATATCTAAATCTGAACCGATTTCTTCCAAATTTAACAGTGTTCATTCATATAATAAGAAACATCTTTCTGTCGAATTTCATACTGATCGGATATAAAATAAAGTTTTTACAGCGCTTACATGTGAAATCGGGGGTAACATATATATGGGGGCTATATCTAAATCCGAACTGATTTTCCCCGAATTTGGCAGTATTCCTTCATGTAATAAGAAACCTCTTTCTGCCGAATTTCGCACTGATCGGATATAAAATACAGTTTTTACAGCGCTTACATGTCAAATCGGGGGTAACATATATATGGGGGCTATATCTAAATCTGAACCGATTTTCTCCGAATTTAGCAGTATTCCTTCATGTAATAAGAAACCTCTCTTTGCCAAATTTCGCACTGATCGGATATAAAATAACATTTTTACAGCGCTCACATGTCAAATCGGGGCTAACATATATATGGGGGCTATATCTAAATCTGAACCGATTTTAACCAAATTCAATAGGGATCGTCCTTGGCCCATAAAAAAGATATATGTAAAGTTTCGTCGAGATCGGATAACAATTGCGACCTGTACTTTGATTACAAGAATACATGCACAGACAGACGGACAGACGGACATAGCTAAATCAACTCAGAAAGTGATTCTAAGTCGATCGGTATAATAAACGATGGGTCTATTTCTTCTCCTTTTGGGTGTTACAAACAAATGCACAAAGTTATAATACCCTGTACCACAGTGTGGTGTAGGGTATAAAAATTGATTTTTTTTTTCAAAAATAATAATTTTTAGCTGGCACGAAAAAAAACCATAGAAATAGAAAAAAATCGCAAAAAAGGTTAGTTCCATTTCATGAAAGCTATCATCCTAACGAAGAAAACAATACCTACGAGGGCGGTTCGGAAACTTCTTAGCCTATCAATGAAAGAGAATAGTTAGTTTTTCAGAAATATTTTTATTTTTCAATATAATCTCCTGAAACTTCAATACACTTAGTCCAACGCTTATCTAGCAATTCTATCCCTTGATTAAAATAGTTTTCCTCAAGGTCTTCAAAATAGTGGTTTACAACTGTAATTGCATCTTCATTTGAGGTAAAACGCTTGCCAGCAAGGAATTTTTTTAGATTTGGGAACAGGTAAAAGTCACTGGGAGCTAAATCAGGAGAATAAGGTGGGTGCTCAAGCAACTCGTACTTTAATTCGTTGATTTTAGCCATTGTTAAAACACTCTTGTGCGCTGGTGCGTTGTCTTGATGAAAAATTATTTTTTTGTGTTGTAAGCCAGGACGTTTTTCTCGAATTTGTACATTTAATTGATCCAAAAGCTTGCAATAGTACTCTGAATTTATTGTTTTACCCTTTTGCAGATAGTCAATCAATAAAATACCTTTGAAGTCCCAAAAACCGTTGCCATAACCTTACCAGCCGATTGAATTGTTTTTGCCTTCTTTGGGGCACTTCCTCCAGCTTCAGTCCTCTGGAGTATAGTGGTGGATCCATGTCTCACCAACAGTTATGAAACGACGCTTAAAATCCATTTTATTTCGCTTAAAACGATCCAAACAAGCTTGAGAAATGTTCATTCTTATGCGTTTTTGGTCGACTGTTAACAAGTGCGGCACCCATCTTGCAGAAAGCTTCTTCATGCAAAATTAAATGGACTCGGTCATTTGAGATGCCCATGATATTAGCTATTTCACGCACTTTTATTCGTCGATCATTTAATACCATATCATGCACTTTGGCTACAATTTCCGTTGTTGTTGCTGATTTTGTACGTCCACTACGTGGTTCATCTTCAATGCTTGTACGACCACGTTTAAATTCAGCAAACCAATTTGTTACTGTTGCATATGAAGGAGCACTTTCACCTAACAGATTCACCATATCATTATGAATTTCTTGTCCGGATAAACCTTTTTTATGTAAATATTTATTGACACCACGCATTTCTAATTTTTCCATTGTAAAAAAATCGCGGATGCGTCTTTTGTGAACACCTGTTTCTATATGAAGGAGTTGTCAGATCGAAACAAAATTTAACATGTGTTCATAGCAGAGGTGGAAGTTTCCAAAACACTTTTTAACTTTTTTCTGTTTATACCGGGCTTTTTGTGCTAGGCTAAGAAGTTTCCGAACCGCCCTCGTATTTGCAAAATATCTATGGATAAATGTATAAATTATGACCCATATTGTAAAAATAGGGAAAATTAAAAAAAAATTCAAGTATTTCTATGGACTGGAATCAATCAACCGTTAACTTTTTGTGCAAAATGGTTCATTTGTATGGGAGGTACCAAAAGGTGATAGCGACCAAGAAACTAATACTATGTGTGGAATGGTCAAAAATTCTAAATAGTAGTATAGAAGTTATGAGATAATCAATATTTCACTAAATGTTGACCCTTCGTTGGGCAGGTACTCCAAGGAGTGGACATAGTCCATCTTTGACCTTAGTCTGAGATAGAAACAAATATTGCCACATACCAAATTTGAAGTCAATCGGTTAATCCTGTCGAAAGGTATCGTGCGCACCACCCAGACAGATACAGACATTGCTAACATGACTTAAATGGTCCAAAATGGATTTCCGCTAAATATTCTTGGAGTCTCTTAGGTCACTCCATCGATATGTTACACTTTTGACCTGCAGCATCTGATATTTACCCTTGTTCACAATAATGGGTGTATAAAAACCGGATTATGTTGACATTCTCTTATTTCTACCTAAACTGCTATAATTTCTACATTTATCCATAGACTATCTTCAAATAGGCATTTTTCTTCATTATAATGCTAGTTTCCAAAAATTGGAACAAACAATTATTTTTCCAATTTTTTTTCTATTTGTTATGGTATTTTTCGTGCCAGCAAAAACGATCTTTTTTGAAAAAAAGTCAAATGTTTTCTACTTATTTTTACGACAGGTATTAAATTACTGTTTCCACGTAAAGATATCATTACTTTGAAGTCCTCATAATTTCCTTTAATTTCAAGTATATCAGGCCTTTATCGAGCATATACTTCAAAAAATATGGTCCAAATACTAAATACACCTTCCAAGAAAATTGGAATTTTAGAGAAAAATTTTAAAAAAAAATTACCATAAAATTTTTTTTAAATATATTTTTGGGGTTAATACACCATATTACACCAGAAAATTTTAAGCCCTTTGACAAAAATGTTGTTGCATAGTGTTATTTTACAGTCCAGAGAAAAATGGGCTTTGGTATCACGCCCATTTTAGTGCCTCCCACACGAAATTCCAAATTACATCGCAATTTCACAGGTCATAACTTTAATACCAGTGCACATAATTACTTTCATTTAGGTTAAGTGGAATATCTTTGAGTCGTCTACCGTTTAGCGCAAAATAGGGGTATTTGTTAAGCTCGTTCTTACATCCACAAATGGACATATTCCTTCTAACAAAACCTTCCCATAACTTCTGTAGCAATCAATCAAAATGTTTTCACATTCGGTATTTTAGACAACCCCTCTGACTTTCTGACAAACATTCCATATTCTATATTACATTTTTCACAAAGTGACGGTACACCTTAGTCGGTTTACTCGAATGAAACTTTCTTAATTGTTGTTCATAAATTGGGGTTTTATTTAAATGTTCGTCATCTCCACTATTTCAAAGTTCTGCAAATATTATCATCGTAATGATGTCACTTCTATTCTTTAGTATTTAAGTGCAATATTATTCTGCGAATAATGTGAACAAAAAATTCTTTTGAAGGCATTCTTACCACAATTGTTTACAAAATATTGCAAAAATATATTAAAAAAATTACACAAAACGGTAATGAGTAAGTCATCACGGGCAATTATGAATTTATAGTTTTAAAATAAAAGCAAATATTCTAAAAGTGTGAAAAGTTATGTTTCAATTTCGAAGCAAACCACAAAATTGTTAAGCGCTTTTTCAACACCTGACTAATTTAAAATTTTAACGATGAAACCAAAGCGTAAACTAAACAATATTTATAAAAAAAAATAACAGTTGGAACAATGGTCTGACATTGTTGTCCATTGATGACTTTTGCACTATAAAATCCCTCATATGACCTAACATTGTCATTAGTCGCAACGATCGTTCCAATTGGAGAAGAACGTAGTCACACCATTTAACGGAGACATTCTTAAGGGCTATAAGACCAGTTTACTCTTGCAGTTTATCGGCAGAATAAAGGATCTTTTGAGGAAAAGAAAAAGGTACAATGAAGGCTTTTGTGTGTGTGATAGCTCTGGTGGCTCTGTTGACTCCATCTCAGGCAACTTTTGATAAGTTGAGTTTGCTAGCTGGCGGACCAAGCTCTGTGGGTTATGGCAATGGCTATAGTGGAGGATATGGAGGCTACGGCGGTAGAGCTTATAGTGGTGGAGGTTATGGCGGAGGCTATGGCGGAGGCTATGGCAGCAACTATGGTGGAGGTTATGGCGGCAACTATGGTGGAGCTTATGGTAATGGCTACGGCACAGGCTATGGCAGTAACGTCAAGGTTCTTAAGGTCACTGTAGTTCCCAGTAGCGGTGGCTACAATGGCGGATCTTATGGTTCTGGATACTATGGGCCTGGCTATGGAGGAGGTACTTATGGTGTGGCTCCCGTTACCGCTGTTACTACCACACCAGTAATAACAGCTGTCACTACACCGGTTGTTACTTCGGGTGGTTTTGGTGGTTCCTATGGCGGCGGATCTTATGGTGCAGGCTCGTATGCAGCTGGTTCCTATGGTGCAGGCTCATATGGAACAGGATCATTTGGCAACGGTTATGGCAGCAATATTCTTCCCACTTATGGCTATGGATCTGGCTATGGTGGAGGTTTTGGTTTAGGTTATGGCCAAACTGCTGATTGTTTCTAAATTTGTATTATAAAATCGACTCGAAGATTGTTATTTTCTCCCACGATAGCTTGGGTGATTTTTATTGTTAACTGTATTATATTTACTACGAATAAAATTATTTCCTGAAATTTACATAAGATGAAGATATGAAAACAGCAATTTTTTGATTTGGCACCTAATACAATAAAACATTGATATAAGACCACTTTGTACTTATATTTAAGAAAACATAATTAGTGATCTAGGTCCCTATATGCGTTTGAGAAATGCGTTTCAGGAGACATGGGGTTTTTCTGAGATGACAATTTAAGTTATTGAAAGATGTCAAAATATTTATGAAATCATTAAAACTGTTATGAAACTTTTTATAGTATTTATGAAATACTTCTTTTATACACTAGTATTCGACATGACCACGAATTTGTACATCTTCACGATTAATTTTTCGCCAAAAGTCAGCTAACGTACGAAATAATCCTCTTGATGAATTTGTTCGTCACCATGACGAATATCTGTTTCCGAAAACGTTCGTCCTCAGGATTGCCACATTTCATCCCTTCGATAAATCGAGTTCATTACCACGACGAATCCCATGCATCACTACGATAAACACCATTCATTAGCAACGATTCATCACCAAGACACATCACATTCATCAGCACGACGAACCCCATTCATCGCCACGACGAATTCCATTCATCCCCACGACGAATCCCATTCATCATCACGAAAGGAAGGAAAGGCTAAAGTCGGGCGGTGCCGACTATATAATACCCTACACCACTCTCGTAATATTGAATAACTCTGATATATAAATTTTGTAATTCATGTATAAATTGTTTACATAAATTTACTTTTGGGACATTTTATACTTAAATAATACCCTGTACCACAGTGTGGTGTAGGGTATAAAAACGATTGGATCTAAAGAGCCAAATCGGATGGAACATATATATGGGAGCTATAGCTAAATCTTTACCGATTTTCTTCAAATTCGGTAGTGTTGGTTCATGGATCAAGAAACTCTACCATTCTAAATTTCAACACGATTGGATGTAAAATACAGCTTTTATAGGACTAAAGGGCCACATCGGACGAAACATATATATGGGAGCTATAGCTAAATCTTAACCGATTTTCTTCAAATTCGGTAGTGTTGGTTCATGGATCAAGAAACTCTACCATTCTAAATTTCAAAATGATTGGATGTAAAATACAGCTTCTACAGGACTAAAGGGCCAAATCGGACGAAACATATATATGGGAGCTATAGCTAAATCTTAACAGATTTTCTTCAAATTCGGCAATGTTGGTTCATGGATCACTTAACTCTACCGTTCTAAATTTCAAAACGATTGGATGTAAAATACAGTTTTTATAGGACTAAATGGCCAAATCGGACGAAACATATATATGGGAGCTATAGCTAAATCTTAACCGATTTTCTTCAAATTCGGTAGTGTTGGTTCATGGATCAAGAAACTCTACCAGTCTAAATTTCAAAGTGATTGGATGTAAAATACAGCTTCTACAGGACTAAAGAGCAAAATCGGACGAAACATATATATGGGAGCTATAGCTACATCTTAACCGATTTTCTTCAAATTCGGCAATGTTGGTTCATGGATCAAGAAACTCTACCATTCTAAATTTCAAAACGATCGGATGTAAAATACAGCTTCTATAGGACTAAAGGGCCAAATCGGACGAAACATATATATGGGAGCTATAGCTAAATCTTAACCGATTTTCTTCAAATTCGGCAGTGTTGGTTCATGGATCAAGAAACTCTACCATTCAAAATTTCAAAATGATTGGATGTAAAATACAGCTTCTTCAGGACTAAAGAGCAAGAAACATATATATGGGAGCTATAGCTAAATCTTAAACGATTTTCTTCAAATTCGGCAATGTTGGTTCACGGATCAAGAAACTCTACCATTCTAAATTTCAAAACGATTGGATGTAAAATACAGCTTTTATAGGACTAAATGGCCAAATCGGACGAGACATATATATGGGAGCTATATCTAAATCTGAACCAAATTCAATAGCGATCTTAACAGCCGCGAAATACTCTAAACTGCAAAATTTCAGAACGATCGGAGTGAAATTGCGACCTGTAGTCGACGAACAACTTTACATGGGCAGACGGACAGCGGACGGACGGACATCGTTAAATCGACTCAGCTAGTGATTCTGAGTCGATCGGTATACTTTAAGGTGGGTCTAGCTGTGTTATTTTCAGGTGTTACAAACATCTGCCGTGAAACAAACTTATAATACCCTGTACCACAGTGTGGTGTAGGGTATAAAAAAACATTGGTATCTCATTACCCATAAAATGCCAAAAATATGCCCTTGTTTAATCATATTTTCAGGAAAATGGTCAAATAAATCTTTTCGTCGTGGGAATGAGTTGCAGCAATATTTGAGGCTACGGATTTTAATAATTGCTGATATTTTCTGTCGACACGAAAATAGTTGTTATGTAATTATTATGAAGTAAATTCTTCATTCTTAGAAATATTTCTTAAAATATATGAAAAAAATTAATAAGTGTAACCATATTTTTTTCATAACCCAAAATATTTGTTTAAACTTTTCTTTAAAAACGCTCAAAATATTTATAAAACTGTATTGAAACAAGTAAGAAGGTTCAGTCGGGTAAACCGACTTAAGAATCCGCTCACCTTTAGTCACAAAAAATATTAGTACATTTATTTATTATCCCCTCACCTTAGAGAGGAGGGTATATATAATTTGCTAAGAACCAAAAGTTTAACACATAGAAGGAGTGACCTAATACCCTAAATGTGTTCGGCGGATATCCGTTTTGGGTCATTTTAAGTCGAATGAGAAATGTCCGTCCGTCTGTCTGTCTGCTGGCTGGCTGGTGCGCACGATATCTCTCGAAAGGAGTAACCGATTGACTTCAAATTTGGTACGTGGTAATATTTTCTTCTATCTCCGGCTAAGTTCGAAGATGGGCCATATTGGTCCACTCCTTCTAGTAGCTCCCCCACAAAGGGTTAACATTTAGTGAAATATTGATTATTTAATAACTTCTATACTACTTATTTGAATCCTCTGAAATTCCACACATAGTATTAGTTTATTTAGTTTAATTACCTCGAGATAAGTGGGCGAAGTTGCCACGCCCCTTTTGGTACCTCCCTGCCAGTCCAAAGAAAAGTGGCAGTAATTGGCACGCCCCTTTTGGTACCTCCCACACAAATGGACCATTTTACACCAACAGTTAACAGCTTATAACTTTAATACCAGTGCATATAAATACTTGAAATTTTTTCAAGTGTAATGCTTTAATAGTACCTACAGTCCAAAGAAAAGTTACCGTTATTGGCACGCCCCCTTTTGGTACCTCTCACACAAATGGACCATTTTGTACCAAAGGTAAACGGCTTTGAACTTTAATATGAGTACATACTTTAAAGTTATTAAATGCAATTTAAATTGTTAACAAAACAAGTAAGAAAGTTTCAGTCGGGTAAACCGACTAAGGTATACCCTCACTTTGTGAGTAATGTAATATATAACATTACACCAATAAATCTGTCAATTTGTGTGGGAGGTACCAGAAGGGGTTTTCCAAATACACATATTTTTCGGTAAACAGTACATTCTTAAATACATTGCATTGTGCTGAACTATAAGCGTTTATGTGCACTGGTATATTAAAGTTACGAGCTATGTAATTTTGGTATGATTTGGTCATTTTGTGTGGGAGGTACAAAAAGGGGCGGGGTGATAACGCCCACTTTTTACAGGACTATAGGCACTATAACAGCATTACACTGTACAAAATTTCAAGTATTTGTATGCACTGGTATTAAAGTTATAAGCAGTTAAATTTTGATGCAAAATGGTCCATTTGTGTGGGAGGTACCAAAAGGGGCTGTACAATAATGCCCATTTTTTACCGGACTATAGGCGCTACAAAAACATTATACTGTAGAAAATTTCAAGCATTTTTATGCACTTGTATTAACGTTATAAGCAGTTAAATTTTGATGCAAAATGGTCCATTTGTGTGGGAGGTACCAAAAGGGGCATGTTAACTTCACTCATTTTTCTCGAGTTAATAGCGACTAATATACTAATATTATGTGCAGAATTTCAAAAGATTCGAATAAGTAGTATAGAAGTTATTAAAGAATCAATATTTCACTAAATTTTAACCCTTTGTGTGGGAGGTACCAGAAGGAGTAGACCAATATGGCCCATCTTCGAACTCATCCGGAGATAGATCGAAATATTACCACATACCAAATTTGAAGTCAATCGGTTAATGCTTTCGAGAGTTATCGTGCGCACCAGCCAGCAGACAGACAGACAGACAGACAGACAGACAGAGAGACGGACGGACATTGCTCATTCGACTTAAAATGACCCAAAACGGATTTCTTCCGAACATACTTAGGGTCTTAGATCACTCCTTCGATGTGTTACACTCTTTTCCGTAGCAAATGATATATACCCTCGTCACACTAAAGTGAGGGTATAAAAATTAATAAATAAACTAATATTTTTTGAGACACAAGGTGTGGGGATTCCTTAGTCGGTTTTCCCGACTGAACTTTCTTATTTGTTTTTACATACGAGGAGTAAATTACGTAAGGTAAACTGTTCGAGAGTGTGATGTTGTATGTACGATGTGGTATGTATGTCGTATAGCCAATGACCAAGGTTTAAGACCCCACTTTTTGTCTATTCCTTGTTTCAATGCATATAGCTGAAGATAACCAACTTGGTATTGTTGGTTGTTACTCCGAGTCCTTGGAGGGTCCAATGAAGTATGTCTTTGAATAAACTTGTTCACTTCCTTTTAATTGCTATTGTGGGAGAACCTTCACCCCAACTTCATACAACGAAAGCAGAGTACTGTTCATGGTGCGGTTTCAAATTAGTGGGGAGAGGACACCTCCCTGGGGTGTTCTCCTACACACCGCTTAAATGAAATTAATTTACAAATTTTGTTTAAGTTGCAAAACCCAACGATTTGTACAACAATTAGTCAATTTCGGTAGCCAAAGCATGGCAAACTAAACAAAACTGTTTTTGGGAAACAATGCCCTGGCCTTGTTAACCGCTAGTAACTTTGGCCCTATATAATCTCCTTTATGACACAACAGAGTCATTAGTCGATATCAGCATTCCACTTGGATAACAATCCCATTTGAGAATATCTTAAAAAGGGCTACCTGCACAAATTGTTTCCTTCTTTTTGCGAATCTTCCGAATAAAGGTTTCGAAATACGAAATTAGTAAAATGAAGGGGTACATTGGTATGCTGGCTTTGGTGGCTCTCTTGACTCCAACTCAGGCAACTTTTGGCAAGTTGGGACTGATTGTTGGAGGTGCAAACACTGCAGGTTATGAGAGTGGTTACAGTGGCGGTTATAGCGGAGGTTATGGCGGTTCTTATGGAAGCGGTTATGGCGGTTCTTATGGAAGCGGTTATGGCGGATCTTATGGAAGCGGTTATGGCGGATCTTATGGAAGCGGTTATGGCTCTAATTACGGCTCAGGCTTTGACAATAATGTCAAGGTTGTTAAGGTAACTGTAGTTCCTAGCAGTGCCAGATCGTATGGTGGCAGATCATATGGTGGATCTTATGGTAGTGGTTACAGCGTTGCACCTGTTGCTGCTGTTACCCCGATTACTCCTGTTGCTACCGTTACTCCGGTAATTGCCGCTGCCATTACTACGCCGGTTATCACTCCCAGTTTTGGTTCATATGGTGGCGGGTCTTACGGTCTTGGATCATACGGCGTCGCATCTTATCCTGGTGGTTCTTATGGTGGCTCTTACGGTGGTTCTTACGGTGGTTCTTATGGTGGCTCCTACGGCGATGCTTCGTATGGCAGCAGTATTCCGGCTACTTTCGGTTATGGCGCCGGTTATGGTTACGGCGGTGGTTTTGGTTTAGGTTTTGGGCCCACTGTCGGTTCGCCTGATTGCTATTAAATGTTCCTCTTGGATTAACCCTAGAATGGTTTGGTTCAAATTATTTATAATTTGTGATTTTTCGTTGTTGTTGTTGACAGTATTATAAAAATAAAGTTTTACTCAACTTAATTTTGGAAAGATATGATCATAAATTATACTGTGCAGCACTCCTTCTGCTTGGGCACGGTTAGTTTACTAAATGATAGCTTTAGGTGAGGTGCATCAAACATCCAAAGGATAAATTTTTCCTAGGTTAAAACTCAAATTAATGTTTAACCTGTTTTTTATGTTTCATGATGCTCCCATCATCCCAAAATACTATGTTATATGGTTCCATTTGATACGAATTTAACGAAAATATGATTCAAAATTGGGGCTCGAGCACTATGAACCACAAAAGGAGTAAGACTGACAAGTTTTAATAAATAAAATTATTAAAAATAAGACATTTTCAAACTTCATAGTTATATTAGGCGTGTTTTCGTTACAAGCTAGCGATTTTAGTCTGGCAGTTTGCAACGAAAACAACTTACTTCCACTAACTGGCGCATAAGCAGTAAGTGGCGGATTTACTCTATCTGGTAGTAATGGTGTCATGAGTTGTAAAGAAAGAACAGTGCCTAACAGACAAAAAATTCGTGAAATGTATTTATAAAACATAAATGTACTATTCTATGTTCTATGCCCTTCATCGAAACCAACCTGTTTAATATACAAATGTATCGATAGCACGAATATTGGTACTGGAAAGAACAGTTAGGCTGCCTAAAAAGGCCGACCCTAGTAGGTCCAGTCGTCGTTTACTCAAAGCTGGACATTCGCACAGCAAGTGCTCAATGCTTTCCACTTCTTCCTCATCTCCACATCTTCTGCAGAAGTCATTGCAGTTAACACCCAATCTTCTGCACGTGGATAGTGGCGCACCAATATATGCAAATTATTCCTTCGTAGCAAGTTCATCGGCTTTGTAGTTCCCCGGGATATTAAACTGCTCAGCCATCTCGTTAAGAGATCTGCGGCAGTCGAGGGCTATTTGTGAATTTAGGGATGTGGCCTCCAGAGAATTGATGGCAGCCTGGTAGTCTGTGAGCTATATCCAAATTAAGTTCTTCACAGTGTACTCCGAAGCCAACCTTTTCATCAAGCTTCGTATAGAAGTGGAGATGGTTTCTATTTCCGGGTATTCTGCCATCCCATTCATCCCTGGCTGGTATCATAGTGATGTAGTTCCTATCAAAGGTGCTCACCGTTGATATATAGTCCACTCCGTCGGTTACCATAGCACTACACTTTGATATCCTCATGTGACCGTAGTTCTTGTACCTCCACATTGATAGGCAGTTTAACTTGTTCAGAGCCACCTGTAGAATATCTCGGAGGATGTTTTCGAATTTGCCACTCACTGCGATTGCCAGGTCGTCCGCATATGCCACGACCTTGCAGCCACAACGTTCTAGATCTAGCAGGATTTCATTCACCGCTAGGTTCCAAATTAGTGGAGACAGTACTCCTCCTTGTGGAGTCCCTCTGTTTACAAATCTTGTTAGAGTTGTGGACCCAAGACATGGTGTTATGCGTCTTCTGTTGAGTAGTCTTTGAATTAGTCTAATCAAGCTAGAGTTCACCTTTAGATGTGACAATGCCGCGATTACCGCCTCTGGGTGTGTGTTGTTAAAAGCCCCTTCTATGTCAAGAAACGCTACAATGATGAATTCTTTGAAATGTAGGGACGATTCGATAGTGCTCAGCCCTGCACAAGTTCGTGCAGGGCTGATTCTGTAGAATTTCCCTTATTGTAAGCATGTTGTTGGACAGGAGTTTTGTATCCAGGTTTTGCCTAATGAAATAATCTAAAAGTCTTTCCAGACCTTTCAATAGGAAAGAGGATAGGCTAATTGGTCTGAAGTCTTTTGGCCTAGTGTGCGATATCTTCCCCGCTTTGGGTATGAATACCACTTTGGTATCCCTCCATCGATTCGGGATGTATGAAAGCCTAATACAGCCTACATAAATTGCCTGCAGCCAGGGGATAATGTACTTTAACATTTTCTGCTTGAGTGATGCCGTCTGGTCCAGGTGACTTGAAGGGCTCAAAGCTGTTTATAGCCCAGCTTATTTTAGATCTTTCAGTCAACAAGCTAGCGACGCTCGGAATCCACTGGCACTCTTGTTGGTCCTGTTGATCCTCGGGCTCTGTTGATGAGTTCCCCGGGAAATGTGTATCGAGCAGTACACTTAGCGATTGCTCGCTGTTTTTTGTCCAGTTGTTTGCCTCATCCTACAAATACCCCACTGTACAAGGAGAAGTGGATAGTACCTTCCTCAGCCTTGCGGCGTCGGAGCCCTTTTCCACTTCGCCACAGAAGGAATACCAAGAGCGTCTTTGCGCCTTCCTAAGCTCCTTCTCCTCCAGTAGATTTCGCCTTGTTGAATAGCTTATTGCAGGTCTTTTTCCTTGCCGTTAGCTCAGAAGTCCACCATTGGGGTTTAGTTTTACCCTTGTACCTTTTTTTGGACAGGGAACTATTGAAGGATGTGGTGATATGCTCGACCAGATAACCCAGACCGGCTTTGTCATTCGGTTCATAAAGAAGTTTAGAGTTGAGGACCTTTTTAAAATTCTTCTCATACAGGTGCCACTTTGCCTTCCTCACATTTCTGTGGACAGCTGGTTTAGGCGCTTTTTCAGCGAGTTCAAACTCTATATAACGGTGATCTGAGAATGGGTGGTCAGTAGCAAACTTTACGTCTAGTACTTCTTGTCTGTCTTTAATTGTAAAGGTCGGTTTATTGCCAATGTTACAAATAGTTAGGTTGGTAGTTAGAATAAATCAAGAAGCGAATCACCCCTATTGTTTATATCCATACTACCCCGTAGTATGATGAGCGTTCGTATCTGCGCCAATAATCAGCTCGAGGTCGTCAGACGTTGCTTCTTCTACTACTTCCCTGAAGAGAGCTGTCGGTATTGCAGCTTCATAAGGAAAGTAACTGGAGACCACCCGGTATATGCGATTACCGATCTCCACACTAGCAGCTGTTTGGTCTTTACCACGTAAATTAGTCAGGAGAAAAATACTTAGATTTTTTCTGGCAATGCAGGTTCTTGGAGTGCCTTCACAGTTGGCCACAAGCAGTTTAAAGTTTGGTGTCTTGATACTGCACACCCGTCCTCCTACTACATATGGCTACTGGATCAGGACGATGTCTACTGCACCTGTGGACAGGTGCAGCAGTAGAGCCGCTGAGGCTGCTTTAGCGTGATGGAGGTTAATCTGTATAATTCTTACCATCATTGGTAATCGACAGATTGACATCCACCCCGACAAGGGTGTAATCGAACTCTTCGTCCGTATCATCGGGGAGCATGTCCCCGCCAGATGCGACAAAGAGTAAGGAGATCCTTATAAAGATCTACTGATCTGGCATCACCGAAATATACATAAGAGCTTAACTCTCCCCTGATGCCATCCTGCATCATTGCAGGCTGGTGGTTTTCCCGGCGTTTCTCTTCGGACATCGAGGTAATGAGCCATAATAGCGGATTGCACAAGGCTCCATTTGTCATTAAGGATGGATCCATCTTCCTTTCCTGTCTATAACAGCCATCACTAGACTCTCCTTCTCTACTTCATTGAAGGGCTTAGTGAGTGCCCTATTGATGATGAAATTAGGGTCTCTTGCCTTTTTTGATGGCAGGGGTTCATCAGGTGATCTGATTCTTTTGACTTTATAAGCCGTTAACACAGCTGAATTTGTGGCTCTTTCAGCCGACTCATTGGCTTTAGAAGCATCTATGATGCCTTTAGCCGACTCATTGACTTTAGAAGCATCTATGACGCCTTTAGCCCAGGCAAGTGACTCTTTTTGTTTTTCGGTAAGAGCCGAAACCTCAACAGCCTCCAACTTCGTCAAAACTCTGAGCGCTATCCGGTGCTCATTGTGCTTCCGGTCGGACATGACGTTTTCCCCTCACCGCTTGTTGTGAGGACTGGGGGGAAATCTTCACCCTTTTTGGTGTGGTCGGTTTTAGCAAAGTCCAACGGACGGACAATAGGAGTTTAGAGTGCGTACCCGGAGTTTAGAGTGCGTACCCGGACGCCGGACGCATTCACCGGTATTTAAGAGATACCCTAATAAAGAAAATACTAAAGTGGAATATATGTGGCAGCACCAAACTGCAGTCGAATGACAGTCAATCCGGAAACTTGGTAACGAACCAGGGGAGAAGAAAACCACAGCCGATTCCGCGACAAGTTTTCGCTCTACAGCCGTAGCATTTTTAGTAGTATTCCGTACGATTTTGTGAACTAGTTTTAGTAAATAATAAATAGTATTAAATATTTGCTTTAAGTAAACACAAAACGTTTTATATTATGGGGTCCGCAGACGATCAAATTGCTTGACATCAAACTCGTGTACGTGTTCACTTCTACGACACGTACACTCACATTGTCACTGACATTGTTACCTTGCTGGTCAAGCAAATTTGATCATCTGCGGTCCACTTTACAACTGCAACTATATATAATTTATTTTTCTTAATTAAGGTACACAAGTGTCGTGTTTTCATTACAAGCTAGCAATTTTAGTTTAGCAGTTTGCAAAGAAAAGAACTTAGTTTCACTAACTGGCGCATGAACAGTAAGTGGCGGATTTTTACTATCTGGTAAAAATGGTGTCACGTTAATGGGAAGTTAATGGGAAAGAACAATGAGAAACAGTCAAAAAACTCGTGAAATATATTTATAAAACATAAAATTACTATTCTATGTTCAATTTTTTACACCCTTTTTGCAAATATTAAAAAAAATTTTCCATTTTTGTTCTTCTTCTTCCCGTTAATTCACAGTACTTGACTAAAATCACTCCAAATAATAATACAGGAACGCAAGTACGAAACTACATCGCTACTTAAAAATGCTTAGCTCCTCGTACACATTTAGCAGCTATGGTGTAACGAAAACACGCCTAAGGACAGCAAATTATCGGTAATGTCGAAATCACCCATATGTATGTATGTGTAGTAAAAGCCCCTATGTTGTTTTTTAAATGGCGCACATTTTGCTCTCATCCGTTAATCCTTTCTAGAACAGCAAATACGAAAATTTTATAACCCCTACAAAGTAAGTTTTCAAATTTTATAAAACTCGATCCTACGACTATTAACAACATAAACATTTTAATTCCGACCCGCATGTTTTTTTCATTATCCCCGAAAGTAGGCACCACTATTTGGTAATAGAAGCCTCTAGAGCGCCATCTACTGGTAGCTAGGGATGCCGCAGTAACAATCCAGTGTTAACAATAATTCAAATTAATTTGTTTTGCGTGTGAACTAAATCTATGAACACACGGTGGTCAGTTCTTACAACGTTTCAACTCTGTCAAATTGATGCCAATGTACTGACAATGACAGATTGTTAGCAATAGGTGAATTGTCAGTTCAGACGATTGCAAGAAAACCTTATAATTTTATATGTTTACAGTATATTTTATAAATATTTGTATGCAGGATTGCCAATAAATTCAACTACAAATTTACAACATTGCCAATAAAAACATTTGAAAAATTTTCTTTTTGTCAAGTTTTATCAATGATGTATTTTGTAACGATAATGATCTGTCCAAAAAATTTTATTTCATAGAGCTTAGATTCGAAATCTTATATTAGTATAAAATGGGACTATATTTAAATCTGGACCGATTTTCTTGGAATAAGATAACGGTCGTTTTTGTTTCAAAACCTGCAATCTGTTAAATTTTATAAGCTTCTGTTGATAAATGAGGATTTTAAAGCGCTTAGATGAAAAATCGGGATATACTCGTACATACATACGTAGCTATACGAGTATATGGGGGCTATATCTAAATTTGAACAGATGTTCTTGAAATTTGGCAGAAATCGTCTTGGTTTTAAGGAACTTCAATTGCCGAAATGCAAATATTATTAAATTTAATTACAGTCTCTATAGCACTAAAGGGGCAAATCGGAAGGACTCTATATCTGAATCCTAGCCGATTTTCTTTAAATTCGTCAGTGTTCCTTCTAGGTTCAAGAAATTTACCTCCACCAAATTTCGTCATTATTAATTACACAAAATACAGTTTCTACCCTAAGAAAAAAAATCGCTTCTGTAGTATATTTTCTGGAAACATATTATATTTGGGAAGATTCACTATTTTCCTATAAGTCAGAAAACAAATTCTTTAATCAATTAAAATATTTTCCCGTTTTTTAAGATAATCTGCAGCAAAACTCCGAAAAAAATAATATTGATAAAAGAGTAATTCGAATATTTTCTCCGCTATGTAAATATGAATTATTTGCACCAAAGAATATTTTATTTAAATTTTGCTCCCAAACATATTTTGTTTCCAGTTTTTTCTCCGTGTATAGCGATTAGATTGCTGTCGAAATGAACGTATACATATATATGGGTGCTGTATTTAAATCTGAACCGAGTTTGACCAAAATCTATAGGCTTCGTCCTTAGTGTAAAAGAATGCTTTGCTAATAAACTTAACATGGACGGACGGACAGACACGGCAAGATCGAATCTGCTAGTGATCCTGAGTCGATCGGTATACAACTTTAGGCTATTTAGGGCGTAACAAACATCTGAGCCAAAACAAAGATATATTACACTGTACGACAGAGTAGTGTAGGGTATAAAAAGTAAACACGGCTTTAAGTTCGGCTGGGCCGACTCTTACATACTCACCACAATGGATTACATTCCACGGTATACTACAAACTTTATTCGTGCGAATGCCTCCAAATAAAAATTATTTTACATTAACAAATTGCAGGCCGATCGATTGCAATTTCAGTTTCTATGTCATTAAGTCCGGATTCACACGAGACAATTTTTTCCAAGCAAGTGTCAAACTTTGTAGGAGAGAGAGGCAGGCGGAAAGAGCTCTCGGACTCTTTTTCCTACAAACTTTGACACTTGCTTGGAAAAAATTGTCTAATGTGAATCAGCACTAAGATACCACCTCGGTAGGGACCTTTGTATTGGGGCTATACATGTGATATACGTGTGAATGGTTGTGGGTATAAACACACTCAAAGTAGAAACTTTTAGGGTCTTACGTCACTACTTCGATATGTTACACTTTAAGTGAGGATATACAAACAGATCCATTAAGACATTTTCTTGGAAAATCATGACCAGAGAGAACAATCACTGACATTTACTTTTTAATGGAAATGGCCGCGACTACGCTGTAATTGGTTCATTCTTTTGACTCCGTTGGCCCTCTAAGAGCAGGCTCAATGCAAAGCCAGCCGCGGCAGCCATATGAATGAAGTGGCGTTCCATCATTAACCGGAATGTTGAGGCATTTCAATAAAGGCAAAATCATTGAAAAATATTTATCCGTCTTTTTTAAAAATTTTTCACGATACAACAAATTTTGTGAGACGCTAATTTTTCGTGAGACACCCTTTACTTTCCAGTTTTATTGTCAAGCCTAATCTTTTATGATAGAAGTGAGTCATATTCGAAAATCTATCGATAAATTAATAAGTTGAGGTCAATTTTGCAAATCTTCTTCTCCCAAGTGGGCTTTGAGTCTTTTCTAAGGAACTTGAGCTATCACTTGCAAAAAAGACGGCCTGATCACTGTGGTGTTTACAAGCAGAAATCTTAGCTATTAAAGAGGTAGCGGAATGGCTCAAAATTAATGTGCTGCTTAAAGTCGGTATAAACATTTTCTCTGATAGTCAGGCTGCTATCATGTCCCTGGAAACTATATTCCTGAGTTCAAAAACTACCCTCGACTGTTCCCGAATGAATGTTATTTGAACGAAGGAGCCAAAAGGAACGATGGAACGAAAAGACTGATCGAGCTCCTTTATCGCAACGGAACGAAAAGGTCCGGTCAGTGAACGATAATGCCCAACAGCCTGCAAGCTCCTCTTGAGAAATATTTTTCTAACGGCAACAAATGGCAGGTTGTCACTAGTCAGGAACTGCATACATTCCAGGCTGATGTGGCCCGGCCTGGACTCAAAACCCACCAAAGCACTGCTGTCGTTGTGGAGAACGGACGTCTCACTTAATGCGTCTGTATTGACAGATCACTGTCTTATTGGACGGCACGCAGAGAGATTGAAGGTCTTGCATAATGACTTTTGTAGATGATGTGGAGACGAAGAGGAGGAGGAATCAATATAACACATTCTATGTCTGTGCCCCGCTCTCTCTCTAGAAGCCGGCATACAACCTTGGGCTCTTATTTCTTTGAGGAGTTAGCTAACTTCGCTGATTATGGAATCGGCCAAATTTTGAGCTTTGAAAAGCAATCAAATTGGCTCCTCCCGTGAGCTAGGGATAAATCATGCTTTCCGTTAAGTCCCTGTGGTAGCACAATGGATTGTATAGTCTAAGTGATTCTGTTTTACAGTCTGCCACTCTTAACCTAACCTAAGTACTAAAGCAATTGGCAATATTCTATAGTGTTGTAGATTTTTCAATTTCCAATATTTGGACAGTTTTGCGAACGAAAGCAGACACATGTATTCGAAATATGAAAAATTTGTGGAAAATTTCTACCACGAAATCTAGTCGGCTATTTTCATTAGTTGTCAATGACAGACTTCTCCGGTATTTCATTTCAATAGTTAAAAAGATTATCGTAATTATGAAGATAATTGATTTGATTTCGAAGTGTATTTGAATTGGATCGTCAAATCACAAAATTTACGAAAAGAATATTTAATGCGAATAATATCTTCCGGAGTCTCTACACAAATTTTGGATTACAACAAAATCTAAATAATTCAACAATGAACATTATTAAATAATAGCGAACATATCTGCTGAAACAATAGTATTTGTTTGCTAAAACAGCAGAGAAAATGTTAGCTGAATAGCAAACACACGCAAAAATTGCAGACCACTCTGCTTTCCATTTTCAGCAGACAAAACTGCTGTAACAACCAACTTTTTTGCTGTTGTTACTAATTTCTTTGGCAGTGTTCTTATATACTTTTGGATTCATATTTCCCCTAATAAGGCTGGAATTCCTGATTTCATGGGGAATTGACAGCTTTTCGCGTGGAATCGGGAACCAGCCTTTTTTACAAATAACAATATTTCTTCTCTCTCACTCAAAACCAAATGTAATTTAATTTTTGAAGTTTGTTTCAAAAATTTCTGAATTATGTATTTTTGATTTGTGATAAATTAGATATGTCCGGTCACTGTTTTTAATCAATATTCGCGGTTTTTGATTGTGCTGAAAAATCGAGTTTCAAAACATTTTCTATGTGCACTAATACAGGGTTTTCCAACAAGAGGTGTTATTTTGAATCACCCGGTATTTCGGTAGCTGTCACTTTTGAAGCTTTTATTCTTTGACATTTGACAAGTAGAAACCACGCCATTACGAACGATACACGATCATCGAACGATACAAAACGATCGAACAAAAAAACGATACAAAATCATCTTGACTGATGAGACCCATTTCCACCTCGGTGGTAAGCAAAATTGTCGCATCTGGGGCTCGGAAAACCCAAGAGTTATTGTTGAGAAGCCTCTCCATCCTCAACGTGTGACTGTTTGGTGCAATTTATGGTCCGGCGGGGTCATTGGACCTTACCTTTTCGAAAATGAGGTTAGATCAACAGCTACGGTGAATGGATTGCGCTATCGAGAGATGATTAATGATTTTGTATGGTCGGAGTTGGATGGTATTGGACAACGATGGTATCTGGACAACGTTTACTTTCAACAAGATGGCGCTACGTGCCACACAAGCAACGAAACCATTGCTCTGTTACGGGGAAAGTTTTCGGACCGTGTTATTTCTGGAAGAGGGGATCACAATTGGCCACCGAGATCTTGTGATTTAACACCTTGCGCCTTCTTCCTTTGGAGCCACGTGAAAGATAAATTCTACGCCAACAGCTCAGCGTCGCTTCAAAACTTCAAAGATAGAATTCTTGAGGCTATCGAGGACATAGGGCAGCCACTTTGCGATTTGGTTATGGAAAATCTCATGAAAAGGATATGATCCTGTAAGCGTGGTCGTGGTGGCCATTTGGCTGATGTTGTTTTTCATTATTATCGGCATACCTTCCTCTTTATTATAAAATAAACATCCGATTATTTAACTCAAAAAATGCCACCTCTTGTTGGAAAACCCATTATAATTTTTTCATCCCATCAGCAGTTTCAAAGATATCTTACAAGATATTGCGAAAATCTCATTTTTTGAGAAGATTTTAGTAATTTTTTAACTAAAATCACTTAAAAACGTCGAAAGATTCATAATTACAATTATTTTATCATAGTCTGATCGGTCACAAATTCTGAAGAAAATCGATGCAAATCAAAAAATAAAATAGATAAACAGCTCCCATCCCACTAATAAACCACAAAGCTCTTAAAGGGAATGACCTAAGCTTCCTTTGAGCAAAAAAAGTAAAAAATTAAGAAATGGGTTTTTACAAAAACGTCAAAACAAATTTTTATTCGCAAAAAAAGAAGGAAAAAAATGCATCGAAAACACTTTGGGCAAAATTTTCTATATATTTATAATTGAGAATTCTTTTTTATGGATTGGAATTTCAAAATTCAACACCTTCCAATTCGGACAGTCCTTAACCGATCACGTTGAAATTTTGTGTCATAACTTGTATCCAATAGTACTAAACTGGGTGCAAGTTACATTCCGATTAAGAAACTTCGCTTTTAAAAAAGTACTCACTTGAAATCCCCCATGAACCCCTATAGCACACTTTTCGTAAAATATAAATTTATTGTTTAATTTTTTGTTACTTTATTTATATAAGTATTTTTTGTTTTGAAAAGATTAAAAATTACAATTTCAATCAAAGTTTTCATTCTTCGCTCCAACGTGAACGTGATATTATTCTGTATTTTGCAGGTGTTTAGTTTCCCTATGAAACGGCAACCCTACTCCGCAGCTGATTGTCATTTGTCTTCTTCTTCACATTTATTTTACTAATTGGAGGTGGTTTCGTAAATTATCCAATTCTGGTAAGCAAATGGGAATATTTTAAATAAAAATTCATAAATAATAAATTAAATTGCAGCCGAAAGATGTTTGTGCGTCAATCTCTTCGGAAATTACCCAAATTGACGCAACGTCACGCCGCCACTGCGGCCGCAATATCGTCGAATGAAGCGGCACGCGAATCTTTGGTACCGACCGATTACCGCACTAACGAGACTAGCACAGCGGCACACTCCAAACTGCATCATGCCAAGTTTTACACCATTCCGGCTGACGTGAAGAAGCAATTGTTTGGCGGTGGAGGTTTACCCAAACAATATGACCAACAGGTGAAAACATTCACCGAAGCCTGTCTCATGGTGCGAGAACCTGGTCTGGAAGTCATTAATTACATAAAAACCACAGACTTTACAAAGCCAACGGTGCGCTATGTTCTCTACGGCGAGAATGGAGTGGGCAAGTCATTGACTTTAGCTCATATTATACACTATGGCCATCAAAATGATTTCCTATTGGTACATGTTCCCTGGGTGGCCAACTGGATGAAGAAACCGAAAGAAACCACTAACGCCGAGGGTCAGGAAGGTGTTATCGATTTACCATTCGATGCTGCGGCTTGGCTGCTGCACTTTAAAAACCAAAATACCAAGCTATTGTCCACTTTGGATTTGAAAACCTCCAAAGAGTATGTGTGGTCGAAACGTGAGTCCACACCGGCCGGTAGCACCCTCTCCGAATTGGTAGAACACGGAATTCAGCGCATAAAGTTCGCCTCCGTAACCATAGTAGCTTTGTTGGCTGAAATCAAGCAACACTCCACTGCTGGTAATTGCAAAACTATGGTGGCCATAGATGGATTTAACGCTTTCTTCCATCCGGAAACCCGCATATTAACAGACAACAAACAAAAGGTCACACCCGATCGTATTACGCTCACTAAACCCTTTTTGGACATTACCAATTTCGATTGGACCAACGGTGTGTGTGTGCTGACTGTGGATAAAATTGCCATGACCGAAGGTTACATGGATTCGTTTATGCCTCGCTATTTATTGGGCCACCAAGGATTCGAGCATTTAGATCCTTTTGTGCCCGTTCATGTAGATAACTACAGTGACAAGGAATATCATAGTTGTATACAATATTATTTAGATCGTCATTGGATACAAAAAACTCCAAAAGGTTTTGAAGATCAATTGAAATTCTTAAGCACTAAAAACCCCTATGCTTTAATGCGTCTGACAAGATCTTTGTAGGCGAGAGGGTTGGCTTTGCTGTTGTTTTTGTTCTTTTTTTTAAGTAAAATAGTTAAACGTGAAATAAAAAAATCACCCAGATATAAATTGCTGCTACCGCAATATTCATTCATAAGGAGTCAATTTGTGTTCTCAATAATAAATATACTAACTCTGATCTAACGATTTGGACAACAATTTAAAACTAATTCAAGAATTCGATAAACATTTAAACTCATTCAACATCGGGGTAATTTTTTGTAAAATGAAAATCTTGATGAACTGGAGAAAAATTCTTAAACATCGCCGCTAATAGTTGTCGACAAAAAACGAGGTGAGTACATACTGCTTTTATAAAATTAAGCAGTTGTATTTGAAAAAAGTGTTCACTTTGTCCTAAACTTAGTTAGTTTATTTTTCTATAAATATTGCTGAAGATGCTTTGTACTGTATAATGGTGCTATTCTCGAAGTCATAACAATAACACTGTGTGTGCACAAAAATGTATTTTTGATGAAAACAACGTAGTCCGCATAATTTTGATCTGCTAATTCGAATGGCTTAGCCGTTTTATCCTGTGACATCGCGTTTTCGAGATATTTAGTCACAATGTTTGCTGGGTAAACAAGGAGGTTAGTAAATTCAAACGCATATTTAGTATAGAAAACTTCTTGTCAAAGAATGAAAGAAATGGGACACTTTAAGAAGTATTTCCCCCAAAACACCCGACACCCCCGCTTATCCCCTTACCCCTGAAAATCTCCCTCCAAAAATAATGTTGTATCAAAAGTCGTAGAACTCGAGCGATTTTTCGGGTGATGTATTCGACAAAGAATTCCTTGTAAAAAATGACTATAGGTCTGGGGACCTTTATTGCAACCAAATGGTCTTTTTAAATACTTTTACTATTTTCTTTTTACTATCACAAATGTTGTTACTATCACAAAAATGTTCTTGTCACTCAGTCGAGAATAGGGATGCAACATTGTTTTTTGTGTGGTTACAGTTCAAATTTCAAAAAGGTTCCACTCTAACTTAATTTGCTATAAGTAAATATAGCTAATAATCAAAAACACGTCCCATTTTTCAACTTACGTTTTAATTTGCCCTTTATTAAATCCAATTCAATCTTAAATGTAATGGCAAAAAAGGCTTATTGCTTCAATCTTAAAACTAAGTAACCCAGTGCCTAGCCTCTCAGGGTTATAGAATAGAAACAAAATGTTCGTCGCCGCTTAGCCACAGACATGTAATCATATATATATAATGAGTGCATGTGGGCTTTTTATAATAATTTTTGAAAGAAAAAAATCAAACGCACCGCTGATATTTCGATTTAAATTTAGGGTGATCCAAGTACAGATACTTTTTTCAATAGCCTTTTTTGACAGATCGCGTGTGAGTCTTGTCATGCTGTCATGTTATTATATCCTCACTTTAGTGATACGAGGGTATATATCATTTGCTACGGAAAAAAGTGTAACACATCGAAGGAGTGACCTAAGACCCCAAGTATGTTCGGCGGATATTCGTTTTGGGCCATTTTAAGTCAAATGAGCAATGTCCGTCCGTCTGTCTGCTGGCTGGTGCGCACGATAACTCTCGAAAGGGGTAAGCGATTGACTTCAAATTTGGTATGCGGCAATATTTGTATCTATCTCCGGATGAGTTCGAAGATGGGCCATATTGGTCTACTCCTTCTGGTACCTCCGACACAATGGGTTAAAATTTAGTGAAATATTGATTCTTTAATAACTTCTATACTGCTTATTCGAATCTTCTGAAATTCTACACATAATATTAGTTTATTAGTCGCTATTACCTCGAGAAAAATGGGTGAAATTGGCATGCCCCTTTTGGTACCTCCCACCCAAATGGAGCATTTTGCATCAAAATTTAGCTGCTTATAACTTTAATACAAGTGCATAGAAATGCTTGAAATTTTCTACAGTATTATGTTTTTGTAGCCCCTATAGTCCGGTAAAAAATGGGCATTATTGTACTGCCCCTTTTGGTACCTCCCACACAAATGGACCGTTTCGTACTAAAAGTAAATGGCTTGTAACTTTAATACCAGTGCATACAAATACTTGAAATTTTGTACAGTGTAATGCTGTTATAGTGCCTCACCCCGCCCCTTTTTGTACCTCCCACACAAAATGACCAAATCATACCAAAATTACATAGCTCTTAACTTTAATATACCAGTGCACATAAACGCTTATAGTTCGGCACAAAGCAATGTATTTAAGAATCTACTGTTTACCGAAAAGTAGGTGTATTTGGAAAAACCCTTCCGGTACCTCCCACACAAATTGACAAATTTTATTAGTGTAATGTTATATATTACTCATTTACTCATTACTTATTACATTACTCACAAAGTGAGGGTATACCTTAGTCGGTTTACCCGACTGAACTTTCTTACTTGTTTTTGTTAAGTATTGTTTGGCATTTCATCATGGAAAGACTTACGCCTGAACAACGTTTAGAAATCGTTCAACTTTATCACGAAAATTCACGTTCTGTGAGGAATGTGTTTCGTGCACTTCGCTCCACTTATGGTCAACATAATCGAGTCATCGAAAATTGAACTCAACGGATGGGCAATCTGAGACGTCCGTGTAGATTGGGGCACACTATTCCATAAAATCATAAAAAAATGTTGGTAGTTTTTTATTTTTTTTTTTTAATTCCAAATTCCTTCGGTCTTTAGACACAAATGTTAGAAATATTTCTCCAATTTCTATACCGGAGGATAATTACCACCCTACACTGGGTATTTCCATGACGTATGACATGGCGGACGCTCCCGGTGTACACACCCCAAGTAATGAGGATGCAGTTTTTTGTTTCAAAAGAACTAATTTTGATTTGCTTAATAATCTGCTTTTTGACGTTGATTGGGATTGTACTGCTGTTGTGATCATTTAACTGATATTGACACAGCTACTGACCAGTATTATAACGTATTGAATAATTGTTTGCAACAATTTGTTCCGAATTTGTTCTAATAGGCCAATTCTCTTGCTGTTAAGAACATGAAGAGCAGACTATTTAAAAAATCGAGTTCGGAGACCGATTATCCAAAGTATGCTATTGCCAGATCTCAATTTATTATTGAATCTAGCGGATGTTATAAAATCTACTTAAAGAAGTTAGCCCTCAATTTTAAGTAGAATCCTAAATCTTTCTATGATTTTGTAAATAAGAAACGTAAATCTAATCTAAGTTCATATGTATATGGTTATAATGGATAGTGAGGAAGTCTGTGGTGACAAATCAATCGCCAATGCTTTTGCAGATTTTTTTACATCAACCTATTCTCATCAACAGAGTCAACTAGACGTCTCCTAACCTTACAATATTCTTTCATTGAATCAGTTGAGCATACCTTATTTTGATTTACCATTTGTATTTTCGAGTCAAGCTTAAATCTTCTAATAGTGTTGCCCCTGATGGTGTACCTAGTATAATCCTCAAATATTCTGCTCAACGTCTTGCTGTTCCCTACTGCATTGCTATTTAATATTTCGTTAAAATATGGCTATTTCCCATTCATTTGGAGAACATCTTACTTAACACCTCTTCATAAATCTGGAAGCCTCACTGATGTAGAGAATTATCGTGGAATCGCAATATTAAGTATAATTCCAAAACTTTTTGAGAAAATGGTTACTGAGATTTTATTTCATAAAGTATCGTCTATTCTAAGTCCGTACCAACATGGAACGTAAGGGTCTTTCAAATGTGACAAATTTAGTTCAATTTTCTTCTCAGATTATAAACGAGTTTGTTCTTGGTAATCAGACAGACGTGATTTATACAGATGTTAGGAAAGTTTTTGATAGAGTCAACCGCAAACTCTTAATACATAAGCTGGATCTTATTGGTTTTAGTAAGAACTTATTGCGTTATTGGTCTTATCTTGATGGTCGCTCTGATCCGATTTTGGTCCCATCTGGGGTTAGTCATGGTAGCCATATTGGTCCCGTTCTGTTTCTGCTATTCATCAACGATTTGCCAGATTCAATTTCTAGTTCAAATCTACTGATGTATGCAGATGATGTTAAGATATTGTTTTGTTGTAAAACATCTGAAAATTCAATGCTCCTTCAAAATGATTTGGTAATTGGTGTGATATAAATTACATAGACCTTAATCTTAAGAAATGTAAACATATGTGCTTCTCTTGGTCGGAGGCGATTCCATCTAGTTTTAGTCTTCATGGTTCCAATTTAGATACCGTTAAATCCTTTATGGATCTTGGTATTCTTCTAATATGATTGCTCTCAAGAACTTGAAAAGCAGACTATATAATAAATTCAAAAGATATGGTTCAATGTCGATTACGCGAGGTATTTGACTAGTACTGTTTTGTGAATAACTTTTGATTGGGTTGACGAATAAACACCAAATTTTGACGGAATATAATTTGGAATAATTAGAAATTAAAAATGCTATATTACTAGAAACATGCTAAGTCGACTTATCATATTTTAGAATAGAGGTATCGAAGTGTATCTAGATCGAGGACGATTTCATCTAGGTTTAGTCTTTATGGTTCCAATATAAATACTGTTGAATCCTTTGTGGATCTTGATATATTAAGGAATCCTAAGGTGATAAATGCTTTCACTATTTTTATACCCTCACTTTAGTGTGACGAGGGTATATATCATTTGCTACGGAAAAAAGTGTAACACATCGAAGGAGTGACCTAAGACCCCAAGTATGTTCGGCGGAAATCCGTTTTGGGTCATTTTAAGTCGAATGAGCAATGTCCGTCCGTCTGTCTGTCTGCTGGCTGGTGCGCACGATAACTCTCGAAAGGAGTAACCGATTGACTTCAAATTTCGTATGTGGTAATATTTTTTTCTATCTCCGGCTAAGTTCGAAGATGGGCCATATTGGTCCACTCCTTCTGGTACCTCCCCCACAAAGGGTTAAAATGTTGTGAAATATTCGCCCATGTGATGACAATCGCGTGAGTTCAAATCGCAAATCGCAAATATTTCCCCTTAAATTTTAATGGTCTTCGAAATTAAATTTTAATAAAATGCACACATGGGTGTAGTTATTTTTCACTGTAATTAATAATTTGATTTTAATAAATCCAAATTATTGTGCTAAAAAATAATTCAGAACATGCATTTTGCGACTTGAAATCACAATCGCCAATTTTAGGGGAAATGCGATTGCCATCACATGGGCGATTGATTCTTTAATAACTGCTATTATACGTATTCGAATCTTCTGAAATTCCACACATAGTATTAGTTTGTTAGTCGCTATCAACTCGAGGAAAATGGGCGAAATTGCCACGCCCGTTTTGGTATCTCCCACACAAATGCACCATTTTGCACTAAAAGTTAAAAGCTTATAACATTAATACCAGTGTTTAGAAATACTTGAAATTTTGTACAGTGTAATGCTTTTATAGTGCCTAGAGTCCAGTGAAAAATGGGCGTTATTGCCGCTCTCCTTTTGGTACCTCCCACACAAATGCACCATTTTGCACCAAAAGTTAACAGCTTATAAAATTAATACCAGTGTATAAAAATACTTGAAATTTTGTACAGCGTAATGTTTTTATAGTGCCTACAGTCCATTGAAAAATGGGCGTTATTGTCACGCCCCTTCTGTGACCTCTCCCACAAAGGCACCATTTTGCACCAAAAGTTAACAGTTTATAACATTAATATCAGTGTATACAATTACTTGAAATTTTGTACAGTGTAATGCTTTTATAATGCCTATAGTCCAGTGAAAAATGAGCGCTATCACCACGCCTCTTTTTGTACCTCCCACACAAAATGGCCAAATTATACCACAATTTAATATCTCAACGTTAATATACCAGTCCATATAAACGGTTACAATTCGGCACAGTGCAATGTATTTAAAGTATCCAATGTTCAGCGAAATATAGGTGTATTTCTTAAACCCCTTCTGGTACCTCCCACAAAAATGGACAGAATAATTTGTGTAATATTAAATATTACATTACTCACAAAGTGAGGGTATACCTTAGTCGGTTTACCCGACTGAAACTTTCTTACTTGTTTATATTAGATTTAATGTTCCTTTCAGATCTTATATATATGTATTACCAATTACTGCATATTGATTTTCAGCGTACAAATTACTCATCGGAAGAGCCCGTTCGTAGGTTGTGCATGGATTTAACACTTTATACGCGGTTGTTGACATTGATGTAGAAAGATCTTGAATTATCTCCTTTTTAAATGTGTAATGTATGCAATTGTATTCTGTAGAAGTTGTTTGTGATTCTATATAACTAGAAATATTTGAATTTTTGCATGTGCCGGCTGTTGATATTTTTTTGTTGCTGGGATTTCCACCTTCTACTATTAAAGCTCCATGGTCTAGATCATGGTGCGTACGCAACCCCTACCTAATGGGGATTTACCTACAGTCCAAAGAGAAATGACCAGTATTGCCACGCCACTTTTGGTACACCCCGCAGAAATGGAACATTTTGCACAAAAAAATAACGGCTTATAACTTTGAGACCATTCCATACCAACACTTGCAATTTTGTGCAGTGTATTGCCTTATAGTACCTAGTCCCGTGAAAAATGGTCGTTATTGCCACTCCAATTTTGGTATGCATCCCACACCTGAAATGATTAAAATGAAATAAAGTTCACAATCGAATTGTTTTAGTATCAAGGATTTCATTTATTCCGTAAGAACTCCTTTTCTACCCCCAGTGCTTTGTATTAAATCCGAGAGAAAAGCTCTCGTAGACCAGCAATTACTGGCCGCGCAAGCAAATGCACTAAAATGAAAGCGCTAGTCTACAATAACTTTTCCCCTTAATAGTATTTAATAGTTTCTGAAAAAAATAATATTGTACATAGTAAACTAAAATACTCTAATTTGTATAAATAAACAGGAAGTTCGGAAGATGGTTCGGACCAAGACTAATTAGGAAAGGGATAATATTCACAAAAATATTTTTAAATATTAATTGGTATATAAAATAAAATAGAAATCGATATGATAAACATTATTACAGTTATAGTTATAATGGAAAACAAAACAAGAAAAAAAAAATAAAAATATATTTATATATTATGTATGTGTGCCAAGTGTGGGGAAAGCTTTTTCTTATGGGCTAAACAGCATCATTTGGGCGTTTTTGACATGAGTTTCAATTCTTGTTTTCAATCTCAATCAATAACAAATCTAGTAAAACGCAAAACAAACTTTCATCTGATCCCCCCTCAAAGAAAAAGAACTAACGAGACGAACGAACAGGCTTCAATTATTACTCTATACACGGAAAATATCATGAGAACCATCACTGCCGCCAAAACTAATTCTACTGTTAGGCTTCAAATTTAATGGGCGGAAAAAGCCGCGGCCAATCGACAAACTCCAGGCCATAGTGGAAGATACCACTAATGCTGACACCGATCAAGGCACCCCAGAAAAGCATAAATAGCAAATTTTCGGTATTGAATTCTGGTGGCACGAGTGTGGTTAGGAAAAGCATTGCTATGGAGAAGATTAATATTGCAGGAAACTGAAAAGGAATAAAGACGAAATGCATGAGTATGTTTAGGAAAAGTGGAAGACGTTAAAACATAAATGATACTTACAACATTATAGCGCCAGCTATGTTTTACATCTAAAGGCGTAGGCAATGATTCATTAATGACATATCGACCTAAAAATAGATCAATTCCATCCTGGAATGAAAAAATGGGAATTTGCCGGGGCATTAGAACAGAATATGCAAGCAAATTTGCTAGGAAATAATATGTAGAGTGGAAAACAATTGTTTTAATTTTAATTTTAATTTATTTGTTTTCATCGGAGTAACCGAGCCTATAAGGCCATATATGATTACAAAATACGACAATAAATATTCTACTCGAAAATCTTAAATATCTATAATGTATCAATAGACTTAATTATAAAATAATACAAAAAACAAGAGTTTTAAAAAAGCGTAACTAAATTCCTCCTAACTTTCACAGTATTTATAAGCAGTTATGTTGAAATCAACAATAGGAAAAACTACTCACTGTGAAAAAAAAATATATATATGCAAAACAACAACTCAAATTATTAACAAAAAAAACATTAGACATAAAATACAAGCATAATAATTGAATGAAATAATAAAAGAAAATAAGGGAAAATAAAACAATTTTGAGGTGATTGAAGATAAGAAAACAAGAGTTCTAAATATCAGTCCTACTACTCACTCAAAACCTACTCTAACAGGTTATATCATCCAATTAGGCAATAATAACATTGGAACAATAAAAAACAAAAACTAAAATGAATGAGAAAAAAAATTACAAAATCAAAATTCATGAAGCTGAACATATTGATAGAGCTTATCTTTGTATGTGCTAACTGAATAATTGAAAGTTTTAAGCGACACAGGCAGATTGTTGTATATACGTGCTACTCTCACAAGAAACGACCTCTCTAAAATTACAGCTAACCTTGGAATAACAATTTGTGTATTTCTTGTCGACCTACCAAAACTGAAAAGGTCCAACATAAATTGCGGGGTTTGCAATCTGTGCACTTTATAGAAGTGCAAGAAACTTCTTATTTTAACGAAGTTAGCAAAGGTACAACCAAGAAAATCAGTTACACATTGCGAGATGTGATTATGCCACCTCACATTATATGCATATCGCATAACTTTGTGGAACAACAACCTCACCCTTTGCATAATGTAACCAACACAACCTGAAAATACCTCAATACCATACAAAAAAATAGGCATTATCAACGCATGAACAACACGCATCTTAATACTACGCGGCATAACCAAATCCAGGTTGTATAATTTTCGTAAAAGAAAGTTAACTCTGGAAATTAATGAGTTTACATGCAACTCAAAAGATAAATTATTATCAAGGATTACACCCAGACACTTAAAATTGCTTACAACATCTATAGCTGTGCTACAGATGGAAACAGAAATAGCATCTGTAGGTATATTGCCGAAAAACATTACCTTGGTTTTAGAGGCATTAATTGACAGACCATTATTGCTCATCCAATTAACTAGCAAATTAACAGTGAAGTCAATTGTACTCTGCAAAACATCTAAAAACAAGATCTGCAAATCATCAGCAAATGCATATGCAATACTATTTCTACCAACTATACGATTGAACAAGTCATTAACATACATAATAAATAACAAGGGACCCAAAACTGATCCCTGTGGAACTCCACTACTCACCGGAAGGACACTAGACGTACAATTCTTACCAGACACATACTGTTTCCTACCAGACAAATACGAATACATTAATCTGCAAGCTGTTGAGGAAAAGCCAAAGTGGCAGTAAAGCTTTTCAACTAATATGCTATGATCAACTCTGTCAAAGGCTTTTTCAAGATCCAGTGACAACAGCACACAACAGCCACCATCACTCACTCTCTTCCTAACATTATCAGTTAAACCAAGAAGTAGAGAAGTGGTGCTACGATTTCGTCTGAAACCAGACTGACTGTCATGCAATAGTGACATACCATCTAAATATCTGATCATCTGGATTTTCATTATGTGTTCAGCCATTTTTGACAAAATTGGCATAATAGAAATTGGCCTAAGATCACTACTATCTTTATTCTTCCGAATTGGCACAATTTTAGCCACCTTCCAATCCTCCGGAAAAACCGATGTAGTCAACAACGTATTAATAATATGAACCAAGTGAGTACCAATATATGGGAAGATAAGCTTTAAAAATCGCAGTTTAAACCCATCATAGCCCACAGCGGTTGACTTGATCATACCAAATGCTTCAACAACTTCAGAGTAATCAACAGCACGAAACGAAAAACCATCATGAACATTAACAGGTATATACGGAACACCCAAACTGCTATGCGTCTGATTCGCTACAAAATCACGATTTAACTGATTAACATCTACAAATTGGACTTCATCACTATCATCACACACGCCATTCCTATTGAGAACCGACCACATTTGCTTGGGAGACTTATCGGCGAAAAGGCTTTTATGTGCCAATCTTTTTAATCGCCTAATAACAGTTTTTGCACGATTTCGACACTTGCAGTAAACTCTCCAGTTTTCCAAACTTTTTTCATGAATATAAGTTCTAAAAGCAAGGTCACGTAGCGACATGTGATATCGAATTTCGGCAGACTTGAACCAATCACCTGTATCTATTTTACATGCACGTCTCTTAACAGGAATAGTGGAGTGTATTCGTTGAAGATTCATATTCAACACATTTAACTGCACATCAACATTGGAAGTTACATATATATCATGAAAACTACACAAATTTACAGCTTCTTCTAAGAAACCTGGAGTAAGGGAGTCATAATCCGGAAATTCATAATAATGACGAACATAACGACAGACAACTTCAAGAGACAAGAATATAAACGAATGGTCAGAAATACCGGGAGTGCAAAATTGATTAGAGAAGCGCAATAATTCTGGACATGACAATAAAAAAAAATCTAACAGTGAAGTTGATTCGTGGGCTGCATCATAATGAGTGGGCATGGCGTTATGTACAATGCTGAGATTTAGCCTATTGCACATACTCCTTACCATAGTGCACTTAGTGATATCAAACAAGTTATTATTGAAGTCGCCCATAATAACAATATTATTGTACCTAACTGCTAATTCTGAAATTTGCTCCTCCATAGAAGAAATATCTCCATGAGGAAGATAAACCACTCCCACTAACAATGTTATTCCATTGAAAACCATCTCACAAAAAATAAATTCAACAACACCATATAAAGTACTTTTACAAACAACCTTATGTCTAATGCTCCGGGATACATACATAGCAACACCACCTGCCCTCATATCAGGGCGATCACTCCTGTGGCAAACATAATTCGAGACCTCTACAGCATTAGTGGATATCGAGGACTTTAGCCACGTTTCAGATACTCCAAACACATCCAAATATCCACCTTCCAATATGCTTCTAACCTCATGAATTTTATAGGAACCGCTACTCAATTTAAAACTACGTAAATTAATATGACCAATATTTAAATTATTCCTAAAATTGCTCAATTGGGATGACAAAAACCTGTTATCACTTATAACATCACCTAAATTAGTAATCATTTTTAGAACAATTGACCAGAAAATATCATTAACAATTAATATATGATAAATTACAATAATTTTGATGAATCCCTGTAAAGGGTTCATCTGTTATCTATGTTATTTTTAAATTTTCTCACTGTGGAGATGAGCTGAAGATCAATCGGTTTCCTTCTAAGTGAAGGAAGATGTTAGAATAGTTAAGTAAAAAAGAAAACGTCCTTGAACCCCACACACATGCCACTGCATTACATTTCACTGGTGGTAAATCAGGTCTTCGGATGCATTGTTGTTGTTTTTGGCCTGCGGTCCATTTGTTACAATTTCTATTTATATGAAAGATAATTCAAATTTACATATATGAATTACTTTCATGTAAGAACGGCCTGCCGCCGTAGTTCTTTTTTCCCTTGACTAATTTTTGTAGAAAAATTATGGGTTATTTAATGCTGTCCTTAAATTGTATTAAAATAAATTCCTGTGAAAAGCTCTTCTTCTATTCATAACATAATAAATTATATGACACCCTACACTATTAAATTAGGCTTATTTGTAGCTTAAGGAAAAAAATTGGACAATTTTTGAATGTTGTATAAATTATAATTAGTCTGCAGTAAATTACCTTCCCAAGAACCTTTGTAAAATGAAAATCTTTTAATATATACCCCCGATTCACACAATATTAAAATGCATATTTTTTAAAATTTAAAAACGTATCAAAAACATTGTACAAAATTTTCATAGAAGCAAATTGGTATTCTGTTTAATCTGAAGTCGACGTTGCAATCGCAGTAACCGGCATATTACCCAACGTCCTCAGAGTGGTGGCCTTTCTTGGTTTACTCGTAGAAGGGACATTCAAAATCTTCTCAACAGTAAACGCATAACACCAAGACTTGGGTCCTCAACTCTCACAAGGTTTCTAAACAAAGGCACCCCACAAGGAGGAGTACTGTCTGCACTGTATTCCTGTAGGAAGATTCCAGGGACACGTTGTGGTCTATCTCCTGAAATCGTCTATTAGATATATAGTGGTGTGGTGGACGGCAATTGATAAGCGATCTATCGCCAGTCAATTAATGAAGGATCACGTAACTGCTTGCAAATTAATAAGTGGGGCTTTAAGGACTACAGCGACAGAGTCCTACTCCACATACTGCCGATTGATACTGTGGATAGAGGAGGTGCAACCAGAGCGGCATTAAGATTAAACTGTCTATAAATGTGGAGCTATAATAACTATGACCACGTGAGGATATCACGATGTAGTGCTATGTTAACCGATATATTGGACTACATACAAACGGTGTACACCTTCGAAGGAAACTTTGCCTCTAACATAACTGCTTCAGAGGACTGGTTTGGCGGAATACCGTAAAAATGCGATCTAAGAAGGTCAAAATATCTCCTCGCACATCTCTTAACTGCAAAGTCGATAAAATTGCTAGTAAAGCGATGGCAATGCAAATTACATACAAGCTTTGGCTTAGACAAGAGGTCGTCCAATCAGCGCAGCCAGTTTAGGGAATTTATCCCCAATTTGGGGATTTTTCTTCACGATTGGGGATATATTTTTTGGTTTGGGGATCCGGGGATTTGGCGGGGATTGCAATTTTTTATAATTACATGTCTTCAGTTATGTTAAAATTTGTATTTTCTGTTAAATTTTTTTTAGAAAATGCGTCCGTAAAAATTGTGTCAAAAGTTCTTACAAAAAGTAGCAGTGTATTAAAGTACGACTTAAATAGACAAACTGTAGTAATTGCGAATACGTATTTCTATAGATATTTATAAATCTTAATTGAAGCCAAATGCGGTTTATAAAATTCTTTCGAGACGACATTACGAACAAATTAAACTAATTTTGGAGTAAAGCTTACTAGTAACAGGATTCTGCTGATCCAACTCGATTTTAAAGAACTGCAATCGCTGGTATCAATTATTTAGTCCATTAGCAGAAATGATCAAACTTTTAATAACGGATTTTTTAACAGGGACGCTACAAAAGTAGACCGACAGGGACAGCAAACGACGCTATATTTTTTGCCGCTCTTTTGACATTACGCTTCAGTAAGGTTTGCCATTTCATGATGGAAAGATATACGAGCCAACAACGAGTCGAAATTATTAAAATTTACTACCGAAATTCGGAGTCAGTGGGCTCAACGTTAAGAGCGCTACGTCCTATTTATGGTCGATGAGCGATGAGGCTCATTTATGGCAGAATGGCTTCGTCAATAAACAAAATATGCGTTATTGGTCAGACAGCAATCCAGACGTACCCCATGAGTCATCATTGCATCCCGAAAAAATTACGGTTTATGGGCCGGCGTCGTCATTGGGCCGTACATCTTCCGTGATGATCAAGACCGGCACGTTACTGTGAATGGGAATCGCTATGGTTCAATGATAACCTAATATTTTTGGCCCCAATTGGATGATATGGACTTGGAGGACATGTGGTTCCAACAGGACGGCGCCACAAGCCACACAGCGAATGCCACAATCAATTTATTGGACACCAAGTTTGAAGAACGTGTTATCTCACGTTTTATCTCCAGTCGATTGGCCGCCTCGGTCGTGCGATTTGACGCCGTTAGCCTGTGGGGCTACGTCAAGTCTATGGTCTATGCCAACAAGCCAGTGAAATTGCAGCAGTATCAGCCGATTTATGCTTAAAAACCGTCGAAAATTGGGTTCAGCGTCTGGACTTCTGCAGGCCATGCAAAAGAAATCGAGTTCCATACATAATGGCATCGAACGTACTTTCACAGGAATAAAGAATTTCATTGATATCCAAAACCGTTTTTGTTTTATTTAAAAAAAACTTTTGTAGCGCTCTTATTGAAAAACCCGGTACCAAAAACGTGTACAAAAAATTAGGTGATGTAGATTAGATGCAAGATTTTGAATCAGATATATTTGATAATTTGACAACGTACATTTTGTACAAACAAAATGAATTTTAGTACAAAGTACATTGAATCGTAAAATACATCATTCAAATAAGTTAAAATATTTTCTGGGGATTTATTTTGGGGTCTCCGAGTGGAGTAGTGCACGCCAATTGGTAGTGCACTACGCGTCCTTTAACCTAACCTTAACCTAACCTAGTGTTTATTCTGATGGGACATTGCCTGATTGGTGAACACGCCAATCAGGCGTGATTGGTGAACAATTGAGGCCAATAACTTCTGCGGAGGCTGTGGTGATGAGGAGAAAATGGAGAGTATTGAGCACCTGCTTTGTTCCTGTACCGCATTAAGTAAACGACGTCTGGATATTCTGGCGTCGGCCTTTGTAGGACAGATATTGCCGGCGATAATCGATATCTTTGTATATCAAACAAGTTGGTTCCGATGAGGGCAACTGGGCCCGTGGAATCACTAGGGACCTCTATTGGTCTATGTGAGCTGTTAACTGTTGCTGCCTCCTTAAACTATCGTCAAAACCGCTGAACGGAAGAAAAAGAAGAAGTTGAAGGCTACTAAATTTTGGATTCTTTAAAGCTTTCCCGAACCAATTCGGATAAATGGATCTCGAGTTATGCTAAACTATGTGGTTCAACCTCACTATTTTTGCATATCACGAAAACTAGAGTCAATTCAAAGAAAAACTTCGAAATAACTTTATTATCCCATATATCCAAATCGACTGTGCCCCACAAAGATGTTGACCAGTTTTATTGGTCTTATTCATAAAAAGATATTGAAGTTGAAAGTATAAATTTTAACGTTGAAAATCAGGTTAATAAGAATTCTATAACTTTTTATGAATATAAGGATATATTGTTTAATCGATTGCCCTGATAACCTTAGGACCACATTCTTCATGCACAACTGCTCCTCTGCAATATTGGTTCATGGACGAAACTCAATTAATGTTATTCGATATTGATATACCCAATATATTGGAAACCATAAAGTATTTTGTGCACTTAGCTAAATTAAATAACCGGTTCCCTCAATGCGAACCGATCACAGCACTCTGAAATTTATTACAATTAAAACCATTTTTTCTTACCTGTCTAAAACCATCGGCAAAGTTGTTCAAATAATACCGAGTCATCGAATTTATGCCATCCTGTGCTAGGCCAGCTTTAGTCCTCTTACCGGTACGAGTGAAATCCGTTTTGAGGGCTCCCGTACCAGAGTATTGCAACGAAATCATATCGGCATTATCAGCCCACACTCCCTTGAAAATCATTTCGAATTGTGGTGAGGCCGACTCTACTTTCTGACCCACTCGTAAAATGCCTAATTTTTCCAGAATAGCATTTAAAGAGCGACGTGCCAACATACTCTGCACAACATTTGTACGATCCAGGCAATCAATGCAATTGGTGCGGAAGACACCCTGTTGTGTGGATACAACATTCCCGTCGTCTCTGATATGGAATGCAGAGAATTCATCTTGTTCATGGGCCAAACGATCGATGAGTATATTTAGACGATCCCAACGCATTTTCTTGCATTCAGCATGAAAATCGAAGGCCTCGTATCGAATATTGGAATTGTTAAGTTGTTGCAGAAATGTGCGATAGGCTTTTTCAAGAGCACCTTCGGCAGATTTTTGATCAACCTGAAGGAAAATAAATAATCAATAAATATTGTACAAAACAAATCTTGGTAATAATAATTGTCCTACCAAATTCACTAGAACTTGTTTGCCATATTTGGCAACTTGTTCTTCGAAATGTCGATTACAAGCATTTAAATGATCTCTTCCCGGTATAAGTTCAGGTCGAGGTTTATAGCGTATATTGGGCAGTTGGCGCCAGAAGAAGGGCATGCTACCACGAGTCTAGAAAGAGATAACAACAATGAAAAAATCATTCAAAAGCCATTAAATAATTACACCCGTTGTTTTACCCACCTGAACAAAGGCTAAACGTTGTCCACTATATTCCACAATCTGTTCGGTTTCCACGTAATTTGCCACCTGGCCATCATCGTTTATACCACGACTATAGAAACGGGTTCCCGCCTTATACACAGACCTTCTAGAGATGATGGACCAAAAGAATGTTTGACCATTTATTTGGACTTGATTGATTGAAACGACTAAAGACAAAAAAAACGATAAACATATTATTCGAAAATTTGTATTTTGTGGTGGCAAAACTTACATCCCAATATCAAAGGCAATTGGAAATTACGCATTTCACTGCAATCGAAATTATGCAACAGTGCTCCGTTCCACACAAAGCGAGTGTCCGCCCGTTCGAATAGACTTCGGTTTCTCTCCTCATAGGACATGCTATGCAATCGTTGTTGTGAATGGGTCATATCGTAGCAATAGGAAAAGTAAAAGTGATTTGTATCTAAGGTTTTGCGCAACATTTGCAAATAAATGTCGTTATGTTCTCGTTGTTTCGGTGTCAAATGCGTCGTTTTTGGAATGTAGGGTATTATGTCGTAACCAGCTAAACGCCATATCACGGCTCCATATATCATGCCGACATATACACGATGTGTGGCCACTACCAGGTAATCTCCTCCCACAAGATGTATCGTACCGAGAATACCGCATACTCGTCGTGTCGGTGATAGATTCGACAATTGATTTGCCAGGGCTGTAATTAGAGACAGAATATTACTCACTGCAATTTGCAAGAGCAAAAATAAGTTACACTGGCAACTATAGTTTTCTGATCTATTATGACATCATTGCAGAAATAATGAAAAAAATTCAAAATATTTTCTATAAAATTTCAGATTTTTAAAATGCATTTCTCACTCGATTTTTTTTAAATCGGAAATTTATTTATGTTTTTTACAAATCGGCCGTATTTTTAGACAGATTTTATCTAAAATTTGAGTATTTTTTTACCACCAATTCAGTGGAGCAGGCTATCGATAATTTAATACGAAAAAAAGTGTAACGCCTTCGAAGGACCCTATATAATCGTGGAAATCAGTTTCAGGAAATTTTAAGTCATTTGAACTATGTCCGCCCGTTCGTCTGTCTGTCTGGCCCGAAAGGAGCAACCGATTGTTTTCAAATTGTGTACGTGGCAATATTTATACCTTAGATTACATTGAGGTATTGGGTATTATGGCTTTGTGGATTTGTTGCTAAAACCTTAAACCAGAAAATATTATTTATTATACCATTAGATACATTTTTGTAAACAAAGTACAGGGGCCAAATCACGGTATGCGTTTATGATTTATTATTCCTGGAATAAATTTGCAAATTCGGTCCATAATTTGATATAGCCCCCATATAGCAGTATATACCGATTCGTCTTATTTACGATATATTGACGCGTTATAAGCATATCAATGATCTTATTTTATAACTTTAGTATTTAAGTAAAAATCTAATCTAGTCATCGAAATTTTCAAAAGGTTTTTTATATATTTTTTCCTTTCCTTTTAAAACAAAATATGCATTCATACCTCAAAATGTTGAAAAACTATAAATTTATTATTAATTAGGAAAGGAATTTTTTTTCCTAAACTCTTTATGAATAACTAGAAACACCTGTAACTCACGAAATGCTAAAATAAACAAATCTAAAAATGAAAATTCAAACAACACGCCTGTGTCAAAAAAAGATCAGGGTAAATAGCTCTGCATGAGGCAGTGCAGCACATATAAGAGTCCTTCATTGAAGGCACATTTTAAAAATGTGCAGACACTTAACCAATCCGTAAACGAGTTTTAGGTTGACCGGGCTCTGAAAAACTGGATCAACATTATACTAAGGAATAGGTTATTTTCTGGGTGCTATGACGTATAAATCAGAGACAAGGTAAATTGTGGTAAACCTCAGGGGAAAATTTTATTGTCTCTTCTATGTGTTACGACGATACACATTCTCCTAAGAGCCCTCACCAATGAATAACATAAACCAGTCTGTTATGCAGACGACGTTGTAATACTTCTAAGTGGCAGACATCCAGACCAATTATACAGAAGAGCTGAGGAGGCACTTAGCATAGCATGAATAGACCAATAATAACCAACACCTCTTCTGTGTGGTCCACAATGACAAAGAAGTGCAGCGTCAAAACATTGTAAAATTTTCCACGTATGTGCTTTCTTGGCATAAGCGGAGTTACAGTTTGGCCAGACCACAAAGGGCAGAGAACTTCGAGTATTATTTAGTTTTTTTTCGAGTGTTTTCGAGTGCGGTGAGTAAAATCCATACCTACATTATGGGCAACTATTTGGTGTGCATAAAGAATGTACGCTTTCATTTAGGTTTGCTTCTGAAGTCTGCTTTTGACGGAGCAACTCTCCACACCGTGGACTGGGCAGAGTGTGGAAAATGCGATATTTTCGCATTTACGGAGTGTAATAATTTTACAATCGAAATCAAAACCCGTTCATACGGCTGCACCATCTTTACAAACGAACCTTAAAATGCGGTTTTAGTGTAAAATGTAGAAAATTTTTCACATTTTTTTGCACAAACGAAATCACTACTACGTTGGTGTGGGATAGCGCAACAGTGGGAGAAACTCCAACGATACTGTGGGGATACCCAAATGAGAATAAAACAAAAAAAGCGACTGAAACTAAACAAGTTGGAAACTAGTAGGACGATGAGTGTACTAACAGGATAGTTAAGCTTACAAACATGTATGTGCTTGTAAGCTAAGACGATTTAGCCATGTGCGTCCGTCTGTTGTCATCACGCTTCTATCTATAATTCTTGAGCAAAATGGCTGAAATTTAGTACATATACTGCCTGTAGCTGCAGGAATGTTTGGATTGAAAATGGGCAATGTCGCACAGAGGTATTTTGGATGCAAAAAATCAATTTTTCGATAATCACGTTTCAAAAATCAATTGCTGCAGTTCTATAGAGAAGTGTTTCAATAAGAAAACTCCATAATTTGTTTTCGTAATAAATAATATTTTGTCATAGAAAAACTCTAGTGAAGTCAACTAAATATTAAAAAGCGAAAACTAATGAAAATTTGCCTGCTACTCAGTACCTCAGTACCACTTATCAAATTTAAATGTAGTTATTATTGAAATAAAGTTAGTAAAGGGTGTCCCAAGAAGAACGCAATTTTTAAATCTCGCAACATTCGAAGTGTCATTGTTTGACATTTGAATAATTGTTATTGTTTGTTAGTAGAAGGTACGAGGTTAGTAAAAATGGAGAAGGACAGCGAAGGGAGTTCGTTAATTGGGTATTGGAGAGACAACATGAAAATGCTGATTTTGCCGATAAAATCATCTTCAGTGACGAGCCCCATTTTCATCTTGATGGCTTCGTCAATAGGCAGAATTGTCGCATTTGGGGTGCGGAAAATCCTCGAGTGATTCACGAGAAACAAATGCATCCTCAACGTGTCACTGTGTAGTGTGGTTTTTGGGCTGGAGGAATCATTGGACCTTTGAGGCAGGTCAAGCGCAAACAGTCAATGGTGTTCGGTATCGTGAAATGATAACCAGTTTTTTCTTGCCTAGAATTGAAGACATGAATGTGGAGGGCATGTGGTTCCAACAAGACGGCGCCACATGTCATACAGCCAGAGAAACAATTCAATTGCTGCATCAGTAATTAAAAAATTGCGCTCTTCTTGGGACACCCTTTATTATTGAAAGTAGTTATGTTTCATTGACCTTGTGAGTAGTTTCAATTCCAATTTATATTCCCATTCTTTTTCTTTTGATGTTTCTTTATAATTCCCTTTCTTGCATAATTGAATAGGTTAGGTTTGTCTATTTTTAAGATTTTTATACTTTTTGTAATTTTTGAGGGTAAAAAAAATAATCCTCGCATAATTAGTTATATAAGATAATTTATTAAAAAAAAATTTAAATGTATTACACCTTAAGAAGTAATTTGTAACCATATACGGCCTATGGGCTCGGTTGTTATTGAATATAATAAAAATTAATTAAATTAAATATAGAATCTTCATTTTAATTTAAAAAAACGTGTTATTTGGGTTGCTTATATAGTTTACTAGATATGAAAGAATTATAATGGCTCTATTAAATTCTACGTTTGCAGTTTTCCTTGGAATTAAATGAAGTTGGCTCGGACCAGCTCGGTCTTCTGAATGCAACGGGATGCTATTCTTTAAATGTACGCAAAAAATCCACCGTCTTTCACCGTTCGCTGAACAAACTTATGCATTTTCTGAAAGAGGATTGTGCATTTTATGAGAAAAAATCGATGGGGCGTGGCCGATTTCGATGGAACTTGGCATGATTACTTTGTATATTCTACGAAGTGTATGTACAAATCTGAAATCTTGTGCTTGGATAGGAAACATTTTATGACAAAAAATCGATTTGGAGTGTAAGGCGGTGGCGGTGACGTAGCCGATTTTGATTAAACTAGGCATGCACACTTTGTTTATTCTACGAAGTGTATGTACCAAATGAGAAGTCTTTTGCTTGGATAGGAAACATTTTATGACAAAAAATCGATTTGGATTGTACGTACGGGCGGTCAGTGGTGGGCGTTTCCGATTTTGATGAAATACAATTTTTTCCTTAAATTATTCAATATAGTACAAACTTTCAATAATCTAGGACCACTCCTTATATTTTTGCACAAAAATGTATGAAGCCATCCCACTGTGTGTCGGTCCGTGTCTCCCCTATTTGACCTCTTAATGTCAAAGAGATCAAAAATTTCAACTGATCGGACTGAAAATTGGTAACGTAAGTAAACTTATATCCAGAACACTTCACGCGAACAAGTGTCATCATCGGCCCTATTTTGATATAGCTCCCATTTATGTTTAAGTTAGGGTGGGAGCCAGCTTTTCCAGCTTGCATAGACCAATGTAGGTCACTAGTGATACAACGGCTCAGATGCTCCCCACCACTTAATATACAAATTAATACGATCATCGGTACAGGAAATAGCTGTAAAATCTTTTAGAAAGGCCGACTCCAGTATATCCAGACGTGGTATACACAATGAGGGATAGTAGCAATGTAGGTGCTTAATGCTCTCCACTTCTTCCTCATATCCACAGCTTCTGCAGAAGTCAATGCCCAACATTCTGGCGAGGTCAACAATTCGGCAGTGTCCCGTCAGAACTAGCACTACTGTAGACAGTATTTTCCTCTCTAGTGCGAGGAGATATTTTGGCATTCTCAGGTCATATCTTGGCCTTTCTCTAGCTACCCTACAGGCGCCTTTTTCTGTCCATCTTTCATATTGTCTCATGCCTAAGCTTGCATGTAGAGACCAACGCACCAATATATGCAAATTCTGCGAGAATTTGTAATATCGTCTCTTACCTAGCAATTTCATCAGTTTTACAGTTCCCCGGGATATCCCTATGACCAGGTACCCATATGAGGTATATGCCAAACTTTTATGCCGTCTCGTTAAGAGATCTGTGGCAGTCGAGGGCTGTTAGTGAATGTAGCCTTCAAAGATTGATGTCAGCCTAGCTCAGCACTTGGCGACATCCGTTATTGCCATTATTTCGGCTTCATAGACACATACCACATCTGCTGTTAGTAAATAACAAGTATAAACGGCGTCAAGTTCGGTCAGGTCGAATCTTATATGCACTCTATCATGGATAACATTTAACAATACAATAAAGGATCTGATGTCTAAAGAAATGAAGTCTTCCCATGTGAGCTACAGTAAAACGTTAAGCAATTTTTTAAATTTATGGTCAAATATAACGTCAAACAGTAAGCTCGTGTATATCAGATCATGTAACTACGACTACCGTTGTTCGTGTATAATATTACCTAATAATATATTATACTTGCTGATCCCAGTAGACGTTTTCCTGTCCGTTCTCTTTAGTATGTATTGGTTTGTTATTCATTAATATTTCGTTCAAAAATGCATACATCCCGAGTTTCAGGAAATAATCATCAAAAAATGTATATTGAAAGTCCACTACGGCTCAAAAACAAGCTATGTCGACTCAGCAATTTAAGAATGAAAACTTAAATCCGTATGACCCACTTCCCGTTTCTGATAAGATTCTCCTTGGCCGATGCAAGTCTCCTTCTAAAAGCTATATAGTCCATCCACGTAGACTTAAGGAAGGATGGATCGGCATTATTAATAATTATCTTCTCCTCGTGGGCGATACAAACGAAAAATGCTAAAAAAAAAACATTTTTCCAATAAAAATATCCTCAAAAACTTTCTCCTCTTCGATATGTACTTTAAACTTTTGCTACATTTAACAATCTTCACTATGGTTTCGACAGTACCATCCAAAGGTGAAGCCTTATCAATTCAACCCGCATCAGCAGCAATAACAGCAACAATATACAGCAATACACAACAAAATATTATAGGCCACTGCCTTCTGTCGGCGACGATGGCGACAATGACATACAAAATTATTCTTGATATATGAAAAGGAATGCATCAGCGAAAGAACTTACATTGCACTTTAACAGTACTTGAAGAGCGATCGATTATCAAAATTTCATCTTTTCCATTTGGTTCCACAATGAAACGTTCTGGCGTAATGTACCTACAACGAAAGACAGACAGAGGAAATAGTACATAAGTGAGAATGGCTACAGAAGGAAAGGAGGAGTAAGATAATGCAACGCAAAATGAACATTATTTCCAACAAAAAAAAAGAGCTTGAAACAAAAGCAATTCAAAGTGGTCGTCATTGCCGCCACCGTCACTATCATCAGCCAGAAATGATGGGTGACGTTCATCGAAAAACATTAGTGGGTCAAGTATAGCACTTGGGTATATACGTCGAGCCAAGTCTAACAAGACAACGACAAACATTATTTTTGCAACAAAATGAAACATTTTAAAAAAATTGAAGAAAAATCAATTCTATGCAATGTGGTGAATGGAGGCCATACTTACAAATTCATATCATCATGAACTTCCCAACCTGAATCCATGGCTGGTCTTTAATTGATCTCAACTGGAGACGACTACGGGCGGCAGTAAAATAAATTAGATAAGAACTAATTGATGTGATGTTTATGACTCGAATTTATCGCCGATTTAAATATTTGAGGACTGAATCGACTTTGTTGACTTCAGGCTGACTTCCGCACCCCTTTTTCACCGTATCTTTTTCGTGGTGGCAGAATGCTGCTGTTGTTGATTTTTCACGTAATGTAATTTCCGCCCGGTGCAATTGATTTTTTTATCTTTATTGCCCTTGGCGCACGTTTTTTTTTCGATTTTATCCTAGAATATCACCATACTATTTTTTTAAGAATTTACATTAAATTTTCATTTGCTAAAACGAAAAAAAAACTTAAATTTATTGTAAAGTTGTACACTACAGCCAAAGTTCCTGGGAGAGATTTTCGAGATTTTGACGTTTAGCTGCTCTGTTTGAGAAAAGGTGACGTTTGCAGACAGCTGTCATATGTAGTTGCCACATTGTTAGCTAGTTGTGTGTTGCCAATGACAACACAATCGGACGGTGCAAGACAAATAATGCTGACGCTTAAAAATCGCCTATATAAAATACGGTTATAAATCGTTTCTCGTTTTCTTCCATAAAAACCGGTACTGAGATAAACGAACAATGGGTGCAATTAAATTAAAAAAGCTCAAATATATAGTTTTTTTTTAAGCAATACATATGTGGTATAATATACAATCAAATTTTTTGGTTCCATGCGATTTTTTAGTGCGAATTCTGCAGACATTTTTTGTATGGATTAGCGGCAGGCTGCGGAGATCTGCATCGGATTAACGCCGTCTTCACTTAAATTTAACGCATATGGAAAAGGGTTTCAAGAAGAAGAATAAAATGTTAATGATATGGCCAAGAATTTAGCTTTGTTATAAAGATAAGGGTTTGTCATTATGTTTTAAAAATCATTTCGGACAAGTGGCCGTCGCGGCTGGCTCTAATAAATTCCAGCCGAGAGGCCCAATTTTCGACCACTTTTTGCAGCATTTGGGGCTGTATGTCAGCAATAACGCGCCGAATGTTCTCTTCCAAGGCGTCAATCGTGTCGGGCTTATCTGCGTAGACAAGCGACTTTACATAACCCTAAAAAAAAACGTCGATCTTGGAGGCCACGTTATATCGGCTTCATTTTTGAAGAAAAATGGACCAATGATTCCCTCTGCCCATAGAGCATCCCAAACAGTGACTTTTTGTGGATGTAACGGCGTCTGAACAATGGCTTGTGGATTATCATTACTCCAAATGCGAAAAGTTTGTGAGTGAGCTTCGACCGTTTTTTCCAAATTGATCTCATTTTATAAAAAATTCAATATTTTAAATTAAAAAAAAATAATTTTTTAAAATTCGATAACTCGATAACTAAGCAATATATCGATAACATGCCCCTAAATATTTTTCTTATTTTAGGCGTTCCATCCAAATGAGGTCTCAAACTCGAGTTTGACGGATGCTGCTTGCTTTCACGCTGAAAAATTTAAGAAATTTGTCTCACCTAGAGTTACAGAACAGGGGTACTGGACTAGGATTTCTGGCTGGCATATTTGCAATACACGCGAAATTTCATTTCATTCGAGTAGCATATTAACCAAATAGGAGACTGTGTTCATTCATAAATGTTGACTTCATTTTCTTCTATCTGGGAGAGACTCAGGGTAAAAGGCGATTTTCCTAATGGTGATTTCGTTTGTGCAAAAAAATGTAAAAATTTTTCTACATTTTACACTGAAACCGCATTTTTAGGTTCGTTTGTAAAAATGGTGCAGCCGTATGAACGGGTTTTGATTTCGTTTGTAAAATTATTACACTCCGCAAATGCGAAAATATTGCATTTTCCACACTCAGCCCAGTCCACGGTGTGGAGTGTTGTACCGTCAAAAAGCAAACTTCAGAACCAAACCTAATTGAAAGCGTACATTCTTAATGCATTATCAAATGGTTGCGCCATAATATAGGTATGGGTTTTACTCACCGCTCGACTTTTGTTCGCATGCAAAAAAAATTTTTTTGAAAATAAGTTACAGAAACAGGCACTAAATCATTTGTAGTGGAAATTGTGCAATTTTTAGACAACATAAAGGATTATTTAGAGAGGAAGGTATATATCTTTTAAAGTATACTTTAAAATTTTTTAAATTTCGAAAAAAAATGTTTGCGAATCCTTTGCAGAATAGCTTTACTTTCTCTATTTTATTGAAAATTGATATTTTATAGAAAATTTATATAATTTAATTTATTTATATTCGGGGCAGCCGCGGCGATCTTACAGGGAAGCCGTGATTATATATAATAAATATATTACTTTTTTTGTGAATGTTAAATTTAAAATATTTTATTTGTAATTTTTATGGGTATTTTGACCATTGATAATGTCTAAAAAATACTCGAGAAATTAATTAATCATTTCTAATGGAAAATGTGCAATTTTTAGACAACATAAAGTATTATTTCTTTATTATCTTTCATATTTTTTAATATAAAGATATATTTTGTTAAATTTCGAAAAACAAAATTATTAATTTCGATTTCTCCATTTTATTAAAAATTTTTTTTATTATGTCTTTCAAAATTGACGAAATTTTACTTTTCAGAAAATCTTCCTTAAATTAATACTTTCTTTCAAATTTCATCAACATTGCATATTTATTATAAATTTAGTGGAAGATGATTTTTTATAGAAAACTTAAGCAAAATCTATTGGAAATCCAATTTTTAAAGAAAACTTTGTCAGAATTGGTATACTTAAAAATTTCGCCCAAATTGCATTTTTTTAAACAATATCGTTGAAAAATGCATTTTTCGTTAAAATTTTTCCAGATAACATCGTTGAAATTTTATTTTACGTTTACTTTATCGGCCTTTAATAAAGTCAGCGACCTTTAATCCGGCAGTGACCAGGTCTTATAAAATACTAATTGTTCAGTGGACATTAATCATCGACCTTTGAAATTTCTACAAATTTTTCTAGAAAAAAATAATTTTACGAAGTTTTGTAGAGAAATGAATTTTAACAAAATATTTTAGAGAAATGAAATTTTAAGAAAATTTTCTAGAGAAATGCTATTCAAAGAAATGCAGTTTCAACGAAATTTTGTAAAAAAATTTGATTTTAACAATTTTTTTTTTAGAAAAATACACATTTTATGGAATTTTCTAGAAAAATACAAATTTGAATTAATTTTCTAAAAAATCAAAATTTAAAATTTTTTGAATGACCATTTAAATGTTATGAAATCTATAGCGTGATCCATTTCGAGGTTCCCAGAAAATTCAAATTGAATGAGGAATGTTTATTATCATTTGAAAGAACATTCTTTGGCCTTTATTTCTTGAAGATTATGTCTATCAATTGTTGGCCGCGGCTACGTCTCAGATGGTCCATCCGTTGAGTCCAATTTACTCCAAGGCCGGAATCGAAGCGAGTTTGTCCGCATAAACTTTAGACTTTACATATCCGCACAGGTAAAAGTCTAACGGTGTGATATTACACGATATTGGTAGCCAATCGACGGGCCCAAAACGTGAAAGTATCTGCTCACCGAAGTGTTCTCTCAATAAATCCATTGATTGATGCGATGTGTGGGAAGTGGTGCCGTCTTGTTGAAACCAAATGTCGCCGAGATCACGAGCTTCAATTTCAGGCATCAAATAGTCGGTTATCATGGCACGATAACGGTCACCATTGACGGTTACGTTCTCACCGGCATCTTTTTTTGGTACGTCGGATCGGGAATCGGTCAATGGCAAAAGATAGCTCTGGACGAGAGCTAAAATATTGCTCATGGGTGTTAAGGCCGGGGGTCGACTGGAAAGTGTTTTTTTTTTTGGATTTAATTTTTTTTTGGATTTAAAAAAATTGACAGCGCAATTGGCGAACGATTATTTTGATAATAAAACTGAATAATTTGTAAAAGTTGTTCAGACGTAAGTCTTTCCATGATGAAATGGCAAACATTACTTAACAAAAATAACATGACAGCATGACACGACTCAGACGTGATCTGTCAAAAAAGGCTATTGAAAAAAGTATCTCTACTTAGATCACCCTATATTTCGTATAGTTGCAGGTTGCTTGGGATTGCAAATGGGCCATATCGGTCAATGTTTTGATATAGCTGCCCTATAGAGGTCGCTCCACGATACGGATTTTTAGCCATAGATACCACATTGTTAAAGCAATTTAGCAGAAACTTTGCAGTTTGAATTCTATTTTGACAAGAATTCATCACAGTAACAATTTTACAAATCGGTTCATATTTTTTTATAGTCACCCTATAGAGGTCGCTACAAAATATACGTATTAAAGCTATAAATACCAAATTTTGACTGAATCTTTGCAGTATGTATTTAATAAAGATAAGAATTCATCGAAGTAAACAATTTTATAAATCAGTTCATATTTTATTATAGTCAACATATAGATGTCGCTCCCAAAAATGCTTATTTAAGCCATAAACACTACATGTTTAAGAAATTAAGCAGAAACTTTGCGGTTTGTATTCTATTTTGGCAAGAATTCATCTCACACCCCTGTGCGAGCTAAGAATACATTTAAACGAGTCAAGTATTTTTTTCCTATACCACAGAGTGTCTCGAAAGAAAGTTTATTTATTATTGACTAGCAAACGCGACGAGGAGTGGTGGGGTACATCAATCGGCAGCCTGGCTCTTGGGAATTCAGTAATTATGGAGCGTTTCACACAAATTTTTACAAAATCGGTGACTTGGGGTGACTTACGGTAGTTATTACTGAATTCCTTATCATCCGTGACTTCTTTGCAGCTTGCATCGGTTTTGGTTGTTTCACTATAGTGACTATAGTCAGATACTTCTTGTCATTGTGTGGACGATCTGTTTGTGTGGACGATCTCTAAATACCCTGCAGCTAAAATCATTTCTAGTTGCGTATTGAACCAGTCGTAAGCTAGCTGCAATGTGACCTATGCAAACCCATTCGCATCTCTGACAGCAAAAACGATTATCTGAGCTGCTTTACAGTACTTGCATGGTACCTACATGGTGGTTGCAGATCGACGCGTTCGTCTCTCTGCCATCAGCAGCAGAGAAATAAGCAAAAACGATTGTCTGAACTGCTTTACGAGCAACTACTCGCTTGGTGGTGGCAAAGTAAATGTGTCTCTCTTCCACCACCATTCTCTGTACTCTCTTATTCTTATATATAGTAATAACTGAACTAGATATTAACTAGTGGTGAATTGTAAACAAATGAACTAGTTGGGTGCCTATGACAAGCCAATGATAAAATCGATAGTTCGTTATATGAAAAAAGGACAGATATGTTACTAGTTTGAAGTGAAAAGCAACTAGTATATTTATATATACAAACTAGTCCTTTTGGCTGCAGGGTAGTTCTGTAGTTCCTCCGGTAGCGGGTCTGATACGAGAGTGTCATCATCCGAGAGTTTACGGAGTATATCCATGAGGTCAGCAGCCACATGCACAGACACCGTTTAAACCCCACCGTCCTGTCGTGCCAGTTTCTTAGTTACACACAGAATACAGTTTGGTTGCCTCAACCGAATTATTTGCCAACCGAATTTTGGTAGTTCTGTCTACTATCATGCGATTCCATCAGGACAACCAATATTTTGGTTGTGGTATACTTCTGCTTCCATGTTGACAACAATCATATTTGGTTGCGACAAATTCGAAAATGGTGGCTTAAATTATCTGTAGAAGTTGCCACAACCAACTGTTTTAAAAAATTGCTTGTTCTGACAATTTGTCAGTCATATACTACCGACAATTAATTAAAAACAGTTTTCAATAACTTTTATTTTATTTATTGAACAAAAAACCCAACAATTCATAACAAAATTAAAAATCCCATATTACAAATTCATCACTATTATGAGATGTGGAAATATTTGACACAAATTTTAGTACACGAAAAAAAACACAAATCTTTTATGCAAATATCGCTTAACTCCGTGCTTTCAATTTCATGATTGTTGCTTTTATTTTTTATTTATGTAAAACATTTTGCACAACGTATTCTGCATTCCACACATTATTATCCACACGAGATTATTTTTGATTACCTATACCGTTCTTGAACAAGATGTTGAAGATTTTTTTATGTCGAGTAATTTTATTTTTTGTTTGTCATGTATTAGCAAAAGAACAGCAACCAATCTTTCGGTTGTATTTCCCAAAAAACATTTAATTATTCTAAATTTGGGAAATGATTGGGATAACCAATAAACGGTTATTTATTAATATTTGTTCTGTTGCAGTAACCAATTATTCGTTGTAATAATAATCTTTGGTCTTTTCATACAATTTCTGTTGTCAAGAATAAAACATTGGTTGTCACAACCAAAAATCGATCATATGGTACTATAATGAAAATTTAAAATTGGTTACCACAACTAACCGAGTATCTATGAAAAAACAATCTTAATTCGATTGACACAACCATCGATATAGTTGCAAGTATTTTCATTTGATCGTATCCATGTTATTATAGTTGTTTCAACTAATTATATATAAATACAACCGACAGACGGTGTAGGCAATATACTTTTTGTTGCTAGTACTATTTTTTTATTGTTACAATCGAATTCCAACCAATTTTTTTCCTGGGTGTAGTTATTTTACCTGTCTCCATATTAGTTCATTATTTGATTCTTTTTTTATGAATAACACAGTACAGCATTTTTCAGCTCATTGATTTGCGACTCAAAACATGTCCCAAAATCATGCGTTGTACTGTGTAATATTCATCATTTTAAATCTGCGCTCATAATTTCCCTGATGCTAACTTGCATTTTTTTTACTTTTTATAGAATCAATTCGAGGAACCCAACAGCAGCAGACATTTTCAACGACTTTGTGCCTCAAGGTAAGTTAATTTGTATTGATTGTCGTATGTTATATTTTGTCGTAGCGATATTTGTATGCAACATATCATATGATTATATATAAGACTACAATTTAGTACAGCGATGCGCTTAGGGTACAGCTAGTTATTTACTTATCGTATGGAAATCATTACAATCGAAAAATAACATAATTTTTTTTACAAAAGTAATTAACTCATCAAAAATCCAGCGAGTCAAGCCACGATACAGAGTCTGGTGTTAAGCTGTTGATGTCGCTTATTTGGCCTTCATATCCTAGGACGCTCTCTACGGATGTGATCGACGGTTTGTCGAGGAGACCCGCATGTGCAGATAGACCCCATGTGTATAGGGTATTTTGGGTTCTGCCAGTACCAATTCTGAATTTGTTGAGGTTACACCAAGCTTTCCTTGAAAGTTGAAGAGCATTGTCACTGCTTCGTCCATTTAAGAGCGGGCTGGATCTTCCTAAATTAGACCAGTAATTTTCCAAGCCATGACAATCTAAAATTCTTCATTTTTTAAGATTTTGGCTATATTCAATTCCTGATATTAATCATTGTCGTGGAGGATTATTTAAATCAGTTCTTAGCGGAATATGATCGCTATTAACAGCCTTTTTCTGTAAGTTAACAATTTGCTTTCTTTCGCCTGCCAGACGACAAACAGCTGATTTGGGTTTCACTAACTACAATCACAACGACAAGTCGCACGATAATGAACTCGTACGAAAACGTAATCATTTCAGTGTAAATTTTGGTTTCTATATCTCTCTTTGCTGTCATCTGGGCGAACACAAATGTCAGATCGAGTCACTGTATTTTATTTGTCGACTGATGGGAACAATGACAAAAAGAACTTTATTAAAAACAGTAAATATTAATATAATTATGGTAAAAGCAATTAAATAATATTAAAATTGTATGCATATTTAAGCATAAAGAAGTCAACGTTGGGGTGATTCCAACGGAACGGGTGTGACATTGTTACTGAGTATTTTCCTGATTTTGATCTATATAATTTATAACGACAACTCACAAAGTGTGGTTTATGTAGATATTCATAAGTGTTACCTACTGACATGCAAGGAAATTAAATATTTTTAATAAAAAAAATATGGTTGATATATCACCGTAACGGTGTGACCTTAGGTTTTAATAAAATCTTGATCAGCCGCTTTCTTTATTGCATACTGTACAATTTTTCTATGTACTACCAACAAAAAAAATTTGTTGGTATCTCGAGAGTATAGTGTATATTGTAGACTTCATTTCAAATAATTTAAATTATTATTCCATTTGTAGTAAATATATTAATATGTAACGGGTGTGACAAGCCAATGTAACGGGTGTGACATAGTCTCAATCTGGAGGAGTAATAAGTAGATCGATATATTGTCCACGATTTATTAGCCAACATGCATCTATTAAACTAGTTTTTTTTTCTGCGAAAAACAAAATCGAAGTCGTTTTGTTCACTAAATCATATTTATATTGCCGACTTTCTTTATCACATAGAGTAAAAACTTACAAATACAAAACTCGTTGCCAAAAACAAGTTTTGACATCTTAAAAACTGTTTCTCTTTTGTATCAATGTTTATGACAATGCTATATTTTCATCTATTCTTTTTTTTTCATTTATACCGAAATTTCTGCTTTCTATTATTTAATTTCATACTTGACATAAAATAATAAATATTTACGGTCTTCGCGTAACGGGTGTGACAAATATTACAATGCAAATTCTACCGTTAATATTGCAATGATACCGAAACAGTTTGATTCACATTATACTTATAATCTTGACCTAACTTAAACAAAAGATGATATATGCATATCTACATAAAATATATTAAATATAACTTTTTGTATATTTCCGGTATCGGGTGTGACAAACAAAACACTCCAAGATACAAAACCGTTTGCAGGCACTGAATATTTTCCAAAAGTTACGAATTTTACACTAAACTACACTTAAGGATGCGTACTTTCTTGTAGTCCAAAGAAAAATTTCAGAAAATAAAAAATATGTCGAAAAATAGCTCATGTCAGTTCAAAAGTAAAATTAGTGCATCCAACAATGTTATAATAACTTATACAAAACTCATTGGTAGGAAAAAAACTATTCCTAAATTTCATCAACTCTTCATGAATTTCTAAAATTTAATTGTTCGTGATGTCCGTTATGGTATTTTTTTTATGTGTGATGGGGTCAGTTTACGTGGAATCACCCATTGGCAGCTTGCTAAGATGGAAAAAAATCATCAATGCACAATGAGAGGGACGTGAGAGAGATAATGAAATGAGGGTCTTGGCCAGTGTTGCCGTTTTGGTCATTTCCGACCAAATTTGGTCGGATAGATTTAAAATTTTTCTTTCTGGTCGGATGGTCGGACCAACACAATATTGGTCGGTTTTATTCTGAAATTTTTAAGTTGTAGTATAATACAGAATAAATTGAAGATTAATAATATCAAAGTAAATTACTGAAAGTTAAACCTTTACACTGCTGGAAATACCTTGAAATGTCGATTGTCAATCCCAATATATTTCTTAATCGCTGCAAGCAGTATCGACATGTTGATCGAAATTGTGGACAACTACATTGCAATACAATTTTGTTTGAAAATAAAAATTTCAGGCTCGACAATGGAAGTTACATTTACCGGAAATGTGGTTTGTAGTTGTCTAAATTATCGTTTCTGGGGAAAGCAATTATTTCTTTCAGTCCTGTTCTGTAGCCGAGAGTAGATTGATGCCGAAATTCTGGTTCATAAATCTCAGCATAATGCGGAATTTCGCCATTTGTGTTCAAAGAAACAATTTATAAACATTGCTTATATGTATAGAGTACCCTCATAAATTATTCAAGCAGATTCGACCTTCTGCATGACTTATGACTTTACAGTTTTGTCTACTTCTGGTATTTTGCTGAAATTTTGTAAATTTCCGACCATCACAGAATTTTTCAACTTTTAAAATACTACAATTAACGAAACTTCGTACTATTGTGTTCTAGAACTCACAGGCTTTAGTCATAAATGATGGAAGTTAAAAATTATTTTTAAAGTTGAAATCAGTTCCGCAAAACTTAACATTTTATTAATAAGGCTTTCTATGAAAAACTTTGCATCCTTTTTTCCGTTTTTGAAAAATATTTTTATTTGTAATTCATAAATTAAGAAAAACTCAATACAAATTCCCAAAGATATTGTAACAACCTGTAAACTTCACCAAATAACAAGTCGACTCGAGTAATTAGTTTTATACATTTATTTATTAATTGTATTCAATGTGGACGAATTTCTGGATTTCTTCCAAAACGTTCCTCTTATTCGCGGCGGCTATTTTCAACCGTTTCATCAGGGACCTATTCATGTTCTCGACCTCTCCATTTGCTTGAGGCCAATATGGTGGTGTCAATATTTGTTCTATGCCATTAGTCTGACAATATTGGTTAAACTCTGCGCTCACATATTGTCGGTCCTCAGGTGTTTTGGTGGTCCCAGTCTGCAAAATATCTCCTTCATCGAATCAATAATTGTCTGCGAGGATATCGAGCGAAGGAGCTTAAACTCCATATACCTCGAATAATAATCGATAAAAACCAAAACATACTGTCCATTTGGCAATGGACCTAAAAGGTCAGAAGCTAGTGTGATCCAAGGACCAGTTGGGAACGGATGTCTGTCCATCGGTGGTGGGTTTGATGGCTGTGATACTAAAAGACAGTCCTTGCAAGCTTTAACAAAACTTTCCGCTTCGCGATCAATCAGGGCCACCATACTTTTGACCTCAATCTGCGTTTCATGGCCGACTCCCCAGGATGAACCTCATGAGCTAGTTCAAGGACCTTCGGTCGCAGGGGTTTAGGAATAACAAGGCGTGTCCCGCGCAAAAGTATACTGCCAAGTGTCGACAACTCGAAACGAAAAGGATAAAAACCGTTGGACTTAGCGGAGTTCCACGAGTTACCGCTAAGACATGTCATTACGTCAACAATATCCTCATCTTCCACGCTCTTTTCCGCTATTTCTGATATTGAAACTGCTGTTGGTACACAGCTTGATATAACGTTAAAAATGCTCTGCTCACCCTTCCAATCGAAACAGTCGGTGGTCGTTGTTTGACAAAGTCTGGATAGAGAGTCAGCGATATTTTCTTTACCAGCTCTGTAGATCACTCTGAATTTGAAAGCCTGAAGACGTAAGAGCCACCTTTCAATCCGGGCTGGCGGTTTCGAAGTAGGTTTAAAAATAGCCTCCAGCGGTTTATGGTCGGTCACCAGTTCAAATTCAAGGCCCGCCAGATAATAATAAAGCTTTTCCACTGCCCAGACCAAAGCAAGACTTTCTTTTTCCGTTTGAGAATATCGTTTTTCAACTTCCGATAGGCTCTTACTGACAAACGTTATTATACGGGCATCGTTGTTCTCCTCAAATTGGACCAGAACAGCCCCTAAAGCCACGGGACTAGCATCAGCAATCAAACGAGTCTTACGCTTCGGATCAAAGTAAGATAAATTTGGTATAGTTGCCAGTATCAGTTTCAGGCCCTCAAAAGCTTGTTGTTCCTCTACACCCCAACTGAATTTGCTATTTGCTTTAAGTAAGCGTCGTAATGGCTCAGTACGATCTGCCAAATCCGGAATGAACTTTCCCACATATGTGACCAGGCCCAGGAAACTTCGCATTTCCTCCTTTTTTTTGGGTGCTCTAAACGATGATATCACCTGCACCTTTTCAGGATCAACCTCAATGCCTTTGTCTGACAATATGTGGCCCAGAAATTTTAGCTTGTGTGTCTTCCAAACACATTTCTCCTCGTTCAAGCAAACGTCGTTATCGCGAAATATTTTACATACTGCCTGGACAGTTCTGTCATGGTCGTCCTCGCTGCTTCCGAAAATAATTACGTCGTCGATGTAATTTAAGGCCTTTGGACATGGTGCCAATAGTTCCTCGAGCATTCTTTGAAATATTTCAGGAGCAGAGTTTACCCCAAACAGCAGTCGTTTGAATCTAAACAAACCTCGAATACTTATAAATGTCGTTATTTCCCTGCTATTCTCGTGGAGTTCCAATTGATGATATGCGTTCTTCAGGTCCAGTCGAGAAAAGTATTTTGCTCCTCTCAACTTGGTCATAAATGTGTCGAACGTCGGTAATGGGTAATTCTCTCTTAATTGCTTTATTCGCTCTGCGCATGTCCACGCATAGCCTGATATCACCATTTTCTTTAAATGCCACTACTATTGGGGAAATCCAGGCACTTGGACCATAGACTGGTTCGATAATGTCTTGGGCCAACGCTTCCTCCAGTTTCCCGATTACCTTCTCTTCGTATGGATCGTAGAATCGTATGCCCGAAATTGATTCGCGGACTTCGTACGAATGTTAAACATTGTTGCCTTTCTTCCCTGCAGCATTTGCCAATCTGCGTTACTAATAAGGTTAAATCGAGATCCGGAGTCTATAATCATCGAGACAGCGTGAGCACCAATCTGACACACCGCCGCTTCATCCATCTCGCTGTCACTTGTTATCCTAAAACAGTCACTACGGCGTCTCCCGAGGCCAGAGTTTCTGCCCTGTCCAAACGATCGTTTCATGTTCGTTCTACACCTGCGGGCGAAATGGCCTATGCGTGAACATTTGTTGCATTTTATATTTCGAGCCGGACAGTTTAGGCTGTTTTCAGCGTGGTCAATACGACCGCATCTGCTACATTCGACGTTGTTCACATTTGGTCGCATTTTTCTTGAACCGATCTTACTGATAGTGTCTGCGTCGGGTTTGGCCAACATTGATTGCGACTGCTTACTAATTTGTTCGTCTACTTGGCATGCATCCAAAATCTCGTCTAAACTATGCTCCTTTTCTAACAATTTCCGCTTAAGGCTTAAAGATGCCCATACATCAATAATCTTATCCTTTAGGCATATCTCCTCTATCTCTGCCTTAGTGGTGCCGAATGAGCACTTAGCTATCTGTTGCCGCAATCTCAAAACAAATTTGTTAAAACTTTCTCCTTCCAAGGGAACAATGTTTCTGAAGAGATGTCGTTCAAATGCCGAATTTCGTTTTGGCGTAAAATATTCATTAAGTTTCTCAACTAAAATTTTGAACACGTCATTTCCCTGTTTCTCTTCGTATGGAACTACAGCTCCCGGCAGTGAATATGCCACCGATTGTAGTTGAGGACCACCAAAATGAAGTAACGTGTTGCGTTTCCGCAATACAGAGCTGATCTCTTCTGCATCCACATAAATTTGGAAGGACCTCAGCCATTTTTCCCACTCGGAACGCAATAATGATTTCTCAATTGAATCACACAAAAATGGTTTTATTACGTCAGCCATGTTCGTTATCCTATCCGCGCCTCACCGGAAATTTAAAATTAAGTATTAGCTTACGTTCTACGAACTGGTCTTAATCTAATTGGGATTATTCCTATCTCTCTGCAACTAACATTTGTTAGTTTGCCGAATTTTAGCTTGCGCCCATCGCACGGCCTCTGACATTTGTCAGATTACAAACAGTTACCGGCACCCAGCCTCTGACCTTTTGTCAGATAACTAAAATTTTCTCAGCCTGCATTCAAAGCACGGCTTCTGACATTTGTCAGATGACATACATGGCTAATACCCAGCCTCTGACCTTTGTCAGATCTCCGCCCGCATAGTGGTATGTACCCTAATGCGTTTTGATTATACATTTCACTAAATGCGTTTTAACACCACTTATTATTTTGTTTTGATTCCCTTTTTTTTCCTGTTGTTCTCCTGTTTTTTTCCCGTCGTTCTTTTATCGACATTTCTCTATTCTTTACACACAATTGCATACATCGTTTTTTTCCGACGCGATCACCAAAAAAAAACAAATATTTAAGGCACCGTTCTTTTTCTTGTGTTTTTCAACATCTTTTTTTTACTCACACAGTTAAGTGTAAATTAGCTATTTTTTTCACTCGTCGCCACTGTAACAACCTGTAAACTTCACCAAATAACAAGTCGACTCGAGTAATTAGTTTTATACATTTATTTATTAATTGTATTCAATGACACAGTTAATCCGTAACCCTTGGTTGGCAGTTCTTACAAGACAACTGTTGTTGTTGCTGCCGGGAAGTGCAGTGGTTTATTGATTCGAAAAATCCTTATTACAATGGGTAAATACGCTTATAGCTAACATTTTTCATTCTTACGAGATAACTTACATACATTAGGTATCTTACAAGTTATATAAATTTAGTTTCTTAAAATTATGTATTTCTATATTTCACTTATACTAGTTACAATGCTTTGTCGATATATTTAATATTTTCCCACAAAATCGAATTACAAAAAGGGAATTACTCATCATTTTATTGTTTTTTACTTAATACTATGACTTAAAAATAACACTTAAATAATATATACAAATGGGTGGGAGTGCAAAGGCAGTCCCGATTATTGGCGCGTACTATAAACGGTGTCGTCCAAATCGTAGCTACCTATCCGGCGATGATAGAATAGCAATTGGTCGCCACGGTATAGCCCGCCGTCTCTATTCAGAATTAAAAGACCAGCAGGAGGCAGGTATTTTAATTCGGTTAGCCTGTCTAGGGTGGTGTCTAGATTTAGGCATGTCCTCATCAATTCATTATCTAGAGAGGATGAGCTCTCAAGGTGCCGAATTGCTGTTTTGGTTAAAAACACATCAATACGATCGAAGTCAATCGCGCCGTAGATAGACCGATTCGAAGGTTTCCGTACCGTACCGTCGTCCGCGATGGTGTTTCGAAGACCGAGGGATGTAACGAGAATTCGTCGTTCCCATCGCCTAAGCCTTTCCATTTGGCAGGAAGAGATTCCAAACCAGGATGGAAAGGCATAGGCCATGATGGGTCTGATGATCTGTTTATAGACCAAAAGTTTAACGTCCTTGCTGAGTCCTCAGCGTCGCCTCAGCAAGGGGACGTAAAGGGCAAATAAACGATTGACTTTTGCCAAAATGTGATCCATATGTCTCACAAATTTGAAGTCCATCGAAAAGACAACGCCAAGGTATTTTATACTGGCTGATGCTAAGCACTCTCTTTACCGTCGCTGTGTACTTGTCGGCATGGTTGTGTGTGTGTGTGACTAGATACGGGTTGCCACAGATATGTTGAAATGTATATTGAATGTTTTATAAAGAAAATATAAATTTACATGAGTCGGTTAACTCCCTCTGTATTAATAACAAACACGGAAAAATAAGCGGAAAGAAAATACATTTAAAATTATTATTCAGTCAGAATATATTTTGGTTCGAGACCATATGTTTCAGTTACTTTCTGTCTATTGCAAAAAAGTAATAGAAACAAATACAAAAATTGGTAGAGAGTTTTTTTTGGTAGAATTGACTGCAGTTTCGATAGACACCACTCTATCATCTTCAGAATTCAGTAGCAATAGTGTATGTCTTTAACTTAAATCAGCTGAAATACTTATAAAATTTGGCGAATTTTACCCAGAATCAATTAATCGAACAATTCCAGATATTTTTTCAGTTATATCATTGAATGCGATCCATGATGTAGGGTATATTCGATTCGGACGGGCAACTTTTCCTAGTTTCATCAAAATCGGAAAATTTTGTTACCAAACTTTACAAAATATCGAAAACTTTGATTTTATAAAATTGGTCGGCTACAATGGGTTTTTGTCGGTTTTTGGAAAAATTTTGGTCGGAAAAATATTTCTCTTGTGGCAACACTGGTCTTGGCTCAGCTCAGCACAGGGTTGCCAGAACTGGGGTTTTGACCACAATACAGGGTTTAGTCAATGCAAGTTGGGATAAAAAAATAATTTGGGGATGGGGTTTGTAAATTTTGTTGGGGTTTCTTGGGGTTTATTTGATGCAATATAAAGATTTTCTTAATCATTAAGTTTTTAATAAAAAACTCAATAAGTGCTGTAAGTTGGTAAGAATTTATACGAGAGAACGAATTTGTAATTGATAGATTTGATTATAATGTTACAATCTTTTGGCTATTCAAAGTCCTTAGTAAACGAAACACTTTCTTGGAAATATAATGTTTTTGAACCATTTTTAACGAGTATTTTCAATAATGCTTTTACCAAATCTGAACTTCGTATTAAAGAATAGTACGAGACTTTGCCCTATTAGGTACAAATTGCCATCAAATGAAAATTTGAAAAAATTATATTTCAAAACCATTTACAATACATATGAGAATAAAGGTATTGGCGATGCTGAAGTATATAAACTTTTAAATGACTAACATTTATTACTACATTGCAATATACATATATAGATGTCGTGCATAATTATTTTAAATGTTTAGAGGTTACACTAGTTCGACAGAAATACAAGAAATACTCTAACATTGAAATAATAAATATTATTTTTAAGGTCAATTATATCAATTAGGGAATTCAAAAATAAAAAATCGTCCCTAGTAGAGGAATGTTTAAAGTTTATTAAAATCAAAAGAGGTAGTTTTTAAAATGTGTGTTTTTGGATTCATTTCGATTCTTTTATATTTTTGACTTGTTTTCAATAAAAATAGTTTTATGTGGGGTTAAGGTTTATTTTGGGACACCATACATTTTTTTCTGGCAACCCTGGCTCAGCAGACCCACCCAGGGTTGGCTTTTTGGCCACCGTTAGAGTACAGAGGTGTATTTGCTAAGGTCGACCATACAAAAATGTGTGCTTTTTTAAACCGAAGTTGCGAAATTATTGATCTGGCAATTACATTATTTTCCAATTGGTAAATTGCTAACGTCATTGACGTCAGGCAAGTCGTACGAACGAACTTTAGGAACGCTTGTTCCCAATATCTGTCTCATAGTTGTATTCAATTGAGTGTACATTTAATGAGTATGACGGTTGTTTCAGACTTCGGTATTCAGTCGCAAAGAAAACCAGAGATAGCGCAGGAATTCGCAGACAAGAACTCGTTAGTTTTTGAATTAAGTATCTTTCTGGTTTTTATCTTTTGAGACGTTTTGGTAAGATGGGCATTATATGAAATGGTCCTGTACAGAGTTGTTCCATGGTATTCCGCGTTATGGTTGTGATTTAGTCGTTTGTTGTTTAATTATACGTTTAATTCATCAAGATGCAGGTGAAAACAGCCCACTTTCGTTTTTATAAATTTCCTCGATATTGAAATAGGCGGATTGTGGATTTACAGATTGAATAACTTCGGCGCTAAGACATATCCCTGAGGGAGACCATTATTAATAATATTTGGAACAATTTAGAATCACAAAGTAATAGCAAAAGTGGTCGAAATTGGATTTCCAATCTAAATCCCGGGATTTCTCGATCCCGAATCTCTGTATTTTTGAATATCAATCCTGGGAAATCCCGATTTTTAGTAAAGTGGTGCTATATGTCTGTATAATTAATAGTTTTCTAATTTTCATCGTCATACCCACTCGTTCCCAATTCGGTCGAATAAAACCAAACATATTAACATATTAATTATTTGTATATCGTCATCCGGTATCGAGAATTTTGTTCGCTAAAGGAAATAATATGTGTTTTAAGTGCTACAAATGTAACTGTGGAAGCACTATGGCCAAAAATTAATAGTTCATAACTTTAACACCAGTACACATAAACACATATAATTCGGTACAGTAAAATGTCTTTGAATTATCTACCGATGGGCATTTTTAAGCTCAAACTGTACAAATTGACCGATTTATTCGAACACAATTTCCCCATAAATTCTGAAGGAATCATCTAAAAGTTTTCAAGTTTTGCATTTTAGAAAAATTTTGCAATGACTATAAACAAAATAAATAAAATTATTTTACGTTTCGTTTTACGTCCCACACATCGAACATTCCTTAGTCTGTTTGCTCTACTTATTTTCACAAAAACATCCAAGAATTATTTTGTTTTTATTTTGTCACATTTTCTTAAGTCCTTCAATGGTGAGGGCTCTGAGGAGACTGTGTATCGTCGTAACCCATAGAAAAGGCGATAAAATGCCCCCTGAGGTATACCACGATTTACCTTGTCTCTAATTTGTACGTCATATGACCCACAAATAATCCACATATTCCTTAGCATATTGTTGATCCAATTTTTCAGCGCCCGGTCAATCTGAATCTTGTCTAAGGACTGGAAGAGTTTGTCGGCCTGGACGTTGTTAAAAGCGCCGTCAATGTTTATACAAAAGGCAAGTTTGTACATTTCTTCACTGAATGGCTGTTCTATGTGGTTTACTACCTCATGTAGAGCTGTTTCAACTGATCTTCCTTTAACATATGCGTATTGATTGAATTTTAGCTTGTCATCTGCTATCTTTTTTTTGACCATGTCGTATATTAATAGAAAAGAAGTTAGACTAATAGGTCGATAATCCTTTGAGATCATATAACTCGCCTTGCCAGGCGTACATATATATGCGTTAGTTAGGCATGCAGTGAATACTCCAGCCAGGTGATTTTATACCAGATCCACCTCATTCTGAAGAAGTGCTGAAAATATCCCACCCGGTCCCGCAGCCTTGAAAGGAGAGAAGCTTTTTATCGCTTCTTTAACCCTAACATCTGTTATATCCGTAATAGGTACTTGATGGATGTGTTTTCATCAAGAGCCTTACGGTATCCTCTTTAGTATCCATCCTTTTACCCGTGTCATAAACCAGTTTTTCGATTTGGATATGAGTTTTTTTATTTTATACAATCCTCCAGGAGTTACGTTTAGCCAATCTAATGATTTTATTGCATTCTTTGAGTCTTCAGTGGTAGTCTCTCCAATATACTGAAAGCTTTGTACGTCAAGCTCTGTTGTAAAGTCTGCGGACATCCTTGCCATTTGAGCGAATTTGGAGTATTCATCCGAAAGCCTAGACTCATGGATCTCATCAATGAGGTTTTCTCTCAGCGTATCGTTTTATATGTTCCCTTCTATTGGTGTCAGTACTACCCCAAGCGATATTGTCGTTAGCATGTCAACCAGCTAATATCTCATTACTTATACTTGTACGATTGGATTCCCTCACCTGACGTTGTAATACCGACGTAGGTGGTAATGTCGGCGCATCGAATGGCAGATGACGCCAGGTACTTACCTCCATTACCTTGCATCAGCACAATTGCGTCCGATGTTGACAACTCTGAAGAGAAAAGAAAACATAAGTTTTTACCCTATAGAAGACTTCCCACTTTCTCACGAGACGCTTTGAATTCTGTTTGCCAATGATGCCGGTTTTCCATACCAATTTCAGCTTTGCTCCGTACCAAGGTGAGGGAGCGTTGTGATGCCAGCCTTAGCATGAAAACACCCCTCTCAAACTCGCATCTCATTACTTCAATTGGTGGTTCATCCTTAGATTCGAGGACGTACTCCGCTACCCTCATATTGACCAAATCTTCGAAGTTACTCTTTTGGTCTTCTGGGATTCTGCCAGATGTGCTACTGCTATCAATTATGGCATATCATAGAACGTCTCGCAAATGTTGTTTAGCTATTTTAGGTGCCTTTTTACCATTCTTTATGGCCAATTGATTTTTCCGTGTCTGCAGAGTCTTACTCACTTGATCTGCGTTACCGAATCAACTTTACCGTCAACGATCGAAGGACCCCGACTAGAGACTTCTATTGTGTGGTTACGTTAGGATTCTCCAAATTGCTGGAAGACGGCGAGCCCTTTTTTCTTAGCCACTTTCACAGAGTCGGGAGATCTAACTCATTTAGCGGCCTCCATGCGTGTGTTGGAAGCAGAATTGTCAAATTCATCCCGTAATAGGTTCTGTCGGTTCAATTTATTCAGTTTCCTTCTTTGTGCCTCTAACAGCCTCTTTCTTAGCAACAATAGTATTATTGTTTTCATTTGATGATTCAGAGTCAGAGTCCCCACTGGCTTATAAAGGCTGCTTCATCCGTCGCATCTTTTATTTTGCCTAAGGCTGGATGTACTCTTGTTTAATTTCCCACTACGGGATTCAAGGCACCAAGGCTCGTCGAAGTTGCATGAACACGATTGTGCGATAACGACGACACATGACTTGTGAGTGAATCGACGCTTATCGCCGGCAGTGGGTTTTCTTTCCCCTGCGTCGTAATCTCCTTTGTCTTTTTTTATTTAATCATAATTTTTTGGGGCATAGCCTGTATTAGCCCGTAATAGGTACGGCGATGTAGGTCTACCAGACTAAGCTCAGAGACCAAAGCATGCAATTCAACCTACGCTTTAAAAACAACAAACCACGTGGTTCCGTAATAGGTAGGCGAATAGGTACTGCGTAATAGATTGAATAACTATCCGCTCTGCAATAACTCGTCCGTCTGCTACGACTGGCCGCGACACTGACTGAAGAAAACCATAACAAAACCATTTTGCGAAAAAATCGCAAAAATTATCTTATTACATTTTTTAAAGCCTAGTATCCTAACGAAGAAAATAATGCCAACATGAAAATATCTATTGATAAATGTATAAGTTATAATGACCTATTTTGTAAAAGTGAAGTCTGCCAAGGCAGTCACCTGTTAAATATCCTTCATCTGAAGTGACATTTATTTAGTGAAAGGTTTGCCATTTATGAATTTGGATCGTTTAACAAACGAATAACGGGTTATATGGTTCTACAGGTTTTCAATGCAGATTTTTCGAACAAAATTTTATTCAGAAATGATGAAGCTCATTTCTCACTCGGTGGTTACGTCAACAAGCAACATTGCCACATATGGGCAGGGTTACCATAAACTTTTTTCGGAAAGGAGGTCTTTTGTGCCATAAAAGGAGGACATTTGTGACATTTACAAAGAGAGTTTGCTATTTTCGGAGGACATTTAAAAAACACAGTAATTGGAAAGAATGACCATTTTTTATTTGGTCTGGAATTAAACTTTGCACCACCCTTTTGGAGCACAATAAGAAGAAATATTGTCAAGTTTTATAAATATATTTTTCCAATGATCGACAATTTATATTTTATAGCGCCAAATGCCAAATCGGAGGAAATATTTATATATGTAGGCTATATCTAAATATGAACAGATTTTATTCACATTTTTTTGTACTTGGGTGCTACATCTAAATCTAAAACCGATTTACACGAAATTCGACAATGTGGGTCCTTTGGATCAAGATACTCCATCCTACTTTGTTTCAAAGTGATTAGATATAAAAAAACAGCTTCTGTACCGCCAAAAGACTGGAAAAAAATATTTATATATCTAAATCTGAACCGATTTTGATCAATTTCCCAGGTGTGAAAAGTCCTTATTTCGAAATATCAGCAAGATCGGGGTGAAAATGCGACCTTTACTTAACAAACAACTTTGAATGGACAGACAGACGGACGGACATGTTTAAATCAACTCATCTGGCGATACTGAATCGATCGGCGTACTTTAAAGTGGGTCTAGCTCCAGTATTTTTAGGCGTTACAAACATCTGTCGCGAAAGAAATTTATGGTGATTTCGATTCTGAAAGAAATGTTACCCCGTCGACGTGAAATGCTAAAAAATGTTTTTCCCTTTTTATGTCGAACTTTTTTAAAATTCCTAAATGTGTTATAAGAGTCCAGTTTTAGGGAAAACGGCAACGAAAATGTTGCATTTTTTTGCAGGAAAAATATAGTTATTATAATAAACATGTAAAAGCGTTGGCCATGCCGAATCTTACATACCATCGATCGCATATCAATTGTTTTGGAGACAAATAAACCCATTTTACCAAATTTTAGCCCAATTCGTTGAAATTTGTGGATTTTGTAGTTTTACGAAGTCAAATTCAGTGGGAACTTTGTATGGGAGCTATATCAAAACATGGACCTATAACTACCATTGTTCGTGTGATTAGGGAGATTCTATATATGGGGGCTATAGGAAGTATCTGTACCACATTTCAGTCATCTAGCTCAATTATTGTAGATTGTAGCGTGCTTACAACGGACGAACAAACGGACATGGCTCAATCGTATTAGAGTTTTACGACGATTAAGAATATATACACTTTAGGGGTCTCAGATCAATATTTATAGGTATTACAAACGGAGTGTCAAAATTTATATCCTCCCTTCCTATTGTGTAGAGTATAAAAAAGGGCAAACTCACTAACTTTGTACTAAAAGTTGTTGTGAGAATAATTCACGTGATTTACAGTTTGTTAAAAAGTTGAATTCGTAAAAAAGGAGGACAAAACCAATGTTTGTGAAAAAGGAGGGAGGACACTGGTTAAAAAGGAGGACATGTCCTCCCAAAGGAGGACGTATGGTAACCCTGCATATGGGGCTTGGAGAACCCAGAAAAAATTGTGGAAAAGCCATTACATCTGGAAAAAGCGACTGTTTGGAGCGCATTATAGCCATTTTGTGTGCCAGGAATCAAAAGGGGCGTGACAATAACGCCCATTTTTCAACTGCGGTCTGCGGGTACATTAAAAGAATTCTACTGCATAAAATTTCAAGTATTTGTATGCATTGAAATTAAAGTGGCAAGCCGTTGACATTTTGAGAAATATGGTCCATTTGTTTGGGAGGCACCAACGCCCATTTTTCGCGGGACTTTATGTACTATAAAAGCATTACACTGCACACAATTTCAAGTATTTGTATGCACTGGAAACAAAGTTATAAGCCGGTAGTTTTTTGTGCGCAATGGTCGATTTGTGTGAGAGTTACCAAAAAGGTTGGTTACTACACCCAAAAGGAGCGGGGGTCACTTCCCCCATTTTTCTCAAGGTGATAGCGATATGTACGTGGACGGTCCCAAAAATAGCCGACCTGACATATAGATGTCGGTAGTGGTTTGAAAAAAATATTTTCGTGAAAAGTGGCAACCTTCTAAAACATACGTTTTTTTAGTGTTTTTTTAAGAACTCAAAAGTAAACGATCTCAGTGAATTTGTAAACATGGAAACAACTGGTCACCGATATGTAATACAATATGTAAATTAATTTCAAAGCTGTCAGTCCAACCAATATTAAAACCGTGCCAGATTCTACCTTGGGTGAGTCTGCTCCTTCGTTTACCACTATAAAATATTGGGTGGCAGAATTTAAACGGAGTATTTATACGACCTGCCAAGACATACACGGTACAGGTCGACCAATGGCCAGAAATGGTTAAAAAAAAATGCACATAATGGTATTGGATGACCGTCGGTAGAAGGTTTATTAGATAGCTGAAGTCATAGGCTTTTCAAAAAAGTTCTATATATCGCATATTGACGGAAAATTTATTTTCGTAGTATAAAAATTATTAAAGAATAAATATTTCACTAAAGTTTAACCGTTTGTTGGGAGGTACTCGAAGGAATATACCAATATAGCCCATCTTCGAACTTAGCTTGAGCTAGAAAAAAATATCTTCACCTACTTTGAAGTCAGTCGGTTACTCATTTCAGGAGTTATCGTGCACACCAGCTGGACAATTATTGCTCAAATGACTTAGAGTGGTCCAAAACGGATATCCATTTTTGGTGCCAGAAAGAAACGATTATTTTTGAAAAAAAAATCAACATATTTTAACGACTGTTACTAAACTGTTCTACGTGAAAGAGACAACATCTGTAGCCATCATAATTGTCTTAAACTTAACGAGTATTCCGGCTCCACCGGGCGTATACTTCCATGAAAATTGAAATAAATGTGTTTTCTAAAAACTTTACAATAAAAAATTATTGATTTTGATTTTTTGAATAGTGTGCCTCAATCTACACAAAAAACTAGTTTTTAGGACTGCGATACAAAAAACAATTTGTTGCATAGTGTTGTTTTCAAATGCTGAACGCATGCAACAATAGCAAATTCATACTTTGTACATTTTTACATGTGAAAACTATTTATTTGTATTTGAATCATAGTTAGGTTAGGTTGAGAAGAGGAGGCCGTGAAATTCCACCTCATGTCCTTGGACATACACGTAAGCCAGTATTCGGCCTGTTGTGCGCTCTAATTGTTATTATTTAGAAAGGTCATTGGAAATTATTTTAGGAACTCTGTACTGTCGACATAGTCCTTAATCTTCTTCCAGTCTACGCCCCTAAGTTGGGTCAAGTCTGGTATAGTATCATTTCCTAAGAAACGTGATCTATTGTCTATTATTGAATCATAGTTAGCCATATATGGTTTTGTTTTGTTGTGAAAAATATTAGAAAATAGTTTTTGTGTCACTCCACTAAGTACATTTCCAGATTGAAATTAGCTATCTCGTTACTTTATTTAAATCTAAAAAATTACACTTTACATGCAGGCGGATGGTCATAGCTGAAATGACTGAAAATGTTCGGGAACTGATTTCTTCCATAATACATATAGGGGCCTAGATGACCTCTTCTGTGTGTTACGCAGTCTTCGGTAATAAACGATATATAACTGCTTCCCTGTAAGGTGAGTGTATGAATGTACACTGCCGCTCACAGAGCCCCCTTCACAATCTTTTCAAAACCTTAGTTGCGCCCAAATAAAAAAGATAACAATTTCATTGATTTCAAATAAAATATATTTAATGTGATTGCTATAACACCATAACAAAGAATTGCTTCATTTTGTCCGCATAAGCATTTAAATATTAAAAATTAAATAATGTTAAAAAAAATTCTAACTATTAGGTCATTTGAACAGACCCCTTAAACATTTTGTTAAAATTTAAATTTTAAGTTTAATTTAATACTTTTTGCCTATATCTAATCTAGAAAAGAGTAAATTCAATAATATTTGATAATGGGTGCTCCCGCCCTGGTTGAGTATACATTCATATATTCTATTTGGTAGCGATTTTTAATTAAATTCAGTGAAATGCATGACTTTTACTGGAATACTGTCTTCCTGATTGGTACACCTTGCGCAATAGCCATCCCCATACGTTTTCGATAATATAAAGTTCGGGGAAGTATGGCGGCCAGTTCAGAACCTCAACTTCTTGACTTTCTATCCATAATTTGACTGATCTGGCTTTGTGGATAGGAGTGTTATCATGCTGGAATTTCCATAGCAAATCTCCAAATATGTTTCGAACCTCTGGAAAAGTCTTTTCCAGCACGGCATTATATGATGTCGCATTAATTTTTGTTGAAAGAAACTGCAGCTCTATTGTGTCATAATATGAGATTGCTCCCCTTACCATAACACTACCTACACTTCTGTGCAGTCGGCTCAGTAGGTGCTCCTCTTTTCGTAGATCGTGTTAGTAGTAGTTGTATCCATCGGGACCCTCTAAATTAATTTTTTTTCATCGGAAAATATAACTCGATACTACTCACTACTCCACGTCATGTTCGCACGGCAAAAATTAAGTCGATTTTCCTTACGGAGATTTTCTATGGTGGTTTCTTTTTTAATTTCAGTCGTTTTAAGTGTGCAGCCTTGGATATTACCCTTTTTACAGTTGATACGCTTGCACTTACACCTGTTTTTACCTTAGTTTTGGCAGCAGAGTCGTGTGAGTTCGACGCATGTCTCAAAGTTGCTCTCTTATCGGCAACTGTAACAAAACTTGATTTTCGACCTATCATATTTTTTCCATAGTTTTCAGCATCACCTAAAAATGTGTATATAACTTTGCGGCTTCTATTGGTTTTTAAGGCTATTTTATGAACAGATATTCCACACTCCTTATATGTTTTAATTTTAATCCTCTCCTCAACACTCAGTAACTTACCTCGGCCCATTTTGCTTAACAACAGAGGGTTTTTGGTTTAAATACTCTTAATTAAAAATTTTATGGTGTTTTACAATAGACTTCCACACTAAAACTGATTGTTACACGAAAGGCGCTATTCAAATGAACCAAAAAAACCAGAGTAGTTTTTTCACTGATTTCGAAGAAAACAGCAAATTAAACTAACGGGATACTTCCAAGGCTTAATTTTTTGTCTGTATAATGTACAGAAGTAGGAGAAGCCAATATGTAAAATTTAAACCGATATATGCAGATTATTTCGAAATATAGTTATTAATCTTTGAGGGGGGTTCTATTCAAGTGAGCGGCAGTGTATACTTTAGAAAGATATTGTACACATAGTGTAGTCGGCATGGGTAACGGGAAGAAATAACTATTAAAGTATGTACAGTCACACCTAAAAGCACCTCATTATAAAATTTTAAAATGAAATTTCAACTAAAATTTTTAACTAACAAAAATATTTTAATGATTGATTTTTATTCCTTCTGATGTGTACCCAGCAAAAAATAAAAAAAGTTCTTCCAAAAGAATAACATTATAAGTACTTCCAATTCATAAGTATGCACATTTTTTCGGCATTTAATGAAGTTCTTCTAAATAACTAACCAAAATGTAATTTCGGAATATAAATTATTAACCCAAGAATGCATAATTTTAAAACGATTGGATGTAAAATGAATCTTGTGAAGTGATAAAAGTCCAGATCGGAAGGAACATATGTATGAGGGCTATGATATATATGTAAAATACTGCGTCTATAGTGCTAAAGGGAAGAAATATATATTTATATGGCGGCTATATCAGAATTAGTGAATGGTTCTGGAAGCTAGTCGACTTTTTCATCAATTAAATTTCGTTTCAGTCGACTAGGTCGATAAATCGGACCTACAAGTCGACTTTTTCATAGCCGATTAAAATAACATAAAGTCATTTCAAAGTTTGCTGATTTTCTTCGAAATATGTTAAATTTTGGAATTGTAGTACATTGGATTGCGATAAAAACTGAATTTATGAACAACACTTTATACTTTCCAAAAATGTTAATATAGCATCACCAGAAATGCCCAAGAGCGTAACCCTCAAAAAATTAAAATTCGTTTTTCGTAAATCACGATTTTATTCAAGAAAAAAAGACGTAACATCAAGTGCTCGTTTTTGATAAAGAACAAAAGGCGTAACTAACATTGTATTAGACAGAACGTACTGTATTCATCTATTTAACCTTTGTAGTTGTTCTCTTGTTGCCGTTTTGATTTTTATAAATCGTGTTTGACACCTATTTTAGATGCAAAATTCTATATGGGTCTGTATTTAAATTTGGCCTTTATCTGAAGGGTATCCATTTTTTTTATCAAATTTCGCAGTGTTCGTGATTCTATAAGCTAATCTCTGCCAAATTTAATAATGCTCTGATGTAAAACATGAAAACACATTTTTCCAACCTTGGTAGTGACCGTTAATTCTCGGATTATAAAATTCTTTGTGCAAAATATACTACATTTGGCTAAAATATGACTTCTATGGAGCTTAGATGCTAAATCGGAAGGTACACATCCATGCGAGTATGTGGGGCTATATGTAAATTTGAACCGATATTGTTCACACAGATATTAGCTGTTAAAATAAGACACTCTTTACCAAATTTCATGAACATCGAAAGGAAATTATATCTTCTATAGAGGGTATAAGCTAAATCGAAGGTACATTCATATATATTACGATATCTGGTTCTAAACTGATATTCAAATAGTTGAGAGATTTTTGATCATAGCTAAATCGGTTCAGAAAGTGATTCTAAGTCGATCGGTATAATAAACGATGGTTCTATATATCTCTTCTCATTTTTGGTGTTAGAGGTTATAATAATAGGTAGGTTATAATTAAATAATTTTAAAAGAAATTATGGTAATTAAATATACCATACCATACATACTGTACCACACAGTGGTACTTTACTACTCTCTGAACCGGGGCTACGGAAAACTTTCTTTTTTGTGATAATGTTAATTACACTATGGGGTCACACTTTTCAAGAGCCATCTACACCATACAGATTACAGACATCTTCAAATGTCCTAAACATACATACATATATATGATCGTTGATCTCTTTGGCCAATAGTATATTATTTATACGTTCCCTTCCCTATGTCAACATTTGTATTCCTTTAAAATATGAAATCTCTGGACCCAAAGATGTTAATAAGAACGAAATACATTCATCAAATAAATACAACACCAAAAAAGCAAATCTTACAGTGCTTTAAAAGAGTTGTGCAAAAGTGGGGACAAAGATGTACTTCCCCGGCGCGACAACCCCTTGTTAAATTCATTGGTGAAAATCCAAATCAGAACAACTTCCGGATCATAAGTTGGGGATTTTTATTGCTTCTTTGGGTGCTCTTTTTTTGCTGGGTATTTGAATGCTATAAAGAGATATATTTTAAATTATAGTCAGAGTCATTAAAATAGCAACAACAACAAAATAAGTACTCAATTATAGCTCAAAAAAGTGAGTGCTCATTTACTTATATTTAAATAACGGGCCAAAATAGCAGGACCGAAAACCACGTTTGGATCAGAAATAATGAGATTAGATGTGAGAAAGATATATTTCAAAGTATTTTCGAAATGACACCCAAACGTAAAGAAACAACGGAATCCGAGAGAAAAATTATAATAAATTTGCGAGAGAGCAATAAATCTTTACGAGAAATCGGTAAAATCGTGAAAAGACCTTATTCCACTGTAAAAAATATTGATATTGATATTGAAAATTCTGACGGAAATTGAAAAAAGATGAATTGTTCGAGAAATTAAAAAAAATCCCAAAGTTCTGCCAACACATTTAACAAAAACATTCATATGTTAGCTTTGAGAAACGTGTATGTGTTATCATGGTCGCATTCCTCGAAAGAAGCCTTATATCAGCAAGGTCAATAAGAAAAAGCGTCTCGTATATGCCAAAACTCATGTAAATGAATCAATGGACTTCTGGAATCGAATAGTTTTCACAGATGAAAGTAAATTCAACATTCATCGTAACGACGGAAGATGTAAAATATGGAGAAAAGCCAATGAGGAGTTCAAGGAGAAAAATTTGCGTCCAACGTTTAAACATAGGGGAGGGTCAGTGCTTGTATGGGGTTGTATGAGTGCAGGTGGTACCGGAACATTGTATTGATGGTATTATGGACATTTTAAAAACGAATCTCCAGCCCAGCATACAAAAAATGGATCTACCATCCAATTATATATTTACTCAGCATAATGACCCGAAGCACACTGCTCGTAATACTAAGATGTGGCTTATATATATTACACCCAAATGGATGGAAACGCCTCCTCAATCGCCCGATATAAACCCTATTGAGAACCTATGGGCCCATTTAGAGAGTAAAATCCGTGAAAGGGATATTAGGAACAGACATGAGTTGATCAGTGCCCTGAAGATAGAGTGGGAACAAATTTCATCCGATGTGAGCCAAAAATTAGTAACTTCTATTCTCAGAAGATTAGAAGCAATAATAAAGAGTAAAGGATCTCAAACTAAATATTAATTTTTATTATTTTAAGCGATTTATGCAAAAAAAATCAACATGAGCACTCACTTTTTGGAGCTGAAAATCCGACTTTATTTTGTTTTTGTAGTTATTTTAACTATTCTTGAAATCATATATGTTATTTTTTGTTATAAATTTTTAATAACCATAGCAAGCAATAAAAATCAATCGATTAAACTTTATAAAAGTGAAAAAAACATGTTTTAATTTTTCAGTTGAATGTGTAAAGGGTAGGTGAGTGGAGTGACTGTATATGCAACACGGAAGTCTACTTCAGAACTCATTCCAATACTGGATTATGTTGTAGATATTTGAACTTATCGAAATTTGTCTGTGACCGATTCAAAAAATTTTAAATTTTGAAATCATAAGACTTTGCGCGAATAGACCAACCGATATTGATGTGACTCTATATTAATTTACAGCGGAGTATATGAAAATAAACCAACTCTTAACAAAAAATTCCGAGAAATATTGTTAAATATTTTAAACTTATTGATGATTTCCGGGCAAATATGTCATGTGTGCAAAGTACGAAGAAAAAAATCGACTGTCTGAGCTAACTTTGCTCATAGTACTTTCACACATATGCTAATTGGCGTGATGTTTATTATTATTATTATTGCTGACATTCCAATCATTCCATCATTGTCAAAAATAACTGAAATTTACCCGCTATACTAACCACATAACCCCCACCCCCCTACATACGAGTACTGATGAAATTCTTTGTCAAAGAACTGTCAACTCTGTAGGAAGTTTAAATAATCTAAATCGATATAAATAATCGATTCTGAAAAACTAACTCATTCATTAGACACCGCATGAATGGGATTTTCTGTATGCCGATAGTACATACCACCTATGCACAGGCGGAGACATAGTCGGACTTATTTCTAAAAATATATATTTAACAACTGATAATAAAATAAAAATTCACAAATTAAAAATGAATCATGGTAAATTACTATCATATCAGCGAAAATCTCAATGTAAACGTCAAAACTAATTTCGGTACTATCTACATATGTATGTAAATATGTTTGTACTCTTGTTGGTGAATATATATTTGTTGTTGTTATTGCTATATCTTCTTAGATGATGGGACTCATGGGGTAAGAACCCTACTACCTATTGGTCAATGGGAGTGCTAATGAATTATCACTTTGATAAAGTTTTTAATCATTTTTCAGTTCTGATTGTAATTCCATTTGATTAAATATTTTAGGGGAATTAAAAAACAATCATCAGCCGCCGCCAGGCATAACATGATATTTACCTCATGTTCCCAGCAAAACAAATGTTCAGAAATCGCACAGTGGCAAAAATTAGAAAGAAGAAGTTAGAAACCTGTCAAGAAAATACCAGTCGGGTAAACTGAATAAGGTATACACCCTCACTTTGTGAGTAATGTAATATGGTACTACGCACGGGAGGGAGATGGCAGACCATTGAAACAAATTTTTGTCATTCATTGTCAGTCTATACACAGGGCAAACTCGCCTTTTTTGATATGTTATAATCGAAAGAAAACATATTTGGAACACAAATTTTTAAATTTTATATATTTCTGAGCAAGCATATAGTATTTTGAGTAGTTACCCCAACTGTATTGTACTGTTATTTACTGGCCATAAGGCTTCAAATAACTTATTTGAATAAATAAATAGTATTCGAAAATCAATAAAATTTACTTGCAACACATATATTAATATATTTCAACAAAATATATTTGCAAACTACTTCAAACTACTCAAATAGAATATGTGTTTATATACAAATAAAATTATTGTTTAAGAATTTCTCCAAATACTTGTATATTTTGTTTAAAAACCATTTTCAGAACTTTGCAGATTTTTCGAATTTAATTTTTCTTTTATTTCAAGTTATACATATGGACATTTCCGCCGAATGGGCCGAAAAATAAAATGTTGGTAATCATCGTATTTTATTGTAAATAATTATAAAAAATTTAATACAAAATGTCTAAATTTTTAAAATGTAATGATTTCATAGCATATCTCAGTTGTTTTCATGAGAAAATTTGCCTAAAAACTCAAAAATTTTATTTTTTCCATTTTATGCTACTTTTACAGACATTTTTATATTTAATTATTTTACATATAAAAACATATAGTGCACTCTTTCTACAAAATTTCTCTATTACAATCAATTAAGAAGAGAAAAATGCAAGGAGACCAAAAAAAAGTTCGATTAACGATTAATTTAACGGTTAAACAGATGGAAAAATCGTACGTTCGCGACCGGCACCAAGCCAATTAAAAAAGAAACCAATAGAGATAATTTATTGTGTAAATACTCGATAGAAAGTTACATTAATCCCCTTTTAAAATAAATTAGTAGCTTCAGAATATTCCGTTCCTTTTCGCAGATTTTTGCATGTTCCTAGATTCAGCCAAAGTTGACTTCTATTTCGCGTACGTTCGTGACCACATGTTTATTGCTATTATTATGAAAACTAAAACTCGATGATACCCATCTTTTGCACCTAACATAGAGCTGCCAATATGCTATCAAATCACCAAAAAAATGCGGGGAAAATTTTTGTTTTCTATACACGGAGGAAAATCGTCATTTTTGATATGTTTGGAACGAAAGAAAATATAATTGGAAACGATTTTTTTAAATATTATATATTTGTTAACAAATAAATTTTATTTGAAAATCAAGAAATTTTGTTTGGAACGCATATATTAATATATTAGAACATAATTTATTTCCAAACTGAATTTCACAAATAAAATATGTGTTAACACACAAACAAAGTTATTGTTTAAGAAGATTTCCAACTATGTTTTATTTAAAAAGATTTTTAAAACATTACCGACTTATTCGAATTTTAGTTAGTTTTTTCTAGTTTTCGTGTTGAACTTTATAGCTAAAAATGTCCTTATTTATAAATATTCCTATTCATCACTTTTTGTCAATCCATCAATGTCGTTTATATTTACGAAAGATTGTTCGATTGTTAAATTTTACAAACATATAAAATTAATAAAAAAATGTCTCTTTGAAAATTTGAAAAACAGAAAACTTGTCTTTAAGTTAAGGTATTTAATACATTACCAAAATAAATAATTACAAACGAATCCTTGTTTCGGAAATACTAGTTCCAAATAAAAAATATTTGAATGGGAGCATATTGTTGTTTAGAACAATATCCTCACAAACATATAATATTTGTGTGTGTAAAATATTATATATTTGGAGTGTACCCTAAACATATGTTTATTTCAAGCCGAATATGTTTGGGACAATATACTACAGAAGCGATTTTTTTCAGCGTGTACTTTTTCTACATCAAAAGCGTACGAACGTTCGTTCGCGACCTGCGGAAATGCCCATATATATTTATATATTTGTATATTTATTTATATGTATCAAGTCATCATTTGTTGTCAACCCATCAAGCAATGTACGAGGGTTGCTATACATATTTCTGGCCTAATATTGAAAATGCGAATATTTATCATCAAAAATGGTTTTATTGTTTTTCAAAGCATTCTCCAGCATGATTTATACACTTTTGAATGCGCTCAAACCAATTGTCGAAGCACTTTTTCCACTCCGATTGAGATACCTCCAAAGCATGGTTTTTGAACGCTTTAACAGCATTTTCTGGCGACGAAAATCCTTGCCCACTCATTCTTTTCTTGATGTGCGGGAATAAAAAGAAGTATTAGGTGCCAAGTCAGGGCTGTACGGCGGATGATCCATCAATTCGACGTTGTGGCCGGTCAAAAAGACGCTGGTTTGAGCCGATGTGTGAGAGCTCCCATTGTCATGGTGCACAATGATTCGTCTTCTCTTGTTCGTTTTTCGAATTTCTCCGAAGACTTCAGGCAAACAAATTGTGGTGTTTCACTCAGAATTGACCTCCTATGTTGCTCAAGCGGAACAGTCGCCACATGACCAGTTTTGCCGAAGAAACAGGCGACCATTTGCTTCGAAGTGCTTCTTCCACGAACAACTTTCGTTGGATTTGGCTCGTCTTCGAAGACCCACACGGTCGATTGCTGTTTTTTTCGGGCTCATACGCATAGATCCAAGATTCGTCACCTGTGACGATCTTATAAACGTCTTTTGAAGCACCGCGATCGTATTTTTTTAAAATTTCTTTGCTACATTGCCATACAAAGATTTAAGTTCATCGATGCACACTTGTCGTGATAATCCACGTCGAAAGTTGTGAAAAATGATCGCAGGAAAATGTTGAGTTAATTCCATTTTTTTTGCCAAATTGATTTTTCCAAGTCACTTTAAACAACACAAATGATGGCCGTACGTCAAAACGTTCTGAGTACGTTTATGTTAAAAAATGTCAAACTTTACAATGAAAATGTCAGATGGCGCAAGGCAACACTTAGTGTTGCCTATGCAGACATCTATACATATAGCAACCTCGTATCACTATGCAAAATATTACGATTTTTCCAAATATATTTTGCTTAAAAACGATATTCAGAACATTGGAGATTTTTGAAATTTATTTTTAATTTTTCATTGACTTCAATTTATACATATACATTTATATATTTCAAGTCATCATTTGTTGTCAACCCATCAAGCAATGTATCACTATGCAAAATTTTACGATATTAATTATAAAGAAATGTTACTAACATTTAAAACATCTGAAAACTGAACGCTATCCAAGAGGACTAAACTTGGTGCAAGTTTCTCCCCGATCAGAAGAAATAGGTTTAACAATTTATATTGCATTAAATCGTCCCTAGTGAAAAAGGGACACATATGTCCATTTTTTAATATAGCCCCCATATAAAGGTCTCTTCCGATTATATCTCATAACGCTTGATCTAGAGAACATAATTCTCCGCCATCTTGGCTCAAATATTCTTTTGCATTCTAACACAGTTCTGGATTTGACCCTTTCCGATGTTATTGCTTTGATCCCCATTTGGCTATCTGTGTAGATGTTGGCATATTTAGGCTTTGCGGTATTACTGAGCCAGTTCACACACTCCGTGATTGCTCGAACTTCTGCTTAAAATACCGTGTTATGGCCTAGGAGGGTGAAGTAAAGTTCGACTTCTGGTTCATCAATAAAAAGTCACAGACCCGTCCTTGCTCCTAGCTTGGACCCATCTTGTAGCAGCTGGTTCCCACTGACACATAAGTAAGTGTTCCGTTTTCCCAAGAGCGTCTGTCTGGCACAAACAAATCACAGGTAGCTGTAAGCCACACTTCAGGAAAGCGGTCGGAAGTTTCGGTTGTTTGCATATGACCGACCAGTGATTGTAATATTATGATGGTACGATTTGTAGTCTCGATTTATTCATTCGCCCATCACATGTAGACGTCTTGCTGTGAGGGCTGCCTCATATACAGATATATATTGGTTGAATGTACAGTATAGTCTCCAACGCTCTTGTTGGTGCGGTTCTAATTGCCCCGCTTATGCCTATTAAGCACATACGTTGCACTTTTTGCAATGGTACTTCTTTGCCATTGATGTCTACCGCATTACAGATGCGTAAGTTATTATTGGGCTAATCACGCTCATGTAAAGCCAGTGTGACATATTTGGGCGTAGTCCCCATTTTTAATCTATAGCTCTACTGCACAACGACCAACATTTTTAAGCCTTGGTAACTCTTTCTTCAGTATGATCTTTCCAAATCTGTTTTTGATCCAAGACTTCTCCCAAGGTTTTTAGCTCTTTAGATAAAATACTTGGTAATAATCTTGTATCAGAAACATTGGTATAACCGGCTCAAACATTTCCCATTTTGAAATGTGACTCATGCTTAGATATGCATTAGTATCATAAAACGATTACTGTAATTGGCTTCTGACATTTTTACAAAATGCAAAACATTTCTGCCATCTATGTTTGCTATTAATCAAATTGCAGACATTTTACAGCGACAGCAGATAAATTGCTGTAATAAGAGACAATTTTACTATAGACGACGCAGCAGAGAATGTCGCTAGCAATCTACTACTACTTTTTATTTGGTGTATGATATATACAATTAGGCATCGCTAGGATTTCTGAATAATCGGGATTGCTCCAATCTTACTGAGAAAATTAACAAACTTCGTAAATCTTAAAGGATTAATATATTATTACTAGCTGGACCCGGTCCACTTCGTTGCCCCATATTTCCGATCCCGTCCATTTTTGGACCACTGACGTAGACTGCCAGCAGAACTGCAGTGGAACAAACACACAAACAGACAGACAAACAAACGGTTTGCCACGCCCACATTTTCCCGCCCACTATTTGCAAATGTTTTTTTTCCAAAACCATCTCAGACCAAATAGCTTTCAAACAAAAGAAAAAATTTTAAAATCGGTCCAGTGGTTTAAGCGTCTATAAAACACATACATACAAACATTTTTCAATTTTTATATATATAGATTTAATTCTTTATTGTTATTTTAAAAACTACTTAAATAAATTACTGTTCTTCCAGATATATACCGTGCAATCGTTGGTTCTTTTTATGTTCGTACATAATTGAAACGAGGAGAAAATTCAAAGAGATCCTCCTCAGGTTTAATGTCGAGATCTGCGGTTTGAGATACTGTTGACGACGAAGCAGTTGTACTCGAGGAAGGAGCTGAAGATGATGATGTATCTACATCAGATGTCGATGGTGATTCAGTCGTTGTTGGAACTTGCGAAAGACCCAACATGCACCTATTGAAATCTTCATAAGCCTGTTCCGAATCTTTTTCATATGTAACCTTAGCTTTAGTCTCACAAAGGCTCTCCTCACTCTCAATACGTCGCAGAGTTTCATTTAAAGCCGCCAGTTGAAGAGTAGCATTTGTGGAGACTCCATACAATGATTTTGCACCCGCCGAACCCTTAATAAAATTAAGCAATAATCTTCGACTCGACCCAATAAACTCGAGAGGCTTATAACTTACCTCAATTATATAGCACTGGAATATATCTTGGACCGAATCGGCTTCCAGGCATTCAGTCAAAGCTGCAAAGGAGACATTCACACTCTGGGCCAAGGCATCACGTTGAACGGCTGTGGCATTTTCAGCGGATTGTATAGCAGTCTGGGCAGCTTGCGTACAGTTGGCCAACTCGTGTTGATAGATCTGAGCAATTTCACTGATCAATGGCATATAGTAGTTGAAGCATATAATAGATTGGTCGGGATCTGCTTTTAGTGCGGCAGCTGAGAGTGGCACAATATTCGATTGACTCAATTCGGAGGAGATGCCATAGATGTTTTGACTAGTGGCCACCGCCAAGGCTGCAACGAAAACGATTAAGCTTTTTTGTAAACTCATGATTATTTCTCTCCTTTCAATCCCTTTCGATTTTAACTAATATTTGGTGTAAAATAAATATTACTATTGTTCTTAACTATATAAATATTCTTTAACAACTGTTGATAGTGGTGTTAGTTAAGGGTTTATATAGCAAAACACCCAGTAATCAGTATTGACTACTGTGAAGTGTAACATACGATTAGCACAGCATAGGCCTCCTATCTCTTTAAAATACTGTCAATATTGTCAAAATTCATTTGGTCATTAATTAAGATATAGAATTAATAATGTCCAGTAAAACTAGTGGTCGAATTATTACCGCACTGATAAACATACAATTACGTCATAAAACATTCTTCATAGAATATTCTTTTGAAATTGAAATGAAACATTGGCAATAACTTCAGTTGACTGGATGATTGTGCTAATAACATCTTAACAACAATGAAATTTCCGTATTTCCGGTACTTGCTTTGTTAGCAGACAAAAAAAATTATTTTATCAATATCTTGGCATTTTTATGAGACGAAGTACTGTGCGGCGAATGCGTTTCAGCCGATTTAAACCACAATGATCCGCGGCGGCGCCTAAAATCGGCTTCTCGGCTCGGCGGCTTCATATTCTGCTCCTATATATTCCTCCTTCCTAGGCCAAAATTGGTGGGGAGTATTATAATCTTTTTATTAATCTTTTTAGCGTTTACCTGGCAAAAATCTAAGCTATTAGCAGAATGGCTGAACATTAATGTTCTATAACAGTCGGTATTAATATTTTCTCTGATAGCACTATGCTCGAAGGGCTGCGCATATCATTTTCTGGTGTAATGTAGAGCCCTAAACGCAAACAAATATTGCAAATTTTTGTTTGCAAAATTTTTTGTTTTATTCGGTCTTCATTTTTAGTACATATTTTGTTTTTGCACTTAGTTAGGCTCAAGATCATTTTTGTTGTTTTCAGTATATGAAAACAAATTTGTTAAAAATTAAAGAAGAAGTAAGTGACACATATTGGGGGCGGTTGTAATGGTTGGATAGACAGATCTGTTTCGGGAGCCAACAAACTACCATTGTCAATATCCTTATTACAACGATTACTTCAGTCGATCATTAGAATATATACGCACAGCTCAAGTAACATTGAACGAGAACTGTTTGTAAAAAGCGCATATCACCAAAAAAAGACAATGAGTAATCTTTATACCCTCACTTTAGTGTGACGAGGGTATATGTATATCATTTGCTACGGAAAAAAGTGTAACACGTCGAAGGAGTGACCTAAGACCCCAAGTATGTTAGGAGGAAATCCGTTTTGGGACATTTTAAGTCGAATGAGCAATGTCCGTCCGTCTGCCTGTCTGTCTGTCTGTCTGTCTGTCTGTGTGTCTGTGTGTCTGCTGGCTGGTGCGCACGATAACTCTCGAAAGGAGTAACCGATTGACCTCAAATTTGGTATGTGGTAATATTTTTTTCTATCTCCGGCTAAGTTCGAAGATGGGCCATATTGGTCCACTCCTTCTAGTACCTCCCCCACAAAGGGTTAAAATGTTGTGAAATATTGATTCTTTAATAACTGCTATACTACTTATTCGAATCTTTTGAAATTCCACACATAGTATTAGCTTATTAGTCGTTATCAACTCGCGAAAAATGGGCAAAGTCGCCACGTCCCTTTTGGTACCTCCCACACAAATGTACCATTTTGCACCAAAATTTAACAGCTTATAACATTAATAACAGTGTATAAAAATACTTGAAATTTTTTACAGTATTATGCTTTTATATTGCCTACAGTCCAGGGAAAAATGGGCGTTGTTGTCACGCCCCTTTTGGTACCTCCCACACAAAGGTACCTTTTTGCACCAAAAGTTAACAGCTTATAACATTAAAACCAGTGTATAAAAATACTTGAAATTTTGTACAGTGTAATGTTTTTATAGTGTCTATAGCCTTGTGAAAAATGGGCGTTATTGCCACGCCCCTCTTTGTACCTCCCACACAAAATGCCCAAATCATACCATAATTTAATGTCTCCTAACGTTTATACCAGTGCACATAAATGCTTATAAGTCGGCACAGTGCAATGTATTTAAAGTATCTACTGTTCAGCGAAAAATAGGTGGACTTGTTTAACCCCTTCTGGTACCTCCCACACAAATTGACTGAATAATTCGTGTAATATTCAATATTACTTTACTCACAAAGTGAGGGTATACCTTAGTCGGTTTACCCGACTGAAACTTTCTTACTTGTTTTTTTCTTTAAAATTCCAATTTTCTTGGAAGGTTGCTTTAATATTTGGACCATAGTTTTTGAAGTATATGCTCGATAATGCCGGAATACACGTTCAATTAAAGGAAATAATGAGGACTACAAATGTTGGTAATGATACTATCATGTGGAAACAGAAGTTTAGTAACTGTCGTTAAAACAATTAGAAAGAAATTGTTTTTTTTTTAAAAAAATGTTTTTTGCTGGATGAAAAAAAAAACCATAAAAAATAGAGAAAAAAAATCGCTAAAATTCGTTTGTTCCAAATTTCTTCCTATCTAGCAATGCCTTTTTGAAGATAATCTATGTATAAATGTAGAAATTATAGCACTTTTGGTAGAAATAAGAGAAAATTTGATTATTCCATAACTTATATACTACTACCCAGAATCTTTCACATTTCCACACACAGTATTAGTTTGTTAATCGCTATTATCTTTAGAAAAATGGGCGAAGTTGCCGCGCCCCTTTTGGGTAACTCCCATGCAAATGGACCATTTTGCACAAAAATTTAACGGCTTATAACTTTTATTCCAGTCCATAGAAATACTTGAAATTTTGATAAGTGAAATGCCTTTATAGTACTTACAATCCCGTGGAAAATCTTTATAGTACTTACAATCCCGTGGATTTCGGAATCGGTTTCTCTAATGAGGAACCAAATATAATCTCCCTTCATTCTTTCATCCCAGTGCCCTGTGTAACGCCGCTCGATGGACTTCATTTCTTGGAGAATCATTAATCATTGTTTCATATTGCCGGCTTTTATTGGATCCAAGGAAATTTGAAACTACAAGCTTAAACGACCTCCATGCTGCAATTTCATCCGACGTCAAATATCATTCGAAATTCACATCTTTCATCAGTTTCCTTATTTTAGGCCCATCAAAAACTCCTTCTTCGATTTTTTTAAAAGAAAGACTTTTAATATGAGAGTGACTTGCCATCTTTCCTTAAGGCTTTTACAAAATTTTTAAAGAGCCCCAGCTTAATATGCAGAATTGGCAAAATATCGGCTATCCCAGAGGCATAACATACCAACTACTTTTAAATCGCAACAAATTATCCAGTCATGTTCATATTCTATGTATTTTATCAATTTAGCCATTGTTTCGTATGATTCCTAAGTGTTGACAGCATGAGCAATGGGAATCGACGGTTTCTGATTTCCGTTGTGTAAAAGTACTGCTTTCAAACTTTCTTTACTGCTGTCAACAAGTAACCGCCATTCCTTTGAATTGTATGTTTGATTAAGTTCCTCGAACAATCCGGAAATGTCCTTGCAAAAGCATCTGTTATCCACAGTTGTATAGAATTGTTTGTAAGGTATATCACGGACTCTATAATATGATATGTTAACATCTGGGGCCAAAATATTGTACTGTTTCATCCGAGATGCAAGTAGTTCTGCCTTATCTTTGGTCAGTTCCAAATCTCTCACTAGATCAATGAGTTGAAACTGAGTTAAAAGCGATGACTTCTGACTCAAACTTGAATCGCTCAGAGTTGAGTACTCAGTTGAACTTGATGATGTTTCCGTAATTAGGCTGTTAGCTAACTTGGACACTTCCTACTCCAATCTATTAACTAAGACAAAAATAGCAGTCCGTGTCGTGAATGAATGGTAGTCTCCAAATCATTGGAATGCACGTGAAGTCTACAATTACATTGTAATACACAAAACATTGTAATACATTAATTTTAAAGTACTTACCACATTCTTTCACTAGTCCATCGAGTAAGATTTACATGGCACGAATTACACAAAATACTAGGGTCTACGGTTCGTTCATGTTTTTAACTCGTATACCAAAATATTACACATATATTTCTTCTATTATTTTACTAAACGCACGTCGATTTTTTTAATTACATATTTTCCGCAGATGTAGCAGAAATTGTCGGGATCATTTACACTTTGAAAAGTTCTCTGCCTTTTATTCATACTTCGAAATATAACTTTGTAATATTTTTAAGAAAATCGACTTATATCTTTAAGGCGCTGAATTCCACTAATTTATTAATAAGAAATTTCATTCATAAATTCACCCAATATTTTCAAGACTGCCGCGTACTACTACGTATTGCGTATATATAATCTTACTACCTACCTGTACAGGGTGGTTGATATGTATTGCAAACAACTTCAGGTTGCTATCATTTCTAAACCGCTAGTCTGACAGCTGACAGATTTATTTCAGTGACAGTTCATTTTATTGTTTACAAGCTTACAAAAGCATTTTGATCTTCAGATTCAGAAAAAAGTTATTCGTGATGAAATTCAAGCGTGATAGTGTGATTGCTTTATATTTTGGGTGGAAAAACACAAGTGGCTATCGTTAGAGCCCTCCGGCATTTAAATGTTAATAAATCTTTTGTTTCTCGTACCATTGCTCTTTACCGTGATACTGGCAGTGTTGCATCGCGTCCAAAAAGTGGACGAAAAAAAACGGTAACAACACCAGAAATGATCCGAAAAGTGAAGGCCAGATTTGATCGAAATCCACGCCGCAGTGGTAGAAAAATTGCTCGTTAGCTGAACATATCGCGAGAACGGATACAACACATATAAAAAAAATGAACTTGGACTAAAGCCATTGAAGTTCCAAAAAGTGCAAGAGCTCACCGATGCACAAAAAAAGTTAGACTGGAAAGAGCCAAGGAGTTGCTTCGCTTGCACGAAAGTGGCCAGTTACCGAATTTGGTTTTCTCCGATGAGAAGCCATTACAAATTGAGCAGTTTGTGAACAAACAAAATGATCGGGTTTACTTGCCAAAGATGTCAGCTGAAAATGTACACCTTCAATTGGCCACCAGAACTCAAGCGCCGCCGATGGTAATGGTGTGGGCCGCCGTAACGGCCGATGGTCGCTTCCCGCTCGTATTCATCGAACATGGGGTCAAAATAAATGCCGAATATTATCGGGAAAATGTCCTAAAGACAGTATTGAAGCCCTGGGCAGACAAACATTTGCCGCAGACCATGGACAATCCAACAGGACTCAGCACGCGTCAACCAAGAATGGCTTAAAAAGGAGGTTCCTCGCTTCATTTCTACCGCACAATGGCCACCAAGATCTTCGGATCTCAATCCGTTGCACTTTTGCGCCTGGGGCATTTTAGAGAGTAAGGTTCGCACTAAAAAATACCAAAGTATCGATCATCTCAAGACGGCGCTTCGCCGGGAATGGGCCAAAATACCGCAGAGCCACTTTCGTGCAGCGTGTGATGGCTTTGTCGGCCGTTTGAAGGCCATAATTCGTGCCAAAGGTGGCCAATTCGAACAAATCTAAACTGTTTCTAAAATTTTATGTTATTTCCGACATTTTTTGCTTTTGAACAATAACATTTAAAAAAAAAATTAAAAAAATATAGCGGTTTACTTTGTTGCATTACATATCAGCCACCCTGTATATACGACTGGGATGTCCATCATAAATAAAAAACCAAAAATATTGTTGAATGACCCTCTATCTGAGCGGATCTCATCCAATATAGCTCTCACATTGCATATCATGTTTTATGGAGGGTTACGAACGGCCATAAAACCCAAAGACTTTTAAAGACCAAGACGGGAAAGTTCTCTCTTCTGCTGTTATGAAGTATCTCTAACCGTAGGGATAACATGAAGCGCTTACTACAATTTTATGATATTTAAAATTTTCTTTTATTTCTTTATGCATTTAGTTGCCTTTTTTATCATTTTATTTTCCTCTGTTAAAGGGAGCTTTATGTTACCCCTACGGTTAGACATACTTCATAACAGCAGAAGAGAGAACTTTCCCGTCTTGGTCTTTAAAAGTCTTTGATAAAACCTCGTCCTCTCTATAATTTCATAATGTCTGACATCTATCCTCATAAAATAAAATGCAAGTGCAAAGTCTCTTATATCTCTCTCTCACATATGGCGAATTCAATATAAGCAAAACATCATTTAAAAACAAAAAAATATGAAACACGATTTTTTTGAATTTCCCTAACATTTACAAAATGGCTCATAACGTTTACATCTATCCATAGTTTTTTTTTCAAATAGACAGTGTTTTCTTCTTTAGCATGCTGGCTTTTGTGTGATAAAATAATTTTTTCGATTTTTTTTCTATTTTTTATGTTTTTTTTTGTATCAGAAAAAGTGTTTTTAAAAAAAATCATTTTTTGCTCATATTTTTGACGACTGGTACTAAACCAAATATTCTACGTGAATGCGATATTTGCAGCATATGTAGCCCTCATAATTCCCTTAAATTTGAGGCATAACACGGCTCAATCAGGCTTATACTTATACTTATTATGGTCCAAATACTGAATGTACTTTCCACGAAAGCTGGAATTAAAAAAAAATTTACCATAAAATTTTTTTTTAATATTTGTTTGTGTTTGTGACACCTAATTGCACCAGAAACTGTTATCCACATCCCTTGGACAAAAATTTTGTTGCATAGTGTATTTTTTCTTTTTCAGGGCACCACATTACACCAGAATATGTTATGCACTGTCATTCGACAAAAATTTTGTTGCATAGTTGCATATTGCTAAAAAATCCTATCATTTAATCAATTTTTAATAATATTTAAACAAAAACGCCATGAAAACATCGAAATCTGTTCAGTAGTTATTTTTTATGATTTTATCATAAAGTCAGGACCGATCATAAATAAAATGAACCCATTGTGAATTTCTTGAGGTCGTTGCTTCTTTTCTAAATTATTGAAATTTTCTCTTAAAATAGGATTTTTTCGCAAAATCTTGTAAGATATCTATTAATTTTAGAAGGCTATTTAATGTTTGATTCTTTAAAGCTTTCCTCAAACAATTCGTATAAATAGTTCTCGAATTACAAATGCTCAATGTCTTAAAATGGCTCACAACGGATTTGCGCCAAACATACTTTGTAACACATCACTCCTCCGATGTGTTACACCTTTGGGCCGCAGCAAATAATAAAGAAATTCACTGAAGAATTTTTAATGAAAATGTTTCTGCGATTTTTTTCGTTTAGCATGGTTTTACCATCTTTACTCTTGTGGAAATTCTTTATATGAAATATGTATATCGTAACCAAAGTATAAAAAACATTTGTTTTGCATTTGATAATTATTTTATCAAAGCAAATACACACACAAAAACGCTAGTTTTACTGGGAAATATTTATCCATTTCATAATTAATGACCAAATGAATTTTGACAGTTTGTCAACCTTTGCGGTAGTCAAAATTGATTACTCCTATATTTTGCTATATAAACCATTTGCTGCCATTAGTTACCAACAGTCTGGAAAAAATATTTAAATAGTTAAGAACGATATCACATTTAGTATTCGAGAAGGACTGGTAAAATATAATTATGGGTTTACAAAAAAGTTTTATCGTTTTCGTTGCTGCCTTGGCTGTGGCCGCCAGTGAGGACAGCTCTCAATCAAATATTGTGCCACTCTCTGGTGCCGCAATGCAGGCAAATCCCGACCAATCTATGGCATGTTTCAACTACTATGTTCCATTCATCAGTGAAATTGATCAGACCTATCAATCCGAATTGGGTAACTGTACGCAAGCTGCCAAGACCGCAGCACTGTCGGCTGAAAATGCCACAGTCGATCAACGTGATGCATTGGCCCAAAGTGTGAATGCCTCTTTTGTAGCTTTGACCGCATGCCTGGAAGCCGATTCGGTCCAAAATATATTCCAGTGCTATATTATTGAGGTAAGTTATACCTACGACTCTGAGTTTCTTGGGCCGAGTAGAAGATTATTCCTTTATTTGATTTAGGGTTCTGCGGGTGCTGAGATATTGTATGGAGACTCCTCAAATGCTACTCTTGAATTGGCGGCCTTAAATGATACCCTACGACAAATTCAGAGTGAGGAAGACCTGTGTGAAACTCAAGCTAAGGTAACATATGAAAAAGCTTCGGAAAAGGCATATGAAGATTTCAATAGCTGCATTCTGGGTCTTTCGCAAGTTCCAACAACGACTGCTGCACCATCGACTTCCGCCACCCCTTTGTCGTCGACAACGTCATCATCCTCTGCGTCTCCATCATCGTCTGCAGCTCCCTCATCGAGTGTAGCTCCTTCATCCACTGAAACTCCCGCATCAACTGAAGCTCCCACATCGACTGTAGCTTCCACATCGACTGAAGCTCCATCATCGAGTGCAGCTCCTTCATCGTCGAGTGCAGTTTCTTCATCGACTGCAGCTTCATCCTCGAGTGCAGCTCCTTCTTCGTCGAATGCAGCTCCTGTTACCGAAAATTCCGACCTTAAACCCGACGATGCTTTCTTTAAATTATCTCCTCGTTTCAATTATGTTCGAGCTTAAAACGAAACAAACAATTGCGCGGTTCATGTCTCAAAGAATCGCTACTGTACTTGTATTAACAGTCTTAAAATTCAAAAATAAAGTATTAATTTGCATGTAAAATTTCGTTGCTTTTAAGTGCTTCCAAGTACAGACAGACGCATACGCTTGATTGATGACGGAAGCAATGTCTATAAGGCGTGCCTTTAAGGCTCAATATCTTTAAAACTAAGAGGGATGGTAAACTTTGCAAAAAAAATTGTAGATAAGCATAGTTGCATCTTAATGCAAAAAATAAAAGTAAAGAAAACCAGTAAGAAAAGGCTAAAGTCTGGCAGAGCCGACTATGTAATATCTCACACCCCTTTGCCAGAACAGAATAGATCCACATATCGATACCCCAACTTCAAAGTACGAACATGATTTTCAGGAGATGCAATCAAAAGAGGCAATGCAATTTTTTTAATTTGTATGGAATTCTTTTATAATGCTAATTCCGTGCTACATTTTCGAGGTCATCAAAAATTGACTCCGTTTTGATTTCAGTTTATGAAAGTTCTTATCGAAAGCAACAAAATGTCATTTGGGTTTTTCTGGTTTAGCTCCAGTTCCGATTTTTATTGTATAGTGAATATTTTGGCTGAGACATGATTTTGAGAATTTTTTCTGAGAAAATGTAATTTTTCTCACGGCAATATCTAGTTAACCAATGGAAAGTTTATTTTACGGCCCTCAGCGTAGCTATAGGTATACACTAGGAGAAAATATATGAAAAACAAACTGCTTCGAAAAAACTGCATCTGGGGCTTCAAAATCACAAAGTTGTCTAGAACTTGTCAATTTGTTAAGACTTTTTGCCTATAATCTATCATAACTTGGCAATTTTTGGCTCTATGTTAAAAAATCATAAAAACACCTCTAAAAATGGGGAGGGCTGAGATCAAACGTGATTTATTTGAAAGTTCTTTCGAAATTTCTAGAATAGAAAATAGCTGGTCTTTTTTGCTTCCAGTAATTGTGTCTTTATAATACTCCTATATATGTGTTAATGGCTTAACAATTGATGATCTATTGTTGTGATCGACAGATATACAACAAAGTAACGGGTGATCCAGTCCTAGTCCTCTTTACTAGAAGAAATAAAATTCCGAACTATCAGCTCCCTACACTACAGGGAAAGGTACTTGAACTATCGAAAGAAGCTAAGTACTTGGGCATCACCCTAGACTCTCAGCTGTCCTGGAAAAGGAATTTGGAGGAAAGGGGAAAGAAAGCGTTATGAGCCTTCTATGCCTGCAAGAAAATGTTTGGACGCAAATGGGGTTTGCAACCGTAAATGATACACTGGATGTATACATCGATCATTAGACCGATACTCACCTACGGATCAGTTGTATGGTGGAAATCGGTAATGAAGAAATCACATCCCTCGCATCTAGCCAAAGTGCAAAGACTGATTTGCGTCGGGATAACTGGCGCAATCAGATCTGCTCCACAAATGGCACTGGAGGCGATGCTGAACCTTCAACCAATCGATATATACATAAAGTGAACCGCAGCGAAAGTGACCCTTCGGCTAAGGGAATCAGGAATGGTCATCAATACCACACACGGACATAGCTCAATCATGGAAAGCATGGGCATAACAGACAAAATCAATAGGCCAACGGACTACTTGGCACCAAGAACAATTCGAGGTAAACATTTTAATGTAACGTTTCCTAGCCGTCAGGACTCAATCTTCACGAACGGATCGAAAATGGAGACGGACACGGGATCAGGAGTATATTCCGATACCCTTAATCTCAGAATCTCCCCACCAGACTCCCAGATGAATGCACTGTCTTCCAGGCAGAGATCTATGCCATTAACATTGCCGCGAAACAGATTTTGAAACGGGATATTTCTCCGAAAAAATTCAAGATCTACGTCGACAGTATGGCAGCTCTCAAGGCCTTGGGCTCTAGAACTATCAAATCACGCTGCACGATGGACTGCTTTCTATCCTTAACCCATATTCAGGCGCCCGAAATCACGCTCTGCTGGCACCCAGCAGAGCGGGCGCAACATACAGGACAACGAATTAGCAGACGAATGTGTAAGGATAGGATCCGGCGCAAGAAATGAAACCGCGACTCTGGACGTGCAAATTCCGTTCGTGGAACTTAAAAACCAAATCGACGAACGCGGAGCAGCACTAACCAGATCGAGGTGGGATATCGTACAAAACTGCAGGACTGCAAGAACCCTTTGGCCATCCATTGTTGTGAACCGTACCGAAGAATTGCTGTCATTCAGGAAGAACACACTTAGCATCCTCACTGGAGTCATCACAGGGCACTGCGTGATAGGCAATATGGCTGCACGCATGAAGCTTCCTTACGAAGACTTCTGTAGAAGCTGCTTGGATGAAGAAGAGGAGGAGTCAGTATAGCTAATGCTAATGCAAAGGACTGCAAGAGTACCGTTTGGCCTTTTTAGGGCACAGGCTGTTCGAAAACCTAGACGACCTAGCAGATGCACCGCTCAAACCCCTTCTCAATTTCATCAGAAATCTCTCTTATTTAGTAAAGCCACAAAGACAAACGAAAACACGAGTCACTAGATCTTCTCTCCCTCTTCCTAGATCTTCTCTCCCTCTTCCTAGTCTGTCAACCTCCAACTATTTCTTCTATTCTGCTCACGGGAAACACAATGGACCTAATTGTCGGCCCCGAGTGAACTTGTCAGTTGTATTCTGACGGGTGTCCCTATCAACCTAACCTAACCTAAAGGGTGATCCAAGTAGATATACTTTTTTCAATAGCCTTTTTTTTGACAGATCACGCGTGAGTCGTGTCATGCTGTCATGTTATTTTTGTTAAGTATTGTTTGGCATTTCATCATGGAAAGACTTACGCCTGAACAACGTTTACAAATCGTTCAACTTTATTAAGAAAATTCACGTTCTGTGAGGAATGTGTTTCGTGCACTTCGCTCAACTTATGGTCAACATAATCGGCCTACTGAGCGTACTATTCGCAACACCATCACCCATCTTGAGACCCAGCATTAATTATTGGATAATATTTGACCCAATAGATGCATTGAAGAAAATGTAGCGGCCGTAGCTGAGAGTGTACACGAAGACCGCGGAGAGTCGATTCGGCGCCGTTCGCAGCAACTCGGACTGACGTATGGAACGACTTGGCGCATTTTACGTCGAGATCTTAAATTGAAAGCATACAAAATACAGCTTGTGCAAGAACTGAAGCCGCCCGACCTTTCCAAGAGACATCGCTTCGATCTATGGGCTCTTGAAAAGTTCCAAGAAGATCCGACGTTTTCGAGCCAAATTTTGTTCAGCGAAGAGCAACCTGAAGAGCTGCCACTTCATCCAGAAAAAGCAACGGTTTGGTGTGGTTTGTGGGCCGGTGGAATCATCGGTCCATATTTCTTCCAAAATGATGCCGGTGAGAACGTAACCGTCAATGGCGACCGTTGCAAACCCGCTTCGATTCAGGCCTTGGAGCAAAACATCACACATGTCTTTCGCCAGTTACCAGTCGAAATGCTCGAACGAGTCATCGAAAATTGAACTCAATGGAGACGTAGCCGCGGCCAACATTTAATATATATAATCTTCAAAAAATAAATGCCAAAGAATGTTTATTGGAAACAAAGTTTGGAGAACGTGTTATCTCACGAAATGGTCGGTCGTGCGATTTGACGCCGTTAGACTATTTCCTGTGGGGCTACGTCAAGTCTATGGTCTATGCCAACAAGCCAGCCACGATTGATGAACTTCGTACGAATATCGAACGTGAAATTGCAGCAGTATCGGCCGATTTATGCTTGAAAACCGTTGAAAATTGGGTTCAGCGTCTGGACTTCTGCAAGCGTGCCCGTGGTGGCCATTCAAAAGAAATCGAGTTCCATACATAATGGCATCGAACGTACTTTCACAGGAATAAAGAATTTCATTGATATCCAAAACCGTTTTTGTTTTATTACAAAAACTTTTGTAGCGCTCTTATTGATGGACCCGATATTAAACGGACATAAATCCCAAAATGAACTGAGAGTATATACTCGTACTTGAACTCTGTTCAAAATACAGGGTCTAATGATACATTGACCCGTCATGACAGACACGATATGTGAGACGACAACTACAGGTCGTGGACGACTTTGGGGTTAGAGAAGGTCACATCAGTCAGGAAGATATCCAGTTCCTGACTAGTGACCACCTGTCATTTGTAGCTGTAAGAGAAGAAGAATTTGCATGTTACCCATTCAACTTCTCCTGGTGCGTGCTTGTTCATCTGTATTGCAGCTCCTGGTATGTAAATATTGAACTGCTCTACCATCTCGTTAAGGGATCTGATACTGTAGAGGGCGGTTTTTTAATTCTGGAAAACTGTTTCTAGAGACTTTATAGCAGCCTGACTATCAGAGCTAATATTGATACCGACTTCAGTCAGAACATAAATGTTCAGTATTTCTCCTACTTTACTAAGATTTTTGTCTGGTAAACGCTACAGTCGGTATTTTTCTAGTGGATAGCTTGAGTTTTTTTACCAAAGTCATCAAAGTCCACTTGGTTGTTGAGTTTGGAACCGTTGCATACACGTAAAGAAAAAAATCGTTGCTCGAAAACGAAAAATTAGACAAAACAATTTCGTTTGAGGTGTATGCTTGCCGCAAACGATTTATGTTTATCCCAAAACCCGAAGAGACGTTTATAGCAAACGGTTAGTGTACTTATCGTAAATGATTTATATTTATTACAAACCCTGTGAAACGTTTGGTACAAACGGTTATTGTGTTTGTCACAAGCAATGCCTGTTTATCCCAAACCCTGTAAAACGTTTGTTGCAAACGGTCATTGCGTTTGTCACAAGCAATGCCAGTTTAACAATAAATGAGAAAACGATGGTCGCAAAAGAATAATTTGATTGAATTATGATATTTAATATGTTTTATAAAATTATGTTTATAATCAAAAATGTCACAATTTTTGGTAAAATGTACCCGGGAGGTCCCCGACAAACACCTCTGCTGTTATTTACCTGCTATCTTCTAAGTGAGTTGTAGACAAACTGTAAATATGAAAGCATGTATATTATAACATATTAAAAATTTAGTAGTCCATTGTATGGATCAAAGCGAGATGTTATCTTACCATATATCAAACATTTTAGTCAAAAGTGAATTTTTTAAGTCCATATTCTGACCCAAATGCTGACAATTGAAAAGTTTCCACGTCCATGAATAGAATACTAAGCTACATCAGAAAATAACATGAACAACTTTGGGTGAAAAATCGTGTTGCATAGTGTCATTAAAAAACAAAGTTTAACTGTTTAGTGTAGAAAATATCAGCAGTTTCCAGAAGTGCCTGAATAAATTTAATTGTAATTGTGAAATTACCATTTGCAGCTTCAGTACCTAAACGTGTGATGATTGATTGCTAAAAATTTTAATTTGCTTATTCACAATTTCAGGCGTGTGAAAGAATATCCGGTTAGTCGTTAACAAAAGCAATGGATGGTCTCAGTTTCTTTTAAAATCTATTGTTTTTGTTGTTCCGGCTTTCCACAAAATATTCAATATTTTCATGCAGTGCTCGATCCATTTTTTTGCTATTAACTATCTGGTTATTTTCCCACATGTCTACACTTCATTTACCATTTACATATAACATTAAATTGGAGTCCGCAGTATTTTTGCGAGATATGTGTAGCACCTCCGATAATTTAGATTCTTTGGTTTAATTCATTCTTTGAATCAAAACATTTTGAGTTCACTGATAAAAATATTTTTAATTTTGCCACACACGCGCACAAATACCGAACACCACAAGCGCCGCACGATGGGAAAATATGATGAAATATGCGCGCATAGGACTATGAAAACAACTTTCAAAAATCAGTTTTTTGGGAATGTTGTTTTATGGTGGATAACATTTAATGAAAATACCTTCAAATTTTATGAAAATATCTGTGGGCGATTCCGAGTTATGACCTTTCAAAGTTTGTCTTTTTTACTAATAAATGCAAATAAAATTGCGATGATAAAATGTATATACTAAAATGCTTGTAGAATTATCGTTTCTTGGAGAAATGCGACCGGACTTGTAACATATAATAAGATTATATTCATCTAAATTTTTGTGTATAAAACGTATTTTTAAAGTCTTTAAATGAAGAGATATTTCAAAGTAAAAATACCACTTTTTTTTTGTTTTTCCAAAAAAAATATCTGCAGTAAATGGAATCTAATGGAATCTAAATTATCCTAAACGCTGAATCCACCTCCCATATACAAGGTGCGAGTGCAACCCTACAATATGGCTTCGAGACTATAGTCTTGAAGATATACAAGCAGGATATAGCTCCCACTGCAGAAGGTGAGTCGTCCACCGTGGCACTTCCTGGAAGTGCGGAGGTACCCACGCCTATTATTTCTGGTGACTCCAACTCTAACAGAAGATCTGTAACGTCCTTCTCTGAGGACAAAAGCTCTACTTCGGACACAGAGAGGCTGAGGGGAGTCTCCGGACTCTTTGACGCATCTGGCGGGGACATGCTTCTCGACGATACGGACGAAGAGTTCGATAACACCCTTGTCGGGGTGGATGTTAATCTGTCAATTACCAATGATGGTAAGAATTCTACAGATTAACCTCCATCACGCTAAAGCAGCCTCAGCGGCTCTATTGCTGCGCCTGTCCACAGGCGCAGTAGACATCGTCCTGATACAGGAGCCCTACGTAGTGGGAGGAAGGGTGTGCGGTATTAGGACACCCAACTTTAAACTGCTTGTGGCCAACTGTGAAGGCACTCCAAGAACCTGCATTTTGGCCAGGAAAGATCTAAGTATCTCTCTCCTGACTAATTTAAGTGGTAAAGACCAAACAGCTGCTAGCCTGGAGATCGGTAATCGCATATATTGGGTGGTCTCCAGCTACTTGCCTTATGAATCTGTAGTACCGACTGCTCTATTCAGGGAAGTAGTGGAAGAAGCAACGTCTGACGAGATCGAGCTGATTATTGGCGCAGACACGAACGCTCATCATACTATCTGGGGTAGTACGGATATAAACAATAGGGGTGATTCGCTTCTTGACTTTATTCTAACTACCAACCTTAGTATTTGTAACATAGGTAATAAACCGACCTTCACAATTAAAGACAGACAAGAAGTACTCGACGTAACGTTTGCTACTGACCGGCTGTCAGACAAAATTATTGGGTGGAATGTACTGGACGACCACTCATTCTCAGATCACCATTATATTGAGTTCAAACTCGCGGAAAAAGCGCCTAAACCTGCCGTCCACAGAAATGTAAGGAAGACAAAGTGGCACCTGTATGAGAAGAATTTCAAGAAAGTCCTCAACTCTAAACTTCTGTACGAACCGAATGACAAAGCCGGTCTGGATAATCTGGTCGATCATATCACCACATCATTCAATAGTTCCCTTGAAGAAGCCTGTCCGAAAACAAGGTACAAGGGTAAAACTAAACCCCAATGGTGGACTTCTGAGCTAACGGCTATGAAAAAGACCTGCAACAAGCTATTCAATAAGGCTAAATCTACTGGGGTCGCTAATGATTGGGATGCCTATAAAGAGCAACTCAAGATCTATAAGAAGGAGCTTAGAAAGGCGCAAAGGCGCTCTTGGTATACCTTCTGTGGTGAAGTGGAAAAGGTCTCCGACGCCGCTAGGCTGAGGAAGATATTATCTGCTTCACCCTGTACAGTGGGATATTTACAGGATGAGGCAAATAACTGGACCAAAAACAGCGAGCAGTCGCTCAATGTACTGCTCGACACACATTTCCCGGGCAACTCTGTAACAGAACCCGAGGATCAGCAGGACCAACAAGAGTGCGAGTGGACTGCTAGCGTCGCTAGCTTCTTGACTGAGAGATCCAGATTAAGCTGGGCTATTAACAGCTTTGAGCCCTTCAAGTCACCTGGACCAGATGGCATCACTCCAGCAGAAATGCAGAAAATGTTAAAGTACATTATCCCCTGGCTGGAGAAAATTTATGTAGGCTGTATCAGGCTTTCATACGTCCCTAATCGGTGGAGGGATACCAAAGTGGTATTCATACCTAAAGCGGGAAAGATATCACACACTAGGCCAAAAGACTTCAGACCAATTAGCCTATCATCCTTCCTATTGAAAGGTCTGGAAAGACTTTTAGATCATTTCATTAGGGAAAACCTGGATACAAAACTCCTGTCGGGGAACCAACATGCCTACAATAAGGGCAAGTCTACAGAATCAGCCCTGCACGAACTTGTGAGCACTATCGAATCGTCCCTGCATTTCAAGGAATTCACCATGGTGGCATTTCTTGACATAGAAGGGGCTTTTAACAACATTCACTCAGATGCGGTAATTGCGGCACTGTCACATCTAAAAGTTAACAATAGTTTGATTAGACTAATTCAAAGTCTGCTCACCAGAAGACGCATAACAGCATGTCTAGGGTCCACAACTCTAACAAGGTATGTAAACAGAGGGACCCCGCAAGGAGGAGTACTGTCTCCACTAATTTGGAACCTAGCGGTGAATGAAATCCTGCTAGAGCTAGAACGTTGTGGCTGCAAGGTCGTGGCATATGCGGACGACGTGGCAATCGCAGTGAGTGGCAAATTCGTAAACGTCCTCAGAGACATCCTACAGGTGGCTCTGAACAAGTTGGTTAGATGGGCCAGAAGCAGCGGTTTGGGTGTTAACCCCAACAAGACAGAATTGGTTCTCTTTACTAGGATGAATAATGTCCCACATGTGGACCCTCCACCTCGGATAAATGGAACAGATCTAGTCTTTTCTGAAAGTGCAAAATTTTTAGGAATAATTCTAGATAGGAAGATGTTATTTAGACTTAACGTATTGGAACGTGTAAGGAAGGCCAACGTCGCCTTATATTCCTGCAAAAAGGCTGTAGGGTCGCGGTGGGGACTCTCTCCTAAAATCGTCCACTGGATATATATAGCAGTAGTTCGTCCAATACTGTTATACGGTATTGTGGTATGGTGGACGGCAACTGACAAACTAACCATTACCAACCTACTAACAAAGGTTCAGAGAACTGCCTGCCTGAGCATAAGCGGAGCCTTAAGGACTACAGCGACAGAGTCTCTACAAGCCCTACTCCACATACTGCCGATTAATATTGTGGCGAGAGAAGTTGCAACCAAAGCGGCAATAAGATTAAACTGCCTATCACTGTGGAGGTACAAGAACTATGGTCACATGAGGATATCAAAGTGTAGTGCTATGGTAACCGACCGAGTGGACTATATACCAACTGTGTACACCTTCGAGAGAAATTACATCACTATGATTCCCGCCAGAGACGAATGGGTCGGCAGAATACCAGGTAATAGAAACCATCTCCACTTTTACACGGATGGTTCGAAGCTGGATGAAAAGGTTGGCTTCGGAGTACACTGTGAAGAACTTAGTCTGGATATAGCTCACAGACTACCAGATACCTGCAGTGTCTATCAAGCCGAAATAATGGCAATATGGGAAGTCGCCAAGTGGCTGAGTCGCAACATAGTAACCAACACTGGCGTTGTCATTTACTCGGACAGCCAGGCTGCCATCAATTCTCTGGAGGCAACATCCCTAAATTCACAAACAGCCCTTGACTGCCGCAGATCTCTTAACGAGATGGCTGAGCAGTTTAATATACACCTCATATGGGTGCCTGGGCATAGGGATATCCCGGGGAACTGCAAAGCCGATGAACTTGCTAGGAAAGGGACGACATTACAAATTCTCGAAGAATTTGCATATATTGGTGCGCCACTATCCACGTGCAAGCTTTGGCTCAGGCAAGAGGCAATCAGGCAGTCCAACGAAAGATGGACAGAAATCGGCACCTGCAGGGTAGCTAGACAAATCTGGCCAAGGTATGACCTGAAAAGGTCAAAATATCTTCTCGCACTAGAGAGGAAACGATTGTCTACGTTAGTAAAGGTTCTGACGGGACACTGCTTGATCGGCGAACACGCCAAAAGATTGGGTATTGACTCCAATGACTTCTGCCGAAGCTGTGGAGATGAGGAAGAAGTGGAGAGCATTGAGCACTTGCTTTGCGACTGTCCCGCTTTGAGTAAACGACGACTGGACATACTGGGGTCGGCCTTTTTAGGCAGCCTAACAGATCTTTCTAGTACTGATATTCGTACTATCGATAAATTTATATATCAAACAGGTTGGTTTCGATGAGGGGCATTTCAGCCCGTGGTAACACTAGGGACCTAAACTGGTCTATGTGAGCTTGTAAAAAAATACGGCTGCCACCCTAACCTAACCTAACCTAACCTAAAACTTTAGCTTTCAAAAATATTTCAGACTGCAATTTTATTCTTTTTATGTGTTTTGGATTCAATTTCAAAAATATTGCACGGTTTTGTAGACATTTAACGCACATTTCACAAAAATATATTTGAATTTCAATGGTCTATATATTTAAAACGCAGCAACACACAATTAAGTAACTCAAATAGATTTTGAACTAAATTTTGTCAGCTTTAATATAAAATCAAGATAAATGAAGTTGGTACGATATTCTGATTTTCACACTAATTTTCACAAAGTCGCTTTTGTAGCCCCACTGTGCGATACATGGTAACAGTAAAATAAAATCTGGGTACACCAATTTCTTCTCCAAAGAATTCTCTTAAAGATGGTCCAAACCGTAGGACTTTATCTCTAATGGTATTGTCATGAGATAGAAAATACTGCTATGCGCGCGTATTTACCCCTTTTTCCCCACGGCGCGCCGGTACAAAACTAAAGTCCCACCAGTATACGACTCTACGCATGGTGATTACGATTGCAAATGTTATGAAATTGTATAACAGTGCGGAGGGAGGGATGCAGATAAATAAATTTCCACCAAAAATTGATTGTAAATACAGATCGCCTTAATTTTAACATTAAGGCCTCTTGGGAGACTTTTACGCGGACAGCATGATCACGGCGGTCAATGATGAACGCTCGATGCACAGTTGACCAATGTTCGACAAAGCAGCCAAAAATCTATAGCTTTTGATTGCATTGGAATTTTGATATGCGTTTTTTGTTTGTTTTGTAGGTGGGACTTTAGACTTTAATTTTTGCTGATAATCGTGAAAATCGATTGATAAGAAAAAAGTTATGGAGGGTTTAAAATACATTTTGGTTTTTAGTTAAATTTTAGCATAAAATTTAAGTTTAAAACCATTTTCCATTTTTTAACATATGGTAAAAACTGTTTATACCCTACACCACACTGTGGTACAGGGTATTATGAATTTGTGCATTTGTTTGTAACACCTAAAAGGAGAAGAGATAGACCCATTGTTTATTATACCGATCGACTCAGAATCACTTTTCTGGTTAAAATCGGTTCAGATTTGGATATAGTCCCCATATATGTTTCACCCGATTTGACATGTAAGCGCTGTAGAAACCACATTTTACATCCGATCTTTATGAAATTCGGCAGAGAGAGTTTTATTATTACGTGAATGAACACTACCAAATTCGGAGAAAATCCGTTCAGATTTAGATATAGCCCCCATATATATGTTTCACCCGATTTGACATGTAAGCGCTGTAGGAACTGTATTTTAAATCAGATCAGTACGAAATTTGGCAGAGAGAGTTCTCTTATTACATGAAAAAACACTGGGCAATTCGGGGAAAATCGGTTCAGATTTAGATATAGCCCCCATATATATGTTCCACCCGATTTAACATTTAAGCGCTGTAAAAATCGTGTTTTATATCCGATCAGCACGAAATTTAACAGAGAGAGTTTTCTTATTACATGTATGAACACTGCCAAATTCGGGGAAAATCGGTTCAGATTTAAACATAGTCCCAATATATATGTTACACCCGATTTGACATGTAAGCGCTGTAGAAACCGTGTTTTATATCCGATCAGTACGAAAATCGGCAGAGTGAGTTTGCTTATTACATGTATGAACACTGCCAAATTCTTATCGCAATGCCCATTTTCGCATTGGTAGGTAGGTGTAGGGTATTATATAGTCGGCCCCGCCCGACTTTCTGTCTTTCCTTACTGGTTTTTTATTTAGTTTTTTCGGTAGGTGTGTAAACATAAAGATTTTTCGGAAAAAATCGTTTCTTATCAATATTTTTGGTACAAAACCTTACTGAATTGTATTTACTTTGTTTTATTTTATTAGTAATACCAGTAAATAAACATATCAGCATTTATTTCTAAGCATACCAAACTCATTTGTGTTAATGCGTGGTCGTGCCACGTCCACCTTTTATATGTTATCAGCTTTTGTTGAACCACTCATATTGCTCTGAAACGCATACGCCAATTTTCAGGGCATGTATTTCGTTTTCAATAGTGGAATCGTACGGGCCCACTTTTTGTGGTGTAAAACTATCTTCGCATTATTGCCTCAACAATAAAACCGGTTTGGGGTAAATCAGTTGAATGGTATTTAATAGAAACATTTTGCCGTTTTATATAAATAGCTAGATTGATTGAGGAACTTTCGGTGAAATTACTGATATTGACTGCCATAAATTACAATCCAAATTTCTTTCTTCTACGGTCAAGAGTTTCTGAGATTATAAATTTTTAGCTAATGCTACGCATGTCCGATCCCGCCCATTTTTGTAGATGTTGTAGATACTAACTCCACTTTTGGTCAAGTTATTAATATTGGAGCCAATAATATACAATCTAAATTCCGTTCTTCTACGGTCAATAATTTCAGAGATTATACATGTTGTGACAGCAAAAGTTGCCAAGGGCGTGTTTTTGCCTACATAAAGAAGACCGAATTAAAAAAATTATATTATTTGTTATTATGTATAATAAGAAAGCGAATATGTTTAGTTAATTTAAATTTTATTTATCTTGCATTAAATTTTCGAAATAATCATTCTTTTGTTAATATAAAAAGAATTGTATTTATATTTTCGTTAAACTTGGTTTGAAAGTAACGGACGAATATGATAATGCCATATTTCTGATGTTAGGCAGTAAACAGCTTGTACACTTCGTACGAGTGGCAACGATAAAGGCAATGATCAAGGCAACACTGCCATATGTGAGAAGATGGTTTGTGTGGGTGGACGAAAGCCTATAAAAGGAGGTGCGCGTGCTGGTTGCAGGGAGTTTTGCCAGCAGACGGCCTCAGGGTAAGACCGACCATAGGGTTTGGAAGTTGACCTACATTCCCTTTCCTAGAAAACAGACTACTTAGATCAGACTGGTGGTACCGCGGCTTAAGAAGGAGAAGAGAGTGGAAGTGGAGCTACACTCTCCTATTCTCTCATAGCGTTGAACGAGGAGTTGATCTTCTAAGTTCAACGGGTACCGACTGTCTGAGTACACGAGAGGGATTGGAAGTGGATCTACACTCCCTCGTATAGGAAACCGAATACTTAGGTTAGACTGGTGGTACCACGGCTTAAGAAGGAGAAGAGAGTGGAAGTGGAGCTACACTCTCCTATTCTCTCATAGCGTTGAACGAGGAGTTGATCTTCTAAGTTCAACGGGTACCGACTGTCTGAGTACACGAGAGGGATTGGAAGTGGATCTACACTCCCTCGTATAGGAAACCGAATACTTAGGTCAGACTGGTGGTACCACGGCTTAAGAAGGAGAAGAGAGTGGAAGTGGAGCTACACTCTCCTATTCTCTCCTAGCGCTGAACGAGGAGTTGATCTTCGAAGTTCAACGGGTACCGATAGTCTGAGTACGAGAGGAGGAGTGGAAGTTGCCCTCCATTCCCCCCCTCTATCACACACTCTTAGACTTAAGTGAACGGACCTTGTGGCTGTCAACAGGAACAGTACGCGTGTCGATTATCAGATCGAGAATACGACGACGGGAGATACATAGCTTTAAGATCTCATATATAATAGTGTCGTGTGTGAAATAAATCGTAAATTTAGTTACAAAAATAAATGTGTGTGTGACCTCTCTCTAGCCTGTTAACAAAAAAATAAATGTTTTGTGACGACCCCTGGACATACCTGAGTTTACCCTGGTTTCCAGTGAAAACATGTCGTTACAATGGCGCCCGAGCAGGGACAGTGAAAACTGTCACAGGCTTTAGAGTGAAAGCGAAAATTTTAATATGTTAAATGTGAACTATTTAAACTGTGAACGATGTTAATTGTAAAACAGAACAAGTCATTCGAAAAAAAAAATTGTGAACAAATCATTGGAAAATAAATCGTAAACAAATATCAGTGCATGTGTGATAGATCTAAAAAAAAGAGAGTACAGCGAAAAATGTATACATTCGAACTTAAATGCTACAATGTTGCGTGTGTCGTGGTCCTACTCGCTAAAACAAGAAGATCTCATAAAATATTTAAAGGAATTTTCCTTAGAAACAAAGGGCAAGGTGGAAGAACTGCGGAAACGGTTCGCTAAATTCCTCAGTGAAAATCACGACGCGGACAGATTACTGCGATTGATGGAAATCCAATCTAAACACGAAACGCTGAGCACGATGGCTTCACCGGTACGAAATCCGGTCCCATCCACAAACATTACTCTACAAGTCCCAACCAATCTAGTAGCGGTATCCCCTGTAAAGAGCGAGACGCAGGAACTGGGAGAAGTTTTCGCCTTTATAACTGCAAAGACTGAGACTAATGAAACAACGTCTGAAGTTATTAATGTTGTACGTAAGTGGGGGCTAAAATATGATGGCAGTGGAGATCCTTTGGAATTCATAGAACGTGTGGAAGAATTGGCGTACATGTACGGCCTGGACCTAAACAAGATACTACGGGCTATGCCCGAATTTCTACGAAACAAGGCTTTGGTATGGTTTAGAAATAATAATAAGCAATGGGCTTTATGGACCGACTACAAGAAAGATTTGAGCACATTCTTTCTTCCCCCGAGATATTTTGAAAAATTAGATGACGAAATACGTAAGAGGATACAACGACCACGAGAAGCATTCAAGGATTATGTATTAGCCTTACAGAGTTTAATGCGGCATACTACCTTATCAGAAGCCGAGAAATTGGAAAGAATATACCAGAATTCCCAATCAGAATACAAATGGTATATTCGGAGGAAGGATTTTTCCAGCTTGCCTGAGTTGATATCTCTAGCCGATGACCTAGAAAGCATTCCGGGTAATTCTCACACATACCGTGGAGAGAACATATCGAATGTAACTCATGGACACCCACGAAATAATTGTCTTTTGCTTGGATCTGACAACCACAAGGCGAGTGAAACGAACGAATATCGAACTAATAATAAGGAACTACCAACACAAACCTTCGCAACTCGTAAACAAAACATACGTGCCGGACGGAGTTAACCTGGAGGGATAACCGAATTACGGCCACAATCCGAATTGCACAGCAGTTAGTCATTGCTACTGTCGACACAGGTGCTACCCGCAGTTTTATTACACGGGAATTGGTCGAGGAAAAGATTAAGAATCCAAAATATCATCGTGAGAATTTGGAGGTAGTACTAGCCGACGGGTCTATGGTGAAGATCTCTAAAGCGATCCAAATCGAGGTAGAACTAGGTGAATGTACCTCGCGTTGTAAATTCCTAGTAGTAGGTGATTTCCATGAAAACATTTTACTGGGTTTAGATTTCCTTCGCGACTTCAACACCATCCTCACTTGTGCTGGTTTATAAGTTCGAGCATATGATGAAAACAGATGTAACCTTAGAACATCAGTCGAGTCCCCGAACACAGGTGAGCATATCGAAACAAGAGCACGACAAGAAAACTTGCGTGTGAAAATACCAGTAGACCTAGGATTGTCACAAGACCAAAGAAATGCAATTAACGATTTTTTGGAGGAGGAACTATCTAAGTTTGACAAAATAGAAGGTATATCGAACATTGCAGAACATAAGATAGTCGTGACAGACACCCGCCCCATCAAATTGAGGTATGCACCACGGAACCCAGCAATGCAATCGATCATTGATAAGGAGATAAATATGTTAATTTCGCGGGGATGTATCGAGCCGTCTAACAGTCCCTACAGTTTTCCCATTACCATCGTGCGAAAGAAAAATGGAGCATGGCGAACCTGTATGGACTTTCGCCAACTGAATCGGCGTTCCGAACCGGATGCATACCCACTTCCGCGTATTGATACAATACTCAATCGTCTTCGAAATGCGAAATTTGTTAGTAGTTTAGATTTGAAAGATGGGTACTGGCAAATTCCTCTGGACGAAGAAAGCAAGAAATATACCGCTTTCGCTGTGACTGGTCGAGGACTGTATCAATGGCGAGTAATGCCATTTGGTTTGCACTCAGCACCTGCAACATTCCAAAGGGCATTAGATAGTGTAATAGGACCTGATCTGGAGCCCAACGCTTTCGCATACCTCGACGATATAATTGTTACGGGAAAGACTGTAGAAGAACATATGAGCGTCTTAAAGGAGGTATTACGACGACTTCGCGCAGCGAAATTAAAAATCAATAAAGAGAAATGTGAGTTTTTTAAGCGAGAAACGAAGTACTTGGGTCATGTAGTGAGTGGAGAGGGAATCCACACCGATCCCGATAAAATCTCAGCCATAAAGGACATGAAACCTCCCAGTTCTCAAAAGGAGGTGAGACGTTTTCTAGGAGTCGTCTCGTGGTACAGGCGTTTTGTCCCCGATTTCGCAACAATCTCTCAACCGTTAACGAAGTTGCTTAAGAAGGGGAAGCACTGGCAGTGGAAAGAGGAGCAACAACTGGCTTTCGACAACTTGAAAACAAAACTGACACACGCACCTATCTTAGCTTGCCCGGAGTTTGACAAACCGTTTACACTCCAGACCGATGCTAGCGACTATGGCCTAGGTGCCGTATTGACACAGGTATTAGATGGGACCGAACGGGTTATAGCGTATGCTAGTCGACATTTGAAGTCAGCGGAGAGAAATTACTCCGTGACGGAAAAGGAGTGTTTGGCTATCGTCTGGGGCATCCGTCAAATGAGACCGTACATAGAAGGTTATACATTTACGGTTATGACGGATCATTTATCCCTGAAGTGGCTGAATGCAATCGAAAGTCCAAGTGGAAGGCTTGCGCGTTGGGCACTGGAATTACAACAATATAACTTTAATGTCCAATATCGTAAAGGAAAACATAATGTTGTAGCAGATGCGTTATCCAGACAGCCGCTTAACACAATCAACCGCGCGAGTATTCAAGCACCAGAATCCATCGAGTGTCCATGGCTTAAAAAGCTTAAGAAGGAAGTCCAGGATAACCCCAAGAAATATACTGACTACATTATAACTGGGGATCAACTATACCGACATTTTTCGCGTAATTACAATGATGAGGATAACACGCCATGGAAGTTATGTGTTGCCACGCCCCTCAGAGGCCGGGTCCTGAAGGAAAACCACGACAGTGTTGCCGGAGGACACCTGGGGTTCCGGAAAACATGGCTAAAGATATCCAACCGATACTTTTGGCCTGGTATGGCTCGGGATGTCCGAAGTTATATACGAAAATGTGAATCGTGCCAGCGGTATAAGGTCAGCCAACAAAAACCAGCGGGAGAGATGTTGACACAGATTCCCGAAGAACCTTGGGCTACTGTCTGTGCCGATTTTGTAGGCCCCATGCCCCGATCAAAACATGGAAATACCATGCTTTTAGTGATATTCGATAGATTCTCCAAATGGTGTGAATTAGTCCCTTTAAGGAAAGCAACGGCAGAGGGGCTAATTAAAGCATGTCGCGAACGCCTGATTTCCAGATATGGTGTGCCAAAAATACTTATTACCGATAATGGAACCCAGTTCACTGCGAAAATATTCAAGCGATTCGTCGAGGAAATGGGAATTTATCACCAATATACGGCGCCATACACTCCACAGGAGAATCCAACGGAACGCGCAAATAGAACCATAAAGACGATGATCGCCCAACAGCACAAAAAATGGGATGAATTCCTACCAGAAATCATGTTAGCCATAAACACCAGTGTTTCTGAATCCACGGGCTACTCACCGGCTTTCTTAACACAGGGTCGTGAGCCACGTCTCCCGAAAACCTTGTACGATGAGGTTACTGTGGGTTCGGGAACCCGAATTTCAACCCCAATGGAACGTGCTAGTGACCTTAAAGAAATTTTTAGAATAGTCAGGAGGAATATGGCGAAGGCAGCGAGTAATCAACGATACCACTACAATTTAAGGCGCCGTGAGTGGAAGCCGAAAGTCGACCAACTCGTACTAGTAAAACAACATACTCTATCAAAAGCAAGCGAACACTTTGCCTCCAAATTAGCCGCAAAATACGACGGTCCATACAAAGTTCTGAAGTTTGTATCTCCCGTCATAGTTCTCCTCCAAAAAAATAGCGTAACCGATACTCGTACCGCTCAGGTCAGTGAACTTAAACCTTTCTTCAAATGAAACCACTTCTTTCTTATCATAAATAAATATAACATTTTTGTTATATTTCTTCTTAGATCAACGCTGCAATCTGATATGGATAAAAAATTTGAAGAGACTAGCCGGAAGTTCCGACAACGTTGTGAACGCGAACGAGCTAAAGGGCGTCGCACGAAATTCTTAAACCCAGGGGACCTACCTCCTGGCCAACCAAACCGTGGAAGAAGACAGAGTAAGAAGACCCGGAGAAATACACCATCCAAACCATATCCAACCAATGCAAGAAGAAGCCCACCGTTATGCTGTCGAGTTACTAACAAAAGTCATCCCAGTAAGAATACCACCCCACGAGAGAACATGACCACCCGTACACCCCCCACGGTATTCCAACCAAGCAAGACTTTCGAAGGTGATAATGACGGGGTCAAAGAAAACGAGCGACCGGTATTGTTTTCCGAAAATGAAATTAACAAAGAATCATTCTCCGATATACGATTCGACGATGACGTTGCGCACTTAACCAGCGAAGTAAGGGAAGAAATTGCGATTACCGAAGAATACATTAGTTTATTTGACGGATTTTACGATCGAACTTTAGTCTCAGCCCCACCCAGGCTATCGTCACCAACACCATCATTCTCTTCGGTGGATTGGGAGAACGAATATTTCCGACCACCCACGCCACCACAAAAAAAAATCGGTATATGTCATATGGAAGAGAAGAACAGAGATTTTCAATTACCAGGTTATCAATGCTACGAGAGGACAGTGAAGGTCACTCTATTATATCCAACGCAACGTCATCATAAGAGGCGCCCGATTTCAAATCACCCCTATATTGGCGTTACACCGCAAACCTTCAGTTCTGACACATCATGGGTAGAGACGCCAAAAGAAGATGGGAGTCAGTTACCTAGCTCACTTAACCAGCGAAATAGGTGCACGAGTGAGTCGAACGAAACAAACATCATCGAAATACAACTATCACAATCAACCGCAACAACAATCTCCGAGCGCCCCCAAGAAGATTTGGTACAAGAGAAAGGCACGCAGACAATCTTCTCATCATCGACTTCTTCTTCGTCGTCATCATCGTCGCCTTCTTCATCCTCTTCATCCTCATCCTCTTCATCCTCATCCTCTTCATCCTCAACCTCTTCATCCTCAAACTCTAATACGGCTAATTCCAGCTTCTCGAAGAAGACTGTAAAGTTCTTGGCAGAACAGAAAGACCCGACTAATGCAGAACTTCCGGCACTTACTAAGGCCGAGTCCAAATCGTCGATCAACTCGGAAGACGTTTCCCAAAAACCTGTAGTCTCTACAGAAAGGCTTAATCCCCGTCTGCAGGCAGCGGAATCTGGTTCAAAAGAAAAGATGATCGCCACTCGACAGTGGTTGGAAACCATTTCTGCGACATATACCCCAAGTACTAGCCCTAAAGAAGAGCTTCCCGAAATCACACCAGCGTTACAAAATGTTATCGACGAAATCACTAAGAAAAGAGGCCCGCGAGGGCGCATAAAAGTTAAAAGAGATGTTGAAGGAAAGGTTTACGAAATACTTGTAAGCCGGGCAGGAGTCGTGAGAGTCATTACACATTCCGGAAAATGAGAGGCAATGTGACAGCAAAAGTTGCCAAGGGCGTGTTTTTGCCTACATAAAGAAGACCGAATTAAAAAAATTATATTATTTGTTATTATGTATAATAAGAAAGCGAATATGTTTAGTTAATTTAAATTTTATTTATCTTGCATTAAATTTTCGAAATAATCATTCTTTTGTTAATATAAAAAGAATTGTATTTATATTTTCGTTAAACTTGGTTTGAAAGTAACGGACGAATATGATAATGCCATATTTCTGATGTTAGGCAGTAAACAGCTTGTACACTTCGTACGAGTGGCAACGATAAAGGCAATGATCAAGGCAACACTGCCATATGTGAGAAGATGGTTTGTGTGGGTGGACGAAAGCCTATAAAAGGAGGTGCGCGTGCTGGTTGCAGGGAGTTTTGCCAGCAGACGGCCTCAGGGTAAGACCGACCATAGGGTTTGGAAGTTGACCTACATTCCCTTTCCTAGAAAACAGACTACTTAGATCAGACTGGTGGTACCGCGGCTTAAGAAGGAGAAGAGAGTGGAAGTGGAGCTACACTCTCCTATTCTCTCATAGCGTTGAACGAGGAGTTGATCTTCTAAGTTCAACGGGTACCGACTGTCTGAGTACACGAGAGGGATTGGAAGTGGATCTACACTCCCTCGTATAGGAAACCGAATACTTAGGTTAGACTGGTGGTACCACGGCTTAAGAAGGAGAAGAGAGTGGAAGTGGAGCTACACTCTCCTATTCTCTCATAGCGTTGAACGAGGAGTTGATCTTCTAAGTTCAACGGGTACCGACTGTCTGAGTACACGAGAGGGATTGGAAGTGGATCTACACTCCCTCGTATAGGAAACCGAATACTTAGGTCAGACTGGTGGTACCACGGCTTAAGAAGGAGAAGAGAGTGGAAGTGGAGCTACACTCTCCTATTCTCTCCTAGCGCTGAACGAGGAGTTGATCTTCGAAGTTCAACGGGTACCGATAGTCTGAGTACGAGAGGAGGAGTGGAAGTTGCCCTCCATTCCCCCCCTCTATCACACACTCTTAGACTTAAGTGAACGGACCTTGTGGCTGTCAACAGGAACAGTACGCGTGTCGATTATCAGATCGAGAATACGACGACGGGAGATACATAGCTTTAAGATCTCATATATAATAGTGTCGTGTGTGAAATAAATCGTAAATTTAGTTACAAAAATAAATGTGTGTGTGACCTCTCTCTAGCCTGTTAACAAAAAAATAAATGTTTTGTGACGACCCCTGGACATACCTGAGTTTACCCTGGTTTCCAGTGAAAACATGTCGTTACAATGTTAACTAACCCTCTTTTGCCACACCCATTTATCCGATCATGCCATTTTTTTGTAGAAGTTTTAAAGAATAACTCCACCAAAGTATGTTCCAAATTTCGTTCTTCTACAATAAACACATTCTGAGATATTCCAATTTTATATAATGTCACGCCCACTCATTCTTTTCCGTCCACTTTTGCTGAAATTACTAATATTCACTCCAATATCTTGCAATCCAAATATCGTTCTTTTACAGTCAATAGTTTCTGAGATAATACATTTTTAACTTATGCTACGTTCACTTTTGCCACACCCACGAATCCAATCCCGCCCATTTATTTTTTTGAAGTTTCAGACAATAAGTCTACCAACGTATCTTCCAAATTTCATGTTTCTACGACCAACAATTTTTGAGTTTTCAATAATGCCACGCCCATTTTTTATTTTTTTAGAAACCGTATGTGACCAACCCGCTTTCGAATAAAAGAAAGATTTGTAAAATCGGTCCTGTAGTTCTTGGGTGACGCCGTTATAAAGAAATTTTCCAAGTTTTTTATATACACATAGATGTTTTATATATGGGGAATTCCACGACAAATCGACGGGTTCATTTTTTGGCACACCTGAAGCAACGCTTTGTGGGATTTTTTGAGATTTTTCCGACAACTCGTTCAGAAGTTATATATATTGGCAAATCCCAGAAACAGTCCACCAACCAAAACATTTTAAAATTGATCCAAATTTAGTTTGGTTAATGGAATATAAGAGTAGATGTTAAAAAATAATACGTTATATTAAAAAACCGTTGAGTTTCCATACAAAAATATTGTAGGTGCCCACAGTAATTTTTGTGATTTTTTACAATTAATATTTTTTATTCGAATACATACATCACCCAAAAAATCCATCGGTTTCTACTACTTTTGATATATAGTTATTTTTGTAGGGTGATTATCGGGGGTAAGGGGATCAGCAGGGGTGGCGGGTGTTTTGGAAGAAATACTTCCTGAAGTGTCTCCTTTATTATTATACTAGCATTAGCCCGGTGCGCTTCGCAGCCCCCATCTTTTATTTATTTTCTGTTTAGGGTACTGTAAAATAGTTATAACTTATTACATATGGTACAAAATGAAGAAGATTTGATTACTTTTATATTTTATTTTATTTTATAAAATACGACCCCTCGTTTCATTTCTAGTTTGTATTCCAAGATTTACCCTGACATCATGGTACAATATTTATCCCTTTTCCCACTGTACCTCTGAACGTTGAAAAACTATTTTTTTTGGTTCATACGTTAGCAAGTTTCCCCTAGTTTATTTTCCAATAGCTACATTCACACCCTGGTACAATATAAAACCATGTTTGTCCCACTGTGTCTAATAAAGGTACGAATTTAAAAATCTAAAATGAATAGCTCCATTGTACCACATTTAACCGTTTGTGTGTCATAATTAACCAATTTTGCACGATTGTACAATATTTTAAAATGATAATTGATATTCCAAGATCAAAATTCGCAAGCTTATGCCATATTTCAACATTTTTGTCCCCTATCTGTGCCATTTATTTAACTTGTTTTTCCCCACGGTTTAACTAGAAGAACCTATTTGGAAAAAACTATTTCTTAGCTTTGGTTTATGCTTTAAGAGCTACCTTTGCACTCAGGGACCACATTCAACACCTTCTGCACCACTGTTCCATATTAAACACTTTTTATTGTGCTTCTATAGTACGAATTTTAATACATATCTGGGACTATTTTTTCCCCTTTTTTCCCCACATACCACATTTAACCGTATTTAACTTTTTTTGCTTCAACGTACCATATTTAACCCTTTTTGCTCCACTAAACCATATTTAACACATTTTCTCCCCTCTGTAACATATTGAACAATTTGTGCTTGCCCCAACTGCATCATAATTTTAACCTTTTTGCACCACAGTGCTAGTGAAACAATAAATTTTTTAAAAGAAAAAAAAACATTCTTATTTCATATATAACTTACCATCTCTCCCTGCATCCATATTTTTACCCACAGTACTAAATGTACTCTTTTTGACCCACTGTACCGTTTTGGTTCCACAGAATCAAATTTAAGACCTTTTTGTCTTACTTTATTTTGTCCACTATATTCAACCATTTTTGCCCCACTGTACCGTAGGTAACACATTTTTGTCCCACTGTTCCATAGTTAACGCTTTTTGCCCCACTGTACCATACTTAACCCATTTTGTTTCACGTTACCATATTTTACTATTTGTGCCAACTGTAACCATTTTTGTCATACTGTACCATATTTAACCAATTCTGTCCCACTGTACCATAGCTAACACATTTTTTCCCACTGTTCCATAGTTAAAGCTTTTTGCCCCACAGTACCATATTTAACCCATTTTGTCCCACTATTTTTGCCCCACTGTACCATATTAAACCCTCTTTGCTCCACTGTACAATATTTAACACAGCTATGCCCACTGTACTGTATAGTTAACCATTTTTCACACTGTACCATATTTAACCCTTTTTGCCCCACTGTACCGTAGTTAACACAATTTTGCCGCACTGTTCCATAGTTAACGCTTTTGCCCCACTGTACCATACTTAACCCATTTTGTTTCACGTTACCATTTTTTACTAATTGTGCCAACTGTAACCATTTATGTCATACTGTACCATATTTAACTATTTGTTTCCCACTGTGCCATAACTAACACATTTTGTTCCCACTGTGCCATAGTTAATGATTTTTGCCCCACTGTACCGTATTTAACCCATTTTGTCCCACTTTACCGTATTCAACTTATTGTGCCCCACTGTACCATAGTTAACCCTTTTTGCCCCACTGTGTCATATTAAAGCCTTTGTCTCACTGTACCATATTTAAAAGTTTTTGCCACACTTTACCATATTTAACCCTCTTTGCTCCACTGTATTTAACACAGTTATGCCCCACTGTACTGCATACTTAACCATTCTTGTCACACTGTGCCATATTTAACCTTTTTTGCCCCACTGTATCATAGTAAATACATTTTTGTCCCACTGATCCATAGTTAACGCTTTTTGCCCCACTGAACGATTTTTAACCCATTTTGTCCCACTTTACCATATACATATAACTATTTTTGTCCCACTGTACCATATTTAACAATTTTTTGTCTTACTGCACCGTATTTAAAATGTGTCTCAACGCCAGCATACTTAAACCTTTTTCCCCGACTGTAACATATTTAATCATATTTTCTCCACTGTGCAGTATTTAACCGTTTTTGACCACTGTGCTCCTAAAACCATATAAACTCTTCATATCTCATGTTTAAGTTCCAATTTTGGCAGATTGTTCCCTTTTTCCCCATGGTCCATAATTAACCGGTCTTGTCCCACTGTGCCTCTAAAAGTTAGAATTACCAAAAATCTCTTTCAATCTCTAGTTTATGATCCAAAAGTTACCCTGGAACCATTGATCCACGTTTGACATTTTTAAGCCACTGTACTATATTTTACACTTTTTGCCCCACTGTGCCCCTAAATTTTTAAAAATCTCTCCTTGTTCTTGTTTACGTCGCAAGAGCTACTCTCACACCAAATTTAACGATTCTAGTTCTTGCCATTTGGATTTACCTGTTGTACCACTTTTTTCCCGTTTTACCCCACTGTATACGTAAATGTTCGAATTTCGAAAAATCCTGTCAATTTCAGAGTCTACTTCATAAGGGCTACATTCACACCAAATTTCACGATTCTAGCTCTCGCCATTTGAATTTGCCTGTTGTACTACATTTATCCGAAGTTTTCCCTTTTTACCCCACTGTGTACGTAAATGTTCGAATTTCGAAAAATCCTGCCAATTTCTGAGTCTACCTCCTAAGGGCTACCCTCATACCAAATTTCAAGATTTTATCATTTCGTTTGGATTTGGCGGTGGTACCATATTTATCCCTTTTTGCCCCATTGTGCAGCTAATAGTACGAATTTCGAAAAATTCCGCCTGATTGCTCGTCTACGTCCCAAGGACTACCCTACCACCAAATTTCATGATTCTAGCTTCAGCCGTTTGGCCTGGGCGATGATCAGTCAGTCAGTCAGTCAATCAGTCAGTCAGTCAGCCAGTCACGCAACAATTTTATATATATAGATTATATATAAGATAGTTTTCTATATTATAAGAAAGTTTTCTCAACGTGTTTCCGATCTACTCCATTTTTTTGTCCCGTACTTCCATTTTTTGTCCCGTACTCAGCATTAGATATCCAGTTGTGGGGCTATCACATGCACAATATATGTCGAATTCACTCTTGTATAGTACAGAGGGCCCCAACTAAAAACTTAAATTCTTCTTTTAAAAGCATACCAAGTTCTATCGCAATCGTTTGTCCTGTCAAGCAACGTCAGAATTTATTTCCATTTATTCTGAATTCCTCTCACTGTGCGTTCTAAAGGGTGGTCCAACCAAAACACGAGATGTTAATTGTAAATAAAACAAAACGTTTTCAGAGAATTATCGCGGTGTCAAATCACATGATCGTGGCGGTCAATTAACATCGCTACGACGTGGGATAACACGGCCTTTGAATTTCTCGCGCAAAAGAGCCATTGTTTCTTTGGCTGTGTGGCACGTGTCACCATCCTGTAGGAACCACATATCGTCCAGGTCCATATCCTCAATTTCTGGCTACAAGAAGTCCGTTATCATCTCGCTATAGCGAATACCATTTACGGTAACTGCTTGGCCGACCTCATTTTCGAAGAGGTACGGCCCAATGACGCCGCCAGCCCATAAACCGCACCAAATAAGTCACTCTTTGTGGATGTATCGGCTTTTCAATAATTACTCGTGGATTCACATTTGCCCAAATGTGGCAATTCTGCTTGTTTACGAATCCAGTGTGCCTCGTCGCTAAAGATGATTTTCTTTGTAAAGTCACCATTAACTTCTGTCTGTTCAACCAACCATTGTGGCAATTCTGCGATTTTACGAATCTAGTGTGCCTCGTCGCTAAAGATGAGTTTCTTTGTAAAGTCACCGTTAACTTCTCTCTGTTCAACCAACCATTCGCCGTATTGACCACTCTTGAAATGGCTTTAGAGCCAATTTGAACTTTGGAAGCGTGGAAATTCAAATCTTTATTCAAAATTCGCATCAGTGATGTAGCGAGATGTTCAATTGTTGGTCACGACCACGAGTCGAGGTTGACGGCTCATCTGCCACACTATCGCGAACAGCATCAATGTTTCCGCAGAACGAACTGGGTGGGCATGCACAGGTTTTTTCACATCTCCTACAGACCCTGTTTGCTGAAATTTATTCACAATTTGGCATAATCGACCAAATGTGTCCAGAATGTGCACGAAGTGCAGGAATTGCATTTTGATTTGAACGCCCATTTTCGAAAGAGACTTCAACAATCTTAACGCGCTGCTTAATTGTGTACCTCTCCATGATTGAATTTGTCAAACATTGAAACAATGAAATGTCAAATTAAGTTGGTACATTATGGTTGGACCACCCTTTAGCATCTCTCACAGAAACTTCCAAACTGCACCTCACATTTCTCAGAGAGTGAGGGTATTCTTTAGTCGGTGTAACCGACCGACTTTTCCCCTGTAAGCATACCATTATCAGGAAAAGAAAATTTAGCCCAAGTATATCGGACAATAAACATAAAGTTAGTTCTTGGGAACTATAAAAGATAAACAATGGGAGATAAAGAGTTTTTGTAGGTCAGTTTAATAGAGCCGACTTAAGCTCGCCAATACATTGCCGAATTTCATATCAACCGGTTGACAGATAAAGAAACTAAAAATTATGTGCCTATTTTTTCTAAATTCCCCCACTGTTTCTGGTAGACAGACGGATGTACGGACTCAAAGACAGAAGCAATAAAAAGGTAAACTAAGGTCTAACAACACTATTGTTGATAGTGTTACAAACTCTAAACGCAATAAAATAGTATTGGCTTTTATTATACTTCACAAAATTTATCAAAAACATTTCTATCAAAAATGTGTGTCGAATTAGGAGACATTTGGTTTTTTTTTATCATCAAATGGAAATTTCTTGTGCGTCAAATGTTGTAAATTCATTTGTTGATAAGCCAATTATATGATTTGCCTATTGCAAAAGCCAGTAGTGTTTTGTGAATCATTATTATTTAGTTATTGATTTTTTTTGCGTGATTTTTCTATGATGTGTTATTTTCTATGATTGTTATTATATGCATGTTTTATGTTTCCAGATAATTTTAAGAAATCGGTTTTGTGATAACATTGTTAATACCCTACGCTATGAAAGAAATTGCTAACATGAAAAAAAAAAATGTGGATAAATCTATAAGTTATGACCAATTTTGAAAATGTACGGGAAAAGCAAACAAATCATATTTTTTATTTTAATTTGTTACATTCTTGAAAGCTACACGTAAAGAAAAAATCATTTGGAGATCGTTTATCGCAAACATAGTTCTTTGTCTCAAACGCTGTACTTTTCCCGTAACAGTTGAAATACTTCCAGTGGATGAAAACGTTTATCGTAAAAGTAGTTTATCTTGCTGTACACGAACATTCTTGCATTATCATAATTTACGTTTACGATAAACGAGAAACGTTTAAGGAAACACATTGTATTTAAACATTTTAAAGAGAGTTGGGAGAACAAAGAGCGTAACTTGTTCTCATTTTGTGAGAGTGCGGTCTTATACATATTTTATGTGTTCGAATAATATGTTAAACTTTGTTTGTGCGTGTGGAGATTTTTCTAAGCATCCCTCCCTCCGAACTGTTGCAGCACTTCACAACATTTGCAATTGTACTCAGAAAGCTTAGAGTCGTATGCTGGCGGGCATTCATTGTTGTACTCGCGTTTGTGGAGTTCGGTATTTGTGCGCGTTTGTTAACATTAAATTGTTAATTGTTAAAATTAACTAGTAAAGGCGTTAAGTTCGGCCATGCCGAATCTTATATACCCCTACCATCGGTCGCATATGAATGGTTTCGGGTACAAATAAACTCATTGTACCAAACTTCAACCAAATTCGATGAAATTTGAGGTTTCTGTGGCGTTACGAAGTGAAATCTAGAGGGACCTTTGTATGGGGGCTATATCAAACATATAAATAAACCCCAATTACCAATTTTCAGCCCGATCGGTTGACATTTGTGGTCTCTAAGAAGTCAAACCGGGGAGATGCTATATAAGGGGGATATATCAGAAAATGGACCGATATTGCCCATTTTCAATTCCAAGTTACCTGCAGCTATAAGAAGTATCTATACCAAATTTCAGTCATCTAGCTCAATTATTGTTGACAAACAGACGGACATGACTAAATCGTCTTAAAATTTTACGACGATTAAGAATATATATACTTTATGGGGTCTCAGATCAATATTTAGAGGTGTGACAAACGGAGTGACAAAATGAATGTACCCCCATCCTATGGTGAAGGGTATAAAAATGTTTTTATTAGTGAAGTCAACATTATTGTTGGAATGAAATCTTCCACATTGTAAAGCATGTGAAGAAGAACCAAAACATACCTTCAGTCGATGAATGAAACCACCATCAAACCCATCGCCCTCTCAATCAAGCACGATGGATACTACTGAATCTACCCCTTTGGAAATAGGTGAAATGTTCAACATTAAAGAGGTACATTTTGTATACCCTCACTTTAGTGTGACGAGGGTATATATCATTTGCTACGGAAAAAAGTGTAACACGTCGAAGGAGTGAACTACGACCCCAAGTACGTTCGGAGGAAATCCGTTTTGGGTAATTTAAAGGCGAATGAGCAATGTCCGTCCGTCTGTCTGTCTGCTGGCTGGTGCGCATGAACGCTCTCGAAAGGAGTAACCGATTGACCTCAAATCTGGTATGTGGTAATATTTTTTTCTATCTCCGGCTAAGTTCGATGGGTTAAAATGTTGTGAAATATTGATTCTTTAATAACTGCTATACTACTTATTCGAATCTTTTGAAATTCCACACATAGTATTAGCTTATTAGTCGCTATCAACTCGAGAAAAATGGGCGAAGTCGCCACGTCCATTTTGGTACCTCCCACACAAATGCACCATTTTGCACCAAAAGTTAACAGCTTATAACATAAATAACAGTGTATAAAAATACATGAAATTTTGTAAAGTATTATGATTTTATATTGCCTACAGTCCAGGGAAAAATGTGTGTTTTTGCTACGCCCCTTTTGGTACCTCCCACACAAAGGTACCTTTTTGCACCAAAAGTTAACAGCTTATAACATTAAAACTAGAGTGATCAAAAAACCGGTTTTTTTTGAAAAAATAAAAAACCGGTGGATGGTTTATTTAAGTTATAAAAAACCGGTGGACGGTTTTTTTCTTCGATGAAAACCGGGGAAACCGGTAGAACCGGTTTTTTTCTGCATAACAAAACAGTATGAAAATTGCCGTTTGAAAAACATTTTCCTTTTTAATAACAAAAAGGCGATTTTTTAATATTAAATTTTTAAAAGCGATGTCTTCTGATCAGGAATCTTGCACCAAATTTAGTCCTGTTGGATAGTAGTTATGAGTTGGATTGTGATGAATATTGTCATTTGAGTCAAACGGTCCTTTTATCTCATACATATAACTAATTAGCTATTGTATTTAGAAACATTTTCCAAAAGTGTTATCGATAGTCTTTTCTTCAACCTTTTAAAAAAATTAGCAAATATATTTTCATTACTTTTTTGCAAAATTAAACTTTTCTGAAATTTTGGTAAAAACCTATGTTTTAATTTTTGATTTTTTTTTCTGAAAAGAAAGCTTAGGTAATTTCCTTTAAAAGCTTTGTGACCTATTAACGGGATGGGACCTGTTGGTCTATCAAAATAAATATAAACCTCTGAAAAAAAATTAACGTTCAACCAAACAATTTAGCATTTCAGATGGGAAAAACAACCGTTTGACAAAAATTTCAATATTTGACACCCTCCAACTCGGAAAGTCCTTAACCTACTTCGTTGGAATTGTGTCTCATAACTACTATCTGATAGGGCTACTTGGTGCAATTTTCATCCCGACAGAAGACATCCCTTTTAAAAATTAACTCACTTGACATGAAATTCCCCTTATGTAGTTCAGTCAAGAAAATATTAATATTTCGGGATATTAAATAGAATATTTAATAGAGGTATTAAATCTTTATACATATATATTTTATATACACACTTTAGTGCAGGTGGGTATATACGCGTATACATATAAATATATAAGAGTATACACTAGTCTGTTTACCCAAATGAAATTTTCTTACTTGTTTTTCTTTCGGTTTGGAAGTGGGAGAATGCGTTTACTTTTCACATAACTTCTGCGCGTATGAATCATTTATTTTCTTTAAATTTTTGTAATTTGTATAGAAATTGGTGAATGGCTTCGGATTCTAGCAAAGTTGCCGAGACTTTTTAGGCCATATAAGGAGATCTTTCATATTATTATCTTAATTTGTGATATTTTGTATATAAAGTTGTAAATACATAATTTTTAATATTTAAGTGATAATAAAAAAACCGGAAAACCGGTGGAAACAAACGAAAAAACCGGTTGCACCGGTTGTTCGAAATTCATGATTTTGAGAAAAACCGTGGACGGTGGAAGCAAAAAACCGGAGGGCCGGTTTATTTTAAACTGGTTTTGATCACTCTAATTAAAACCAGTGTATAAAAATACTTGAAATTTTGTAAAGTATAATGTTTTTATAGTGTCTTTAGCCGGCGCCACGAAATAACCCCCAAGTGAAATAACCCCCAAGCCGAAAATGAAACAACGCCCAATGAAATATGCCCCAAATGAAATGAAATAACGCCCAAAGATTAAATGTGAAATAAAGTCCAAATTAAATGAAAAAATAGCCAAATAATAAATGAAACAACCCCCAAAAAATATTAGTTAAATTAAAAAAAATAATTCCCTCCCAAAAAAGTGAAATAACCCTCAATGAAAAAAACCCCAAACAAATGAAAGAAACTCCAAATTAAATTTATTCGTCTAGACAAATATTTTTTTGTGCAATATACATAATTTTTCTCAAAAACTGTTTGTAGTATTTACAGAAACGCTTGTATGGAATCCCCAATAGAATAAAAACTAATGGGAATACCTGCAAATTGCAAATTTAAATATATTTAATAATGGACGTAAAAACAACGATTCGACTGCTTGGCAAAGGTTTTTATGCTTTGCAATTGAATGTTGGAACAGAAAACATAAAGAAATAGTAAAATGCTGACGAACAATTTTAAAGAATGTTTCTGAACTATTTTTTTTGTAATGCATTACTATTTCTTGACGTTTGAAAACTTTTGACGTTTTCATAAAAACTTTTGGAAGAGATTTCTCTTTCAAACTATTTCACATATGAATTTCAGTTCTCTTCCAACAGTTTTTGAACATGAAGAAATAGTAATGCAGATGAAATATGGGTTAAAAAATCGCAGCGATTTTTTTTACCTATTTTTCGTCTCCAATACTATTTCTTCATGTTCAAAAACTGTTGGAAGAGAAAACTTGACGAAGAGAACTGAAACTTCATGTGTGAAATATGTTGGAAGAGAAAACACGAATAGGAATTAATGGAGACGAAAAATAGGTTAAAAATCGCTGCGATTTTTTACCTATTTTTCGTCTCCATTAATTCCTATTCGTGTTTTCTCTTCCAACATATTTCCATAAAATTTTCTGACGTGAAGAAATAGTAAAGCAGACGAAAAATATGCCAAAAAATCGCCGCGATTTTTGTCTCTCTGTTTCACTTGCTTTATCTTTTCTTCAATTTTTCTCTTACATCAGTATCCATTTGTAAGTTGTTAAAAGGGAACAACCCCAATCAGTTCAGTTTCTGATCGGCTCTCTAGCAAAATAGTCGCAAATCTTATTTTACTTACCATTTCCAAACATTTAAAGCTTATTAATTTCATGATATAATGCAATCGTAGCATCTGGTATGTTTTCTGTAATCTGCTATCAATGACCCCACAACTTAAATTTTCCTATTTGTTATAATTTAAAATTTTCTTCTCTGAAGCACTATTATGAACTGATTACTACTCTCAAGGCCCACCCTAAAATTACCCCGTTCAATATGTTCATTCGATTCTAACCGTCTAACGACAAGGAAGCGATATCTAACAATTTTATTATTAAAAACATTCCTACATTTCATTTTGAATGTCAATGAAATAATCTCCAAATAAAATGAAATACGGCCCAAGAAAAATTTGATTTCGATGAAAATGAAATAAATCCCAAACAATGAAAAAATCCCCAAAACCCAAAATGAATGAAATAAATCCCAAATTCATTTTATTTTGGGTTTTATTTCATTTTGGACTTACTAACAAAAATTTAAAAAAACTTTAAAAATTTAAATAAAACCCAAAGTTAATGAAATTTCACCCAAACCCAATTTTGAATCTTTATTTTGGGTGTTATTTCATTTTCGGCTTGGGGGTTATTTCACTTGGGGGTTATTTCACTGCGCCTCTTTAGGCGCAACGAAATAACACCCAAGTGAAATAACCCCCAAGCCGAAACTGAAATAACCCCCAATGAAATATGCCCCAAATGAAATGAAATAACGCCCAAAGATTAAATGTGAAATAAAGTCCAAATTAAATGAAAATATAGCCAAATAATAAATGAAACAACCGCCAAAAAATATTAGTTAAATTAAAAAAAATAATTCCCCCAAAAAAAAGTGAAATAACCCCCAATGAAAAAAAACCCAAACAAATGAAATAAACTCAAAATTAAATTTATTCGTCTAGACAAATATTTTTTTGTGCAATATACATAATTTTTCCCAAAAACTGTTTGTAGTATTTACAGAAACGCTTGTATGGAATCCCCAATTGGCCGAAGAAACAAATTAGAATAAAAACCTGCAAATTGTAAATTGATATTTAATAATGGACGTAAAAAAAACGTTTCAACTGCTTTGCAACGGTTTTTATGCTTTGCAATTGAATGTTGGAACAGAAAACATAAAGAAATAGTAATCCTGACGAAAAATTTTAAAAAATGTTTCTGAACTATTTTTTGTAGTGCATTACTATTTCTTGAGGTTTGAAAATTTTTGGAATATAATACAGTGTTTTTCAACAGCGACGATACAAAAGTAGACCGACAGGGACAGCAAACGACGCCATATTTTTTGCCGCTCTTTTGACATTTCTCTTCAGTAAGGATTGCCATTTCATGATGGAAAGATATAAGAGCCAACAACGAGTCGAAATGATTAAAATTTACTACCGAAATTCGGAGTCAGTGGCCTCAACTTCGAAAAATCATCTTCAGCGATGAGGCTCATTTCTTGCTGAATGGTTTCGTCAATAAACAAAATATGCGTCATTGGTCAGACAGCAATCCACACGTACTCCATGAGTCATCATTGCATCCCGAAAAAATTACGGTTTGGTGCGGTTTATGGGCCGGCGGCGTCATTGGGCCGTACTTCTTCCGTGATGATCAAGACCGGCACGTTACTGTGAATGGGAATCGCTACCGTTTTTTTGGCCCCAATTGGATGATATGGACTTGGAGGACATGTGGTTCCAACATGACGGCGCCACAAGCCACACAGCTAATGCCACAATCAATTTATTGGAAACCAAGTTTGGAGAACGTGTTTTCTCACGAAATGGTCCAGTCGATTGGCCGCCTCGGTCGTGCGATTTGACGCCGTTAGACTATTTCATGTGGGGCTACGTCAAGTCTATGGTCTATGCCAACAAGCCAGCGACGATTGATGAACTTCGTACGATTTATGCTTGAAAACCGTCGAAAATTGGATTCAGCGTCTGGACTTTTGCAAGCGTGCCCGTAGTGGCCATGCAAAAGAAATCGAGTTCCATACATAATGGCATCGAACGTACTTTCACAGGAATAAAGAATTTCATTGATATCCAAAACCGTTTTTGTTTTATTTAAAAAAACTTTTGTAGCGCTCTTATTGACGGACCCGATACATGAGAATGAAAACTTTTGGAAGAGAATTCTCTTGCAAACTATTTCACGTATGAAGTTTCAGTTATCTTCCAACAGTTTTTGAACATGAAGAAAGAGTAATGCAGACGAAAAATGTGTTAAAAAATCGCCGCGATTTTGTATACCCTACACCACACTGTGGTACAGGGTATTATAAGTTTGTTTCACGGCAGATGTTTGTAACACCTTAAAATAACACAGCTAGACCCACCTTAAAGTATACCGATCGACTCAGAATCACTAGCTGAGTCGATTTAACGATGTCTGTCCGTCCGTCCGTCCGTCTGTCCATGTAAAGTTGTTCGTCGACTACAGGTCGCAATTTCACTCCGATCGTTCTGAAATTTTGCAGTTTAGAGTATTTCGCGGCTGTTAAGATCGCTATTGAATTTGGTTGAAATCGGTTCAGATTTAGATATAGCTCCCATATATATCTTTCGTCCGATTTGGCCCTTTAGTCCTATAGAAGCTGTATTTTACATCCGATCGTTTTGAAATTTAGAATGGTAGAGTTTCTTGATTCATGAACCAACAATGCTGAATTTGAAGAAAATCGGTTCAGATTTAGATATAGCTCCCATATATCTTCCGTCCGATTTGGTCCTTTAGTCCTATAGAAGCTGTATTTTACATCCGATCGTTTTGAAATTTAGAATGGTAGAGTTTCTTGATCCATGAACCAACATTGCCGAATTTGAAGAAAATCGGTTCAGATTTAGATATAGCTCCCATATATATCTTTCGTCCGATTTGGTCCTTTAGTCCTATAGAAGCTGTATTTTACATCCGATCGTTTTGAAATTTAGAATGGTAGAGTTTCTTGATCCATGAACCAACATTGCCAAATTTGAAGAAAATCGGTTAAGATTTAGCTATAGCTCCCATATATATGTTTCGTCCGATTTGGCCCTTTAGTCCTATAGAAGCTGTATTTTACATCCGATCGTTTTGAAATTTAGAATGGTAGAGTTTCTTGATCCATGAACCAACATTGCCGAATTTGAAGAAAATCGGTTAAGATTTAGCTATAGCTCCCATATATATGTTTCGTCCGATTTGGCTCTTTAGTCCTGTAGAAGCTGTATTTTACATGCAATCCTTTTGAAATTTAGAATGGTAGAGTTTCTTGATCCATGAACCAACATTGCCGAATTTGAAGAAAATCGGTTAAGATTTAGCTATAGCTCCCATATATATGTTTCGTCCGATTTGGCCCTTTAGACCTATAAAAGATGTATTTTATATCCAATCGTTTTGAAATTTAGAATGGTAGAGTTTCTTGATCCATGAACCAACATTGCCAAATTTGAAGAAAATCGGTTAAGATTTAGCTATAGCTCGCATATATATGTTTCGTCCGATTTGGCCCTTTAGTCCTATAGAAGCTGTATTTTACATCCAATCGTTTTGAAATTTAGAATGGTAGAGTTTCTTGATCCATGAACCAACATTGCCAAATGTGAAGAAAATCGGTTAAGATTTAGCTATAGCTCCCATATATATGTTTCGTCCGATTTGGCCCTTTAGACCTATAAAAGTTGTATTTTACATCCAATCGTTTTGAAATTTAGAATGGTAGAGTTTCTTGATCCATGAACCAACATTGCCGAATTTGAAGAAAATCGGTTAAGATTTAGCTATAGCTCCCATATATATGTTTCATCCGATTTGGCTCTTTAGATCCAATCGTTTTTATACCCTACACCACACTGTGGTACAGGGTATTATTTAAGTATAAAATGTCCCAAAAGTAAATTTATGTAAACAATTTATACATGAATTACAAAATTTATATAATATTGAATAACTCTATATTGAATATAGAGTTATTCAATATTACGAGAGTGGTGTAGGGTATTATATAGTCGGCACCGCCCGACTTTAGCCTTTCCTTACTGGTTTTTACCTATTTTTCGTCTGCATTACTATTTCTTCATGTTCAAAAACTGTTGGAAGAGAAAACTTGAAGAAATAGGTCTTCATGTTTGAAAACTGTTGGAAGAGAACTGAAACTTCATGTGCGAAATATGTTGGAAGAGAAAACATGAATAGGAATAGGTTAAAAATCGCGGCGATTTTTTAATGCAATTTCACCCATACCCAATATTGAATCTTTATTTTGGGTGTTATTTCATTTTCGGCTTGGGGGTTATTTCACTGCGCCGTCGGGTACATTTCACCAAAAACTTTGAAATTTTTGATTATAAAACCTTTAAAAAAGTTCACAATACAAGCAAATTATTGTTTTGGGACAAACCTTTGATACACAAGTATTGCTTGTGACAAACACAATAAACGTTTGCCTCAAACGTTTCATAAGATTTGGGATAAACAGATATCGCTTATGACAAACGCAATAACCGTTTGCAACAGACGTTTAATAAAAAATAAATCATTTATGATAAGTACACAAACCGTTTACTATAAACGAACATGAATGAATCTGCCAATAACATTTGCAGCAATCATCTAAATGTTTTCATAGACTAACAAAGAATGAAAATTTTGTTGTCAACCTTCTGCATATCCCATTACCATATTACATTACTCACAAAGTGATTGTACACCTTAGTCGGTTTACCAAATGGAATTTTCTTACTTGTTTTTTTGGAAATTATTTCATTGGGCTTATTTAATCTTTTTTTTGGGAAATATTTCGTAGCGAAATAAATCCCAATATCTGGGACTTATTCTTTTTTTGGGGAATTATTTCATTTTTTGGGATCATCATTGCTTGGGCTTTAATGCAATAAATGTAGAGTGACATTTGCTGCCCCTGGACATTCTAGTCAAACAGTCTGCCACAGCCAGGGCAGTACGTTTGAGAGAACATGAAGTGTAATGTCCAAAAAATACCAGACTGCGCATCACTGGGGCTTTAATGTATTAAATTTAGGGTCATATTTGCTGCCCCTGGACATTTTAGTCAAACAGTCTGCCACGGCCACAGCAGTACGTTTGAGAGAACTAAACTATCGTAATAGTCAGAAAATTACCAGGGATACAGTGAAATCTTCTTCAGGGTTTCCTACAATGCAGACATCACTGGCTTAACCCTGCCACCACACACTTATTCCAGACAGGGATGTTGCATTCCGGTTGGGATGTGCAGGTCTCTGGGTCTACTATAAAAACCAAGAGGGCTATCTATAGCTCGTAGACTGCCTGATCACTACAGAATTTACCAGAGTGAATTGTCGTCTCTTAGGGAGGTAGCTAAATTCCAATGTGCTGGAAAAGGTTGGAATTAATTAATTTCCGAGTAGCCAGACTGCCAGTAAATTCTATCAGAATTCATGAACAACACTCAACAGCCGCAGATCTCTTAAAAAGATGACTGATCTGTTCATAATGCACCGGATAAGGGTACTTTTCTTGATAGAGATATTTTGCATACGGCAACTTAAAATACACGTTGATGTGATCCTGCCTAAATTCGAAACGCAACAATGCTCTCTTGTCGTTACTGGACATTGTCTTATGGGACGGCATGTAGACAAACAAAAAATCTTGAAACCCTATTTTTTCAGGAGCTGTGGTGTAGACGGGGAAGCTCCGCCAATTTTTAGCATAGAGCGCCTCAATTTAAAACTTTAATTCTGCAAAGCCTCATCTACGAGCATGTCAATTTTTGGAGCAATCTGCTATCTGGTTAAGAAACGACGGAATAATTTCCTCTTTTTCTGAATTCCTCCCACTGTATGGCGACATGCTACCCTAGGCTCACAATTTTTTGCATGAGTTGGCAAACTTGGCTAATATTAGCACCGACCAACTATTGGGCTTTTTAAAAGCTATCTTGTTGCTTCAACGAGAGGGACTAGGAAAATCGCGAGTTTGATCCGCATTTTTTCTCCTATTCAATATCTACACCTTTGCTTCAGACACAAAATAGATATTCCGTACGGTATACCGAGAAAAAAATTTAGAAAAAGTGCTAACAATCCAGCTTGAGCAAAAAAATCGTATAGCCATAAAATTGCTAATTGGGCCAACATGACTAAACGAATGATGCAGAAGTTCTTATTTTTGGGGTACGAGTACTTTCACCTCCAATTCTCAGAATTGAGTCCCAAAATCATGTGTTTTACTTCATATTCTAAGTGAGCCTGACATGCAGGTTACCACTTTAATCCTACCTAACTTTGAATTTTTATCAATTCAAAGTAAAATGTTGTTCTTTGGGTCACTTACTGCAGAAAGCCTAGTTAAGGATTGACTGTTCTATGGCAGAACTTATATACTTGTAAGGTCACGCCATTTCGTATTGTTTATTGTCCCATTCTGTTATCCCACATATGAATGATAAAAATAAATTTCCAATTTCAAAAGAAATTGTTTAACATCACCACCAGATAGAATGACTGCATCGAAAGCGATAAATAATGTACTATTAAAGTATTAATAAAGCGTTTTTTTATTTTACAAGACCAATAAAGCTTTTATTTACAACCGTTTGAAGAACATTCGAACCCCAATAGGTATTGGCCTATATAAACCTTTTGTGTATAAATTTTCCACTAGTATCTTTGGAATATTTGACAACGAAAGAACGAGTCATCGTTCCCATAGTATTGCTATCGAATCGAGATAACCTTAAGAGAATTAATATAGAATCATGTATTTGCGAGAAGCCTTCATTTTGTTCGCTATAGCCTGTGTGACCTTGGCTTTGCCCGACAATCTCAATAAGGCTGCCTCAGAGGAACCTTCTGAGATTATTAGTCTATTCAATTTTATGTCACGTTCGGCCAGTATCATGCAACTTAATCCTTCAAGATCTTTGAGTTGTTCGGATTACTATGTATCTCTGATCAACTGCATTATCCGGGAATATGAGGACAATAACAAGGCTTGTGCGGCCACAGCTGAGTCTGCCCGGGCTGATGTTGAAGCGCAGAGTGAAGAAACACAAGTGGAGTTGGGACAGACCGCAGAATCGTCCTGTGAGGAAGTTCTAAAGTGTAAAAATGCGAATTCGGCTCAATTAAAATTACAGTGTTATGTTGATGAGGTATGTTAGAAGAAAATTTATGATTTTTGATTTGAAACATTGTCAGTTGCTAATATTTAATTTTGTTTATTTTTCAGGGCTTAAGTAGCTCTAAAGCTTTGCGGCCACTCTCTAATACAGCCACTTTGGAGTCGTCAAAGTTAAATGAAGCTCTACGTCGTATCGATAGCCAAGAAACCTCCTGTACTACGGAAAATAGACTAAAGTACGAGCAAGATTCAACGGCTGCCTATGAAGAATTCACCAATTGTATCTATGGGTCAATTCCGGTGCCCAAATCGGGGGTGATATGTGAATGATCTTTCAATTGATTTTTTTATTTTGTGATTATATTGAGAGAAATCTCGCTAATAAAATATTTGAGTTCTAATAAAACTAGAATAAACAAAAAATTGAATTTTTTTTTCGAGCCCCAGATGCGACAATTTTGCTTGTTGACGTAGCCACCGAGGTGGAAATGGGCCTCTTCAGTCAAGATGATTTTCGAATTTTAATAATTTCAATGCGTTGTTGAATCGTGTATCGTTCCATTTTTATACCCTACACCACACTGTGGTACAGTGTATTATAAGTTTGTTTCACGGCAGATGTTTGTAACACCTGAAAATAACACAGCTAGACCCACCTTAAAGTATACCGATCGACTCAGAATCACTAGCTGAGTCGATTTAACGATGTCCGTCCGTCCGTCCGTCCGTCCGTCTGTCCATGTAAAGTTGTTCGTCGACTACAGGTCGCAATTTCACTCCGATCGTTCTGAAATTTTTCAGTTTAGAGTATTTCGCGGCTGTTAAGATCGCTATTGAATTTGGTTCAAATCGGTTCAGATTTAGATATAGCTCCCATATATATCTTTCGTCCGATTTGGCCCTTTAGTCCTATAGAAGCTGTATTTTACATCCAATCGTTTTGAAATTTAGAATGGTAGAGTTTCTTGATCCATGAACCAACATTGCCGAATTTAAAGAAAATCGGTTCAGATTTAGCTATAGCTCCCATATATATGTTTCGTCCGATTTGGCCCTATAGTCCTATAGAAGCTGTATTTTACATCCAATCGTTTTGAAATTTAGAATGGTAGAGTTTATTGATCCATGAACCAACACTGCCGAATTTGAAGAAAATCGTTTAAGATTTAGCTATAGCTCCCATATACATGTTTCGTCCGATTTGGCCCTTTAGTCCTGTAGAAGCTGTATTTTACATCCAATCGTTTTGAAATTTAGAATGGTAGAGTTTATTGATCCATGAACCAACACTGCCGAATTTGAAGAAAATCGTTTAAGATTTAGCTATAGTTCCCATATATATGTTTCGTCCGATTTTGCTCTTTAGTCCTGAAGAAGCTGTATTTTACATCCAATCATTTTGAAATTTAGAATGGTAGAGTTTCTTGATTCATGAAACAACACTACCGAATTTGAAGAAAATCGGTTAAGATTTAGCTATAGCTCCCATATATATGTTTCGTCCGATTTGGCCTTTAGTTCTATAGAAGCTGTATTTTACATCCAATCGTTTTGAAATTTAGAATGGTAGAGTTTATTGATCCATGAACCAACACTGCCGAATTTGAAGAAAATCGTTTAAGATTTAGCTATAGCTCCCATATATATGTTTCGTCCGATTTTGCTCTTTAGTCCTGAAGAAGCTGTATTTTACATCCAATCATTTTGAAATTTAGAATGGTAGAGTTTCTTGATCCATGAAACAACACTACCGAATTTGAAGAAAATCGGTTAAGATTTAGATATAGCTCCCATATATATGTTTCGTCCGATTTGGCCTTTAGTTCTATAGAAGCTGTATTTTACATCCAATCGTTTTGAAATTTAGAATGGTAGAGTTTATTGATCCATGAACCAACACTACCGAATTTGAAGAAAATCGGTTAAGATTTAGCTATAGCTCCCATATACATGTTTCGTCCGATTTGGCCCTTTAGTCCTGTAGAAGCTGTATTTTACATCCAATCATTTTGAAATTTAGAATGGTAGAGTTTCTTGATCCATGAACCAACATTGCCGAATTTGAAGAGAATCGGTTAAGATTTAGCTATAGCTCCCATATATATGTTTCGTCCGATTTTGCTCTTTAGTCCTGTAGAAGCTGTATTTTACATCTAATCATTTTGAAATTTAGAATGGTAGAGTTTCTTGATCCATGAACCAACATTGCCGAATTTGAAGAAAATCGGTTCAGATTTAGCTATAGCTCCCATATATATGTTTCGTCCGATTTGGCCTATAGTCCTATAGAAGCTGTATTTTACAACCGATCGTTTTGAAATTTAGAATGGTAGAGTTTCTTGATCCATGAACCAACACTACCGAATTTGAAGAGAATCGGTTAAGATTTAGCTATAGCTCCCATATATATGTTTCGTCCGATTTTGCTCTTTAGTCCTGTAGAAGCTGTATTTTACATCTAATCATTTTGAAATTTAGAATGGTAGAGTTTCTTGATCCATGAACCAACATTGCCGAATTTGAAGAAAATCGGTTCAGATTTAGCTATAGCTCCCATATATATGTTTCGTCCGATTTTGCTCTTTAGTCCTGTAGAAGCTGTATTTTACATCTAATCATTTTGAAATTTAGAATGGTAGAGTTTCTTGATCCATGAACCAACACTACCGAATTTGATGAAATTCGGTTAAGATTTAGCTATAGCTCCCATATATATGTTTCGTCCGATTTGGCCATTTAGTCCTATAAAAGCTGTATTTTACATCCAATCCTTTTGAAATTTAGAATGGTAGAGTTTCTTGATCCATGAACCAACACTGCCGAATTTGAAGAAAATCGGTTAAGATTTAGCTATAGCTCCCATATATATGTTTCGTCCGATTTTGCTCTTTAGTCCTGAAGAAGCTGTATTTTACATCCAATCATTTTGAAATTTAGAATGGTAGAATTTCATGATCCATGAACCAACACTACCGAATTTGAAGAAAATCGGTTAAGATTTAGCTATAGCTCCCATATATAAGTTTCGTCCGATTTGGCCCTTTAGTTCTATAGAAGCTGTATTTTACATCCAATTGTTTTGAAATTTAGAATGGTAGAGTTTCTTTATCCATGAACCAACATTGCCGAATTTGAAGAAAATCGGTAAAGATTTAGCTATAGCTCCCATATATATGTTTCATCCGATTTGGCTCTTTAGATCCAATCGTTTTTATACCCTACACCACACTGTGGTACAGTTTATTATTTAATTATAAAATGTCCCAAAAGTAAATTTGGTGTAGGGTATTATATAGTCGGCCCCGCCCGACTTTAGCCTTTCCTTACTGGTTTTATAATATGTTACAAGTCCGGTCGCATTTCACCAGCAAATGCGAATTCTACAAGCATTTTAGTATACACATTTTTTCATCGCAATGTTATTTGCATTTATTAGTACAACAGACAAACTTTGAATGGTCATAACTCGAAATCATAAAATTTGAAAGTATTTTCATTAAATGTTATCCACAATAAAACAATATTCCCGAAAAACTGATATTCGAAAGTTGTTTTGAAATTCCTAGGTGCGCATATTTCATCATATTTTCCCATCGTGGACAATTAGATTTTTTTTTTAATTAGTGATAACTTTTTATTTGTTTTTTCGCTCAGTACTGCAATATTTTTAAATGTTTATTCTACATATATATGTATATGTGTGTATGTATGTATGTATGTACATTATTTACAAATTTTCTTAAAAATGTAATTTGTGAAGGCGTTGGCGAAGTCGTACGAAAAGATCTTCTTCAGGCATTTGCTCGGAGTCTGTCGATTCGTTAGAAGTTGACTCTTGCGATGATGTTACTTCCGAAGATTCCGATGAAGAAGAGTCCGTGGAAGGGGCCTCGGAAGGGGCCTCGGAAGGGACTGGTGTTGTTTCGGAGGAACCTTCTGTCGGAGATGGTGTTGTGTCCGAAGGGCCTTGTGGGGTTGAGTCGGATGGTCCCTCTGTATCGGTTGGTGTTGTTTCACCGGATCCTTCTGGCGTTGTTTCGGAGGAACCTTCTGTCGGAGATGGTGTTGTGTCCGAAGGACCTTGTGGGGTTGAGTCAGAGGGTCCCTCTGTATCGGTTGGTGTTGTTTCACTAGATCCTTCTGCCGTTGTGTCGGAGGAACCTTCTGTCGGAGATGGTGTTGTGTCCGAAGGACCTTGTGGGGTTGAGTCGGAGGGTCCCTCTGTGTCGGTTGGTGTTGTTTCACCAGATCCTTCTGGCGTTGTGTCGGTGGAACCTTCTGTCGGTGATGGTGTTGTGTCCGAAGGACCTTGTGGGGTTGAGTCGGAGGGTCCCTCTGTGTCAGTTGGTGTTGTTTCACTAGATCCTTCTGGCGTTGTGTCGGAGGAACCTTCTGTCGGAGATGGTGTTGTGTCCGAAGGACCTTGTGGGGTTGAGTCGGAGGGTCCCTCTGTGTCAGTTGGTGTTGTTTCACTAGATCCTTCTGGCGTTGTGTCGGAGGAACCTTCTGTCGGAGATGGTGTTGTGTCCGAAGGACCTTGTGGGGTTGAGTCGGAGGGTCCCTCTGTGTCAGTTGGTGTTGTTTCACTAGATCCTTCTGGCGTTGTATCGGAGGAACCTTCTGTAGGAGATGGAGTTGTTTCCGAAGGACCTTGTGTGGTTGTGTCTGTGGGTTCCTCTGTACCAGTCGGTGTTAATTCAGTTGTAGTAGTGGATGGTGCTACACTCGTAGTTGGCACATCAATTACACCGGCAAGACAATCGCTGAACTCATCATAGGCAGCATCGGAATCTTGTTGGTGTTTGATTTTATTTTCAACTAAACACATATTTTCATCACTTTCAATGCGACGCATATTTTCATCCACAGCAGCCAATTTTACTGTAGCCTCATTAGAGATTCCTTGCAATGACTTACTACTGCGGGAACTCTGAAAATTATATCGAATATTTGTGTACATGCTACTATGTATAGGACAATTTCACCCCTCCCCCATCCCCTTCAAACTCACCTCATCGATATAACATTGAAAGATCGATTTGACCGAGCCACCTTCTTTACATTGAATAACAGAAGCACAAGCGTTAGTCGATCTCTCGTTCAAATCCTCAATTTTTTCGCCGGCGGCTTCTTCTTCCAACTGGCGTTTAGCATCAGCATCTGTGTTACATTGCTTGTTGCTCTTCTCAAATTCCTCAAGGAGTCCATTAATCACTGGTATATAATAATCGAAGCAGCTCCAAGATCTGGAGGGATTGCTTTGCAGCAAACTGCTTGAACGTGACATGAAATTCAGCAGACCCAATTCGGCGGAATGTTTAAGCGGTATTTCAAGATCCTTAGCCGATGTCATGGTCGTCCAGGCGACAATGAGAGAAATAAAAGTGATGTGAAAACGCATATTTTCCGTTAAGTTGTGCAGCTATAATTTAGTTAGTGTATTCCTTGTTCGGTCGTTGTTAGCCTTCTTGGAGCAATATTCGTATTATACTGTTGGGAATTATGTTTTACAAATGCTTTATATACCTACAATAGAATGGGGTTTGGATGCCTTTGATCGCCGGGTAATAAATATAACGTTTATTGCTATTGTTGAAGAAATCGTTCCAGCCAAATAATGCTCTTTAGATATCACAAATTAACCAGCAAACAATTTCATTTGCGTTTTTATATCTATGAATGGAAATAAAATGATAAAGAATAATGCGCATTGGTTGAAAATGGCAAAAGGTCGTTTTCATTAGACCTCCGTCTCTACACGCTGAAAAAAAATCGCTTCTGTAGTATATTGTCCCAAACATATACGGCTTGAAACATACATATGTTTAGGATACACTCTAAACACATAATTTTTAGCACACACAAAAATTATATATTTGGGCAGATGTTGTCCTACACAAATTTTTGTTTACATCCCAATATGTTTTTATTTGGGACTATTATTTCCGCAACAAATATTTATTTGCATTTAAGTGTTCAGAAAATACCTAAATTGTGTCAAATTTTTCAGTAATTTAATGTTACATTTTTAAAAACTTTAAAAATTAAAAATGTTAATAAAAATAATAATAATTGAAATCGTATAATATGGGATCAATATAAATTACTTGGACGATTGACAACTAATGATGATTTGGAATACACAGAAATATTAAATGATTGATTTAAAGCAGAAGTTAATGCTGCATATGGTATCATAACTGGGAGGTACAATTTGAATCCAAGAAAAAATTTAAACTGAAATTTGAAAAAGTCCACAAAAGTTTTGGATTTTTATTTTAAATAAAATATATTTAGAAAAAATCCTAAACAATAATTTTTTTGTAAATAAAAACACATTTTATTTGAGAAATTTAGTTTGCAAATATATTTTGTTGTAATATATTAATATATGCGTTCCAAATACATTTTATTGATTTTCAAATAAAATTTATTTGCTAAGAAATATATAATATTTAAAAATTTGTGTTCCACATATATTATATTTCGGTTCAAACATATCAAAAAAGTCGATTTTGCCCCGTGTAATGAGTTACGGAGTTTTCTCCGTGACTTTGTTGTTTGTTCAAGGATTTTAAGTAACCGTATTGGTGTACCATAGTACTTTTTACAAATGTTTGAAATTTGGGAAATTAAAAAAAAAAATTTTTAATTTTAAAATAACGGAAGAGTCGACCATTAAAAATTCAATTCAATAGCTCGTACTATATTTGACCTATTGGGTTTATACTAGACTGTATTATGTCTGAGAGGACCTAAAAAGTACTATAGATTATATTCGTTTTAGAGTCGACCTTGTGATGTCTTGAGGTTGATCCTGTATAATAGATTTGAAGTCCTATTCCACAGAAGAGACAATCTCGATGTGCAATAGAGTCGATGTCAGAGGTTCTGCATCAAACGGCTGCCAACCTAACCTAAACTTGAGCTCAATGCGGAAGAGGAACAAATCAGGTACTCAATGCTCCCAAAATCGTTCTCTTTTCCACAGTTTCTGCAGAATTTGTTGGACTCAATTCCCAACCACAGGCAGTGTCTCGTCAGAACCGATAGACACTAACGTAGACAATTTTTTTCCTCATCGGCTTTGCAGTTCGCCGGGATATCCCTATGCACAGGTGTTCATCTGATGTATATCTGAAACTGCTCAGCCATCTCTTCAAGAGATCTGCAGCAGACGAGGGCTGTTTGTGAATTTATTGAAGTAGGCTCCAGATATTTAATGGCAGCTCGTATGTCCGAAAACTACGGATGAGAAAATACTTGAGGCTTTCCAAATACCGACGAATCTTGAAGATATCCCGGACTGCCGAAATTTCCACCCAAGAAGTTTTGTGACAAATGAACCTGGATTTATTGAAGTAGGCTCCAGATATTTAATGGCAGCTCGTATGTCCGAAAACTACGTATGAGAAAAAACTTGAGGCTTTCCAAATGTGGATATACCGACGAATCTTGAAGATATCCAGGACTGCCGAAATTTCCACCCAAGAAGTTTTGTATGAGTACGTTTCCCATATGTACTCGTACAAGTTAAAATTTCTACAAACCATAATTAAAGGCAAAATAGAAGGAACACGAGGCAGAAGAGAAATATCCTGGCCGAAAAACATCGAAGAGTGGACAGGATATCGTGACGAAAGGAATCTAATTAATGGTGCCAAAAATAGAGAGCTTCTCACACCTATGTATATAACAATACAAGGGCGGTCCCAGAATTAACCACCCGATGGCGGTAGTAGTTTAAAAAATAGACAGTTTCGCGAAAAGTGCAAACCTCCTAAAACTGTTTTACTGTTTTTATATACAATTTGTATGAAATAAATTATTATTATACACATTTTGGGTTGTTTTTCTGTGAATTCAATGCAGATGTTTACTTTCAGGTAGTTTCTGTGTTAATTGTTCTCTTATTTGTTGTTTGTGATTTTGGGTTTGAGTTCAGTTAGTTTATTATTGAATGCTGAACATACAACATCGACAGTCCGAAATATAATTTTTTTGTGCGGAAACTGAAGTGAAATTATTACTATTATTATGGCAGAGGATTTAGAATTTGTGTACAATACGCGCTTGCGTACTGGCAGCCTTACTGATAATTTCCAACAACAACTATCATCAGCGTTGAAGCGTGATTTCGCACTTCACACAGAAGCAGACGAAGAACTAGATTTATTTGAAGACCAAAGCGGTGAAAACACAGATTTTGTGCCCGAAGATGACGCCTCGGACATTGAATATTAATTGGAAATTGAAGCAAATGAAATATTCGACAGCGATGAAGAATCCGAAGAAGAAAGTGAGAATGCACCAACTCAAGCTGCAAACGGTTTTTTGATTGGAAAAGATATTGGTACCAAGTGGAGTACAGCTGAACCCGCTACAGTGAGATTCCGTGTTACGTTCATCATCGTAACACAAACAAATCTATATGGAGAAAATGTTACACGCAAATGGAACGCAGAACATGCAAACTGCACACCACGAGTATGGGTTGATATGACAAGTGTTGAGCTTGACGCTTTTATTGGGATACTATTGGCATTTGGTGTCAGTCATAATACTATGCAGCTCTCAAGATTGATGTGGCAAACTGATGCACTTCCTGCACTATTCCGTGCAGCCATGTCATATAGACGATTTGTTACTTTGATGCAGTGTATTCGATTTGACGATAGTCGTACGCGCGCATTTCGTCAAGAAACCGACAAAGCTGCTCGCGACATATGGAACTTCTTGAATAACAATCTTGCTAGTAATTTTGAACCATACGAAAGTGTAACCATCGATGAGTAGCTATTTCCACACCGTGGGCGCACAAAGTTCACGCAATACATCCCATCAAAGCCCGAAAAGTATGGTGGGCATGCGATCAAATATCCGTTGCAAAGAAAACTGTACACTGGTAAGGAGGGAGAACAACGAGAGACGTAAGGAGGGAGAACAACGAGAGACAAACCAAGGCGACAATGTGGTCGTGAATTTGGCTAATCGATACACCAACAGCGGCAGAACTATTATTGCTGATAACTTCTTTACAACATTAGACGCAGCTAAACGTCTTTCGTCGATTGGACTAGCATACGTTGGCACCATTAGATCCAACAAAAGGTGCCTTCCCAAAGAAGTGAAAAAATACAGGAAACGGCCAGTGCTTTCATCTGTGTTCGGTTTCTATGATAACCTTATATCACTGTGCAGCTACGTTCCAAAGAAGAACAAAGCAGTAAATCTACTATCTACTGTGCACTACACCAAGAAAGTTGAAGGCGTAGAAAAAATCCGGAAGCTATATTATTTTACAATTCAACAAAGGCCGGCCCAACTCGTAACGCATTACTCCACAAAACGGTCAACCAGTCGTTGGCTATTAGCATTTTTTTGCAACATGATAGACGTCATGGGATTAGTCGCTTACATCATATGCAATGAAAATATAGAAGGAACCAGAAAAGAGAAGCGACGATTGTTCTTGAACACGCTGAGTAAACAATTGGAGCATGCTAATACTGAAAATCGCATGAACAACAACCATATTTTGGGACAACATTCAACCCGTTTGGCCATTGAATCTTTCTTTGGAAGGCCGTTGAATATTCCCAGCAATATGCTGCCTAACCAACAAAGCGGCCCAAGTACAGAGTTCCAGAAAAGATTGCAGAATTTATTTCACGCAAGACGAAAAGCTGGCTAGGAAGACACGTTTTTACTGCACCAAATGCACTAATCCAGTGTGTCAACAACATTCTAAAGTTGATTATACTTGTTTTTCATGCATTCCACAAAATGAATAAAAATATACGAACATACTTAGAAATTCAAAGTTATGATACCCTTTTTGCCATACAAATGCATGAAAACGTATACGGGTCTGGCGAGGCATATTGTTTGTTCGATGGTTTCAGAAAATGTTTTTGACGGGGGGTTAAATGTTTTTTTGAGCTGTCAAAAGTAAACGATCTCAGTGAATTTGTAAACATGAACAAATTTTTCACCGTAATGTAATACAATATATTCATTTGAAAGGTCTCAGTCCAACCAATATCAAAACCGAGCTTGACGGTACTTTGGCGAAGGGGCCGTTCGAGCTGCCAAGACGAACACCATAGTGGTCGACCAATTGAGATGTTCACGCCAGAAATGGTTAACAAAATCCACAAAACTGTATTGAAAGCCAATTTCACCGATATATGCGGCCAAAATTATTTTTCTGCTTATTTCGATTCTGTATGATATAAATAAATAAAATAAAGACTTTTTTTGAAAAATCAGATATATTTATAGAGATATTTATGGAAAAAGATAAAAAAATATAATCAAAAGTCTTGTTTAAACTATACGTCTTCAGAAATCTGCTCCTCTTTGCTGTCTAAAGAACTCTCTAAAAGATATATTAGACATAATAGTAACAGTTTCTGGTAAAAAACAAAATGCGCTTTTTTTTTGAGGCCTCATGCTACTCCACAAAGGATCTGAACTCAACAGCAATCTAATAAAAATGTCTTGATTGCAGCTTTCTCTTGAAAATTTGCTTGCAAAATCATGGCGGTAAGACCTGAAAGGTTTACTACGCGCTTCCGCTGCCTCCTCAGATAGCAATGCATTTTTATACCCTACACCACACTGTGGTACAGGGTATTATAACTTTGTGCATTTGTTTGTAACACCCAAAAGGAGAAGAAATAGACCCATCTTTTATTATACCGATCGACTTAGAATCACTTTCTGAGTTGATTTAGCTATGTCCGTCTGTCCGTCTGTCCGTCTGTCTGTCCGTCTGTGCATGTATTCTTGTAATCAAATTACAGGTCGCAATTATGGCCCGATCTCGACGAAACTTTACACATATCTTTTTTTTGGCCCAAGGACGATCCCTATTGAAGTTGGTTAAAATCGGTTCAGATTTAGATATAGCCCCCATATATATGTTAGCCCCGATTTGACATGTAAGCGCTGTAAAAAGTTTATTTTATATCCGATCAGTATGAAATTCGGCAGAAAGAGGTTTCTTATTAGAATGAACACTGTTAAATTTGGAAGAAATCGGTTCAGATTTAGATATAGCCCCCATATATACGTTACCCCCGATTTGACATGTAAGCGCTGTAAAAATGTTATTTTATATCCGATCAGTGCAAAATTCGGCAAAGAGAAGTTTCTTATTACATGAAGGAATACTGATAAATTCGGAGAAAATCGGTTCAGATTTAGATATAGCCCCCATATATATGTTACCCCCGATTTGACATGCAAGCGCTGTACAAACTGTATTTTATATCCGATCAGTGTGAAATCCGGCAGAAAGAGGTTTCTTATTACATGAAGGCATACTGCCAAATTCGGAGAAAATCGGTTCGGATGTAGATATAGCCCCCATATATATGTTACCCCCGATTTCACATGTAAGCGCTGTAAAAAACTATATTTTATATCCGATCAGTATGAAATTCGTCAGAAAGAGGTTTCCTATTATATAAATGAACACTTTTAAATTTGGAAGAAATCGGTTCAGATTAAGATATAGCCCGCATATATACGTTACCCCCGATTTGACATGTGAGCGCTTTAAAATGTTATTTTATATCCGATCAGTGCGAAAGTTGGCAAAAAGAGGTTTCTTTCTACATGAAGGAATACTGCCAAATTCGGAGAAACTCGGTTTAGATTTAGATATAACACCCATAAATATGTTACCCCCGATTTGACCTGTAAGCGGAGGTCGGAGAAAATCGGTTCAAATTTAGATATAGCTCCCATATAAATGTTACCCCCTATTTGACATGTAAGCGCTGTAGAGACTGTATTTTATATCCGGTCAGTACGAAATTCGATAGAAGGAGGTCTTTTTAGATGAATGAGTATTCAGGGAAGATCGGTTCAGATTTTTATTAAAGCTCCATATATATGTTCCTCCTGATTTGGTATCAAACCGCTATTGAAGTTGTATTTTACTTTCGATTAAAATTTTCCAGATAGCGATTATGGTTTCAGAATTAGATAATATGTTTCTACCCAATTACCAATTATTCCAAATTATTATGGCAATGACCCTTATCGTATTGTTAGGGAGGTGTAGGGTATTATATAGTCGGCCCCGCCCGACTTTCTGCCTTTCCTTACTGGTTTATTATAACTGCACCATGCATTAATATTTTATGCATTGTATGAGTCATAGGATGCCAAGGGTACAAACTGACATACAAGCGGGCTGTTTCCAGAGCATATTTGTCGTATTTTTCTGGATCAATTATATGTCCGCTTGAAATTACTTCAAGTATGACTTTTAATCTGTAAATTAGATCATAACCGAAGCTAATTTCACGTCTGCAAAAAATCTTCTACTTGTATTACCATCATTGGTGTTTCCAAAGTTAGCTTTCGGGACATACAGCAATAAACCCATTTCTGTACGAAACCTTTCTTGAATTAGTCGTTTTTGCTATTTTTCGATTTCTTTTTCTAAATCTGTATTTTTTTCGGTATTTTTGTGTCTGAAGTTTATATGTACAGGGTTGCCCATATTCGACGGACCCATGTTTTTTTAAAAAAAATCAAAGAAAAAAATAAAAATTTGGCGGTTGGCAATCTTAATCATTTAATTTGTTCCAAGTAGATTTGTTTACATCAATTTTTGAATATCAAATGGCCGCCTCTGGCGTTGATGGCGTATTGTACCCTTAATGGTGTTCTTAGAAGGCGCACTTCTCACATTTTTTAATATTTTAAAAGCACGTTGAGTTTTCACAATTGACTTCTTCTGTTGAATGTAAATTTCAACTATTTCAGAGCGCTCGCGTGGCGTGTATTGTTCCATGGTAAATATCTGCTTGGACTGACGCTTCAAACGCGGTATGTCATTAAGCGATCTGACATCTCTGTCAAAAGTTATGGCGTTGCCAGATGGGTCCGTCGAATATGGGCAACCCTGTATGTATGTTAAATGAAATAATCGTATTCTGGCATGTAAAGCTGAGAGACCGAATTCAATAGCTTTGGGGTTTGCTTTTCCGTTATCCTCTAATGGGTTAAATTTTTTAGAAGTTGGCATTGATCCAACCTCATTTTCGAAAAAGTAAGGTCCAATGACCCCGCCGGACCATAAACCGCACCAAACAGTCACACGTTGAGGATGGAGAGGCTTCTCAACAATAACTATTGGGTTTTCCGAGCCCCAGTTGAGACAGTTTTGCTTGTCGACGTAGCCACCGAGGTGGAAATGGGCCCCATCAGTCCCCAGCAAAATCTTGGTAAGTACCTGTCATTATTCCCTGCATTACCAAATAATGACATCTCATTATTCGCTACATTACTCTCGGCTTATTTATAATGACTTACCAATAATAACAGAAACCAGTAAGGAAAGGCTAAAGTCGGGCGGGGCCGACTATATAATACCCTACACCACTCTCGTAATATTGAATAACTCTGAAATATAAATTTTGTAGTTCATGTTTAAATTGTTTATTCTAAATTTCAAAACGATTGGATGTAAAATACAGCGTCTATAGAACTAAAGGGCCAAATCGGACGAAACATATATATGGACGACGTAAAGTTTCCAAAAATCGGTTCAGCCATTCCAGAGCAATTACAAATTTAATAAAACCACAAAAGCATTTATAAAATTTAAAATCCCCATAAAATTGATTTGTCACTTGTATGTAAATAAAGGAAATGTTATATGTAGATATGTAATTTCAGATTGGGAAAATTAAGTACAACATTTGCAGAACCCAAAATTAAGTTTCTGCGGAACTTGTTGTTTATTAGGAACAATCAGTTAAGAACTACACCGACAACAACGAACAGGAGGAAATGTATTTTATTTTATTTTCTTTCATAATGAAAAACGTTAAATAAAGGAAAAATGTGTATTTTATTTCATGAAATATGCAGGTTCTACACGGAGGAAAATCGAAATTTCTGATATATTTGAATTGAAAGAAAATAAATTTGGAATTAAAATTCTTAAAATTCGGTAGTGTTGGTTCATGGATCAAGAAACTCTACCATTCTAAATTTCAAAATGATTGGATGTAAAATACAGCTTCTACAGGACTAAAGAGCAAAATCGGACGAAACATATATATGGGAGCTATAGCTAAATCTTAACCAATTTTCTTCAAATTCGGCAATGTTGGTTCATGGATCAAGAAACTCTACCATTCTAAATTTCAAAACGATTGGATGTAAAATACAGCTTCTATAGGACTAAAGGGCCAAATCGGACGAAAGATATATATGGGAGCTATATCTAAATCTGAACCGATTTCAACAAAATTCAATAGCGATCTTAACAGCTGCGAAATACTCTAAACTGCAAAATTTCAGAACGATCGGAGTGAAATTGCGACCTGTAGTCGACCAACAACTTTACATGGACAGACGGACGGACGGACATTTAAATCGACTCAGCTAGTGATTCTGAGTCGATCGGTATACTTTAAGGTGGGTCTAGCTGTGTTATTTTCAGGTATTACAAACATCTGCCGTGAAACAAACTTATAATACCCTGTACCACAGTGTGGTATAGGGTATAATAAGTGTGTTTTTGTTATCAAAATAATTTTGGTAAATTTTAAAATATTGAATTTTTGGCTATATGTATATGGGTTAATGTATAAGATTTATTTATTTTTCAACATGTTTTCAAATAATACGTGCAGATTGGAAGGAAAATACCATATTTACGTATATCTTATGATGTTAGACTATTGAAGAATTTCACATGGGGGTTTGGGTTCAGAAATTCGAATCTGGCATGAGAAAATTGTTTGTTTCGAGAAATATACGCGAAAATATGCAAAAAATCACTTTAAATTGCCATTTCTACATATCTACTATGGTCTTGAAGCCGGGAGAGTATCCTAGTTAGAATCACAAAGATTTGCAGACCGAATAAAAGCAAGCACGCAACATAACAAATGCATGGCTCGGCAAAACATGGTGAGTCTTCTGACTCACCACAAACTACAATTAGTGCAGTCAAAAACCATAAAAGCTTTTCTGCATAGTGTGGTAATTTTCCATTTGATGGAGCAAAATTTGCTTCTCATTGGACATGGCTGGTGTTTTGTATTAACTTTGGTTAACAATTGTTTTTGGAAGATTTTGGAGAAGTGTGGTTTCACAAAGATTTCTCATTCGCTTGCGTGTTGAAGTCAACCATATAGAGCTCCGTATCTCCCATACAATTGCAGCAGAACTGTTGATAACGAGTGTCACGGCTCTGAAATCATGATCCAGTATGTGTGCTGCCAATTTTTAATACATATTTATACACCGCCATGTATAAAATACTTGTTTCTATAATAATATAGAAACAAAATGGTCTTGAAGCCGGGAGAGTATCCTAGTTAGAATCCTAGTTAGAATCACATCTACTACTTATTTTATAACTTATTGGTAATGCATTATTCAAGTACTTAAAGTCGTGAAAATATAAGCACATATTTATGTTGTATGCATATGCTAGAAATAAGTACTTATTATGCTACTTTATTGTATGCTTTTGGGAAGTACTTTCCTCCAATGACATCCCCATGTTAAAATAATGAGAAAAGTGGCAGAATAATAAGTACTTACCATTATCGAACTTTGCTTACTCGTCGGATTATTTTGGTAATGAGAAATTGTGCTGGGTCAAGATGAGTTTGTATCGTTCGATGATCGTGTATCGTTCCATTTTTTGTAAAGGCGTAGTTTCTACTTGTTAAATGTCGAAGAATAAAAGCTTCAAAAGTGACAGCCACCGAAATAACGGGTGATTCAAAATAACACCTCTTGTTGGAAAACACTGTAGTAAAATTTCATGACCCCCTTTTTATACCCTCACTTTAGTGTGACGAGGGTATATATCATTTGCTACGGAAAAAAGTGTAACACATCGAAGGAGTGATCTAAGACCCTAAGTATGTTCGGAGGAAATCCGTTTTGGGTCATTTTAAGTCGAATGAGCAATGTCCGTCCGTCTGTCTGTCTGTCTGTCTGTCTGTCTGTCTGTCTGCTGGCTGGTGCGCACGATAACTCTCGAAAGGAGTAACCGATTGACTTCAAATTTGGTACGTGGTAATATTTTGATCTATCTCCGGATGAGTTCGAAGATGGGCCATATTGGTCTACTCCTTCTGGTACCTCCCACACAAAGGGTTAAAATTTAGTGAAATATTGATTCTTTAATAACTTCTATACTACTTATTCGAATCTTTTGAAATTCTGCACATAATATTAGTATATTAGTCGCTATTAACTCGAGAAAAATGGGTGAAGTTGGCATGCCCCTTTTGGTACCTCCCACACAAATGGACCATTTTGCATCAAAATTTAACTGCTTATAACTTTAATACAAGTGCATAAAAATGCTTGAAATTTTCCACAGTATAATGTTTTTGTAGCGCCTATAGTCCGGTAAAAAATGGGCATCATTGTACAGCCCCTTTTGGTACCGCCCACACAAATGGCCCGTTTCGTACCAAAGTAAACGGCTTGTAACTTTAATACCAGTGCATACAAATACTTGAAATTTTGTACAGTGTAATGCTGTTGTATTGCCTATAGTCCTGTAAAAAGTGGGCGTTATCACCCCGCCCCTTTTTGTACCTCCCACACAAAATGACCAAATCATACCAAAATTACATAGCTCGTAACTTTAATATACCAGTGCACACAAACGCTTATAGTTCAGCACAATGCAATGTATTTAAGAATGTACTGTTTACCGAAAAATATGTGTATTTGGAAAACCCCTTCTGGTACCTCCCACACAAATTGACAGATTTATTGGTGTAATGTTATATATTACATTACTCACAAAGTGAGGGTATACCTTAGTCGGTTTACCCGACTGAAACTTTCTTACTTGTTTATCCTATCCTCTATATTTTTAGGGGAGTTTTCTAAGATTTATTAAAAAAGAGTTTACTCGACTGACATTTTCTTACTCGCTTTTAAGGGTCTACTATTTAGTGGGAAATGTGGCTTTTTGTCAATAAACTTCATACATACTTTTCCAGTAACTATATTCTAAAAAAGATTCCAAAGTACAAATTATATTTATCTAAATGTTTAAGCATATGCTCGTACATATTTCAGTCGGTTTATTGGATTCAAACATTCCAATTTTTAACCCTATCAGTTATATTGGAAGTACCGACAATCAAATGTTATGCTGGGTTGTGTCTATGGTCGATGTAAAAAAGTCGTCAAATGTTATCACAGTGACACCTGACGCAGTTCATATATGTCTTGCCAAAAGAAATTGACATCGTAAATTATCGATTTGAATTACTTCGAATGACGCGCTTATCGCACATTTTTCCACAGACTAAAGAGAATAGAACGGCTCCAGAACTGCCACAATTAACACATTTATGGCTAATAATTGTCATTGCCCTTGATTCTTCGGCGAAAAACGATAGAAAGAAATTAATACTGACGAGTGTTGGAGAATCTGCACCAAAAAAAATCCCAATTACATATAAATCACATACATATAATAATTTGATGATTCATTTCAGAATGATACACTCTTTTAAGTGGTGAAATAAATTGTCCAATTTGAGGAAACAGAAAATATTGTTTTTATTGCCGAAGATTACTAAAGTCAACCAACTCATGTGATAACAGTAGAATGTAGAACATTCACTTTGTTAATATGAATACGGAAGATATTGACAGAAGATGTCCCAATTTAAGTTGAAAGTCCGTAAAGTCTTTCGCTTAACGTCTTATTTTTGGGAAAACATATACTTAGTAGGGACATAATTACGGTTACACACATTTTATGCAATAACATTAAAAACAAGTAAGAAAGTTTCAGTCGGGTAAACCGACTAAGGTATACCCTCACTTTGTGAGTAATGTAATATTGAACACGAATTATTCTGTCAATTTGTGTCACTTTGTGAGTAATGTAATATAGAATATTACACGAATTATTCTGTCAATTTGTGTGGGAGCTACCAGAAGGGGTTTAACAAATACACCTATTTTTCGCTGAACAGTAGATACTTTAAATTCATTGCACTGCGCCGAATTATAAGCGTTTATGTGCACTGGTATAAACGTTATGAGATATTAAAGTGTGGTATGATTTGTCCATTTTGTGTGGGAGGTGCAAAAAGGGGCGTGGCGATAACGCCCATTTTTCACAGGACTATAGGCACTATAAAAACATTACACTGTACAAAATTGCAAGTATTATTATAGACTTGTATTAATGTTATAAGCTGTTAACTTTTGGTGCAAAATGGTACCTTTGTATGGGAGGTACCAAAAGGGGCGTGGCAACAACGCCCATTTTTCTCTGGACTGTAGGCAATATAAAAGCATAACACTGTGCAAAATTTCAAGTATTTTTATATACCGTTATTAATGTTATAAGCTGTTAATTTTTGGTGCAAAACGGTGCATTTGTGTGAGAGGTACCTAAAGGGACGTGGCAACTTCGCCCATTTTTCTCGAGTTGATAGCGACTAATAAACTAATACTATGTGTGGATTTTCAGAAGATTCGAATAAGCAGTATAGTAGTTATTAAAGAATCAATATTTCACAACATTTTAACCCTTTGTGGGGGAGGTACTAGAAGGAATGGACCAATATGGCCCATCTTCGAACTTAGCCGGAGATAGGAAAAAATATTACCACATACCAAATTTGAAGTCAATCGGTTACTCCTTTCGAGAGTTATCGTGCGCACCAGCCAGCAGACAGACAGACACACAGACAGACAGACAGACAGACAGACGGACGGACATTGCTCATTTGACTTAAAATGACCCAAAACGGATTTCCTCCGAACATTCTTAGGGTCTTAGATCACTCCTTCGATGTGTTACACTTTTTTCCGTAGCAAATGATATATACCCTCGTCACACTAAAGTGAGGGTATAATTAAAGAATGCTTTTGGACCAAATTTGTGGTATATACATATTCATTAATATATATTTTAAACAAAAAGCAAACATTCATACGAAATGTCCACCTTTGGCCTTCACACATGCATGCCATAAGTCGCACTGGCCAATCATCAGTAGCCGCACGCACCTCGTCCATTGGGAAAGTGTCCACAGCACCAATCAAAGCAGTCTTAAGAGAAACAGCTTCCAAAACGGTATCTTGGTAAGCTTTGGCCAATGTTTTCACCCCTTGTTCACAGAAATGCAAGTCAGTGATCCCTTCGAAAGAGACTGAAGCTGGATGATGTCCATTTTCGACCCGTGGAATCAGTTCAGATGCTTCCTTAGTAGAGTGATCAAAAAACCGGTTTGTTGAAAACATAAAAAACCGGTGGATGGTTTATTTAAGTTATAAAAAAACCGGTGGACGGTTTTTTCTTTGAAGAAAACCGGTAGAACCGGTTTTTTTCTGCATAACAAAACAGTATGAAAATTGCCGTTTGAAAAACATTTTCCTTTCTAATAACAAAAAAGGCGATTTTTTAATATTAAATTTTTTTAAGCGATGTCTTCTGCTCAGGAATCTTGCACCAAATTTAGTCCTGTTGGATAGTAGTTATGAGTTGGATTGTGATGAATATTGTCATTTGAGTCATACTTATAACTAATTACCTATTGTATTTAGAAACATTTTCCAAAAGCGTTATCGACAGTCTTCAACCTTCTAAAAAAATTAGCAAATTACTCATATCATTACTTTTTTGCAAAATTAAACTTTTTTGAAATTTTGGTAAAAACCTATGTTTTAATTTTAGATTTTTTTGCTCAAAAGAAAGCTTAGATAATTTCCTTTAAAAGCTTTGTGACCTATTAATGGGATGGGACCTGTTGATCTATCAAAATAAATATAAACCTCTGAAAAACAATTAACGTTCAACCAAACATTTTAGCATTTCAGATGGGAAAAACAACCGTTTGACAAAAAAGTTTATTTTTGACACCCTCCAACTCGGAAAATCCTTAACCGATCTCGTTGGAATTGTGTCTCATAACTATCTGATAGGGCTACTTGGTGCAATTTTCATCCCGACAGAAGACATCCCTTTTAAAAATTAACTCACTTGACATGCAATTCCCCTTATGTAGTTCAGTCAAGAAAATATTAATATTTCGGGGTATTAAATATAATATTTAATAGAGGTACTAAATCTTTATACATATATATTTTATATACACACTTTAGTGCAGGTGGGTATATACGAGTATATAAATATGTAAGAGTATACACTAGTCGGTTTACCCAATTGAAATGTTCTTACTTGTTTTTGTTTCGGTTTGGAAGTGGGAGAATGCGTTTACTTTTCACATAACTTCTGCGCGTATGAATCATTTATTTTCTTTACATTTTTGTAATTTGTATAGAAATTGGTGAATGGCTTCGGATTCTAGCAAAGTTGCCGAGTCCTTTTAGGCCATATAAGGAGATCTTTCATATTATTATCTTAATTTGTGATATTTTATATATAAATAATTTTTAATATTTTATTGATAATAAAAAAACCGGAAAACCGGTGGAAACAAACGAAAAAACCCGGTTGCACCGGTTGTTCGAAATTCATGATTTTGAGAAAAACCGGGGACGGTGGAAGCAAAAAACCGGTGGGCCGGTTTATTTTAAACCGGTTTTGATCACTCTATTCCTTAGACGACCGTGCATACACCCTATCATATTGTTGGTTACATTTTTCTTGCACGGTAAACATTTTTTTCATCACTGCTTCACCAAAAGACGTTTGCATTTTTCTTTCCCATTTTTTAAAGCTGCAGCCAGTACGGAGTTTGAAACGTGTAGAACGGCGTTTGAAAGTCCCAATTTTTTTTGATAATTCGACTGATGGTTTTTTGCGTAATATTCATCTCATGGACCATGATTTTATGTTTTCGGAGTGGATTTCGCCAAATTTTTGACTTGATGACCTGCCGCGTTCGAACAGTACGAGGGCGTCCCGACCCGGTGGCGGTCTTTGAAATCTCCACTCTCCTCAAACAGTTTTATGCACCGGTAGACGAACATACGACTAATGCCCAGCGGCCGGAGCATTTTCAAAATGTCGCTTTTTTATTCCACACTTAAAAAGCGCTATAACAGCGATACGGTTCTCATTGTCTGATCACTCCATGGTGAAAACTGAAACGATTTTGAATTCCCGTTACAAACTAACGCTAACGCTTTATATCCCTACTATGTTTGTATTGCATATCTGAAATATTTACGCAACCTTTATACCCTCACGTTAGTGTAACGGGGGCATACGTATATCATTTGCTACGGTCCAAAAGTGTCACACATCAAATGAGTAACCAAAACCACCAGTATGTTTGGCGGAAATCCGTTTTGGGTCATTTTAATTCATCTAAGAAATGTCCTTCCGTCTGTCTATACAATATTTTGTTTCTGTAGAATTTTCTCTAGAATCTTCTTTAGAATTTTCTGTAGAAATTTCTATAGAATTTTCTATAGAATTTTCTATAGAATTTTCTATAGAATTTTCTATAGAATTTTCTATAGAATTTTCTATAGAATTTTCTATAGAATTTTCTATAGAATTTTCTATAGAATTTTCTATAGAATTTTCTATAGAATTTTCTATAGAATTTTCTATAGAATTTTCTATAGAATTTTCTATAGAATTTTCTATAGAATTTTCTATAGAATTTTCTATAGAATTTTCTATAGAATTTTCTATAGAATTTTCTATAGAATTTTCTATAGAATTTTCTATAGAATTTTCTATAGAATTTTCTATAGAATTTTCTATAGAATTTTCTATAGAATTTTCTATAGAATTTTCTATAGAATTTTCTATAGGATTTTCTATAGAATTTTCTATAGAATTTTCTATAGAATTTTCTATAGAATTGTCTATAGAATTTTCTATAGAATTTTCTATAGAATTTTCTATAGAATTTTCTATAGAATTTTCTATAGAATTTTCTATAGAATTTTCTATAGAATTTTCTATAGAATTTTCTATAGAATTTTCTATAGAATTTTCTATAGAATTTTCTATAGAATTTTCTATAGAATTTTCTATAGAATTTTCTATAGAATTTTCTATAGAATTTGCTATAGAATTTTCTATAGAATTTTCTATAGAATTTTCTGTAGAATTTTCTATAGAATTTTCTGTAGAATTTTCTGTAGAATTTTCTGTAGAATTTTCTATAGAATTTTCTATAGAATTTTCTATAGAATAATTTTCTATAGAATAATTTTCTATAGAATAATTTTCTATAGCATAATTTTCTATAGAATAATTTTCTATAGAATTTTCCTATAGAATTTTCTATAGAATTTTCTATAGAATTTTATATAGAATTTTATATAGAATTTTATATAGAATTTTCTATAGAATTTTCTATAGAATTTTATATAGAATTTTCTATAGAATTTTCTATAGAATTTTCTATGGAATTTTCTATAGAATTTTCTATAGAATTTTCTATGGAATTTTCTATAGAATTTTCTATAGAATTTTCTATAGAATTTTCTATAGAATTTTCTATAGAATTTTCTATAGAATTTTCTATAGAATTTTCTATAGAATTTTCTATAGAATAATTTTCTATATAATAATTTTATATAAAATAATTTTCTATAGAATTTTCTATAGAATTTTATATAGAATTTTCTATAGAATTTTCTATAGAATAATTTTCTATAGAATTTTCTATAGAATTTTCTATAGAATTTTCTATGGGATTTTTTCTAGATTTTTCTATAGAATTTTCTCTAGAATTTTCTATAGAATTTTCTATAGAATTTTCTATAGAATCTTCTATAGAATTTTCTATAGAATAATTTTCTATAGAATCTTCTATAGAATTTTCTATAGAATAATTTTCTATAGAATTTTCTATAGAAGTTTCTATAGAATTTTCTATAGAATTTTCTATAGAATTTTCTATAGAATTTGCTATAGAATTTTCTATAGAATTTTCTATAGAATTTTCTATAAAATTTTCTATAGAATTTTCTATAGAATAATTTTCTATAGAATAATTTTCTATAGAATAATTTTCTATAGAATTTTCTATAGAATTATCTGTAGAATTTTCTATAGAATAATTTTGTATAGAATTTTCTATGGAGTATTCCGTAGAATTTTCTATAGAATTCTCTATAGAATTTTCTATCGAATTTTCATTGTTTCTAGAATGACACTATTGTGTCTAGAATGACACTATGTATCCTAACTCTTATCGCTGTACATGTGGCATATTGCACTGCTTTAATGTCCAGCGGTATTAAATGCAGTAGAACAGTTAGTAGTTAGTGCCTCAGTTGGTGTCGTTCGCAACGCACCAGTAATACATATAGCAGCCATTCGCTGAACCTTATTTAGAAGCGGGAATATATCATTTGGTACCGGCAAAGATTAAGAGACGCATTTCAGCTAACTTAGGGTCAACTGACCTCCATAGATTTGTCAGCAGGGAACGCCCCAAGGGGGTGTTCTGTCTCCTCTGCTATGTCATCTCTCCATGATCAATATTCTGCTTTCTCTGAGGAACATGGGTGTCAGAGTTGTTGCCAATGCAAATGACGTGGCAATAGCTGTTAGAGCTATGATTGCAAGTACTCTTAGAGACATCCTACAGCAGGTCCTTCATACAACTTCCGATAATGGTCTTAATGTTAACCCGACCAAGATGGAACTAGTTCTTTTTACTAGGAGAAATAACGTACCACGAGTGACTTCTATATCCTTGGGGGCGTTGAAGTCATCTTCGCAAAATACTTAGGTATTTTACTAGACAGGAAGTTGTCCTTCAAGCCCAACATTCTGAAATGAGCAAAAAATGCTATGGTAGCGCTATAGGAGTATACCTATTAAAGGGTAATAGGAAAACGCTTGGGTCTGAACCCGCGTATTGTGTTTTATATGGCAGTAGACAGACCGACAGACAGCGTTTAGCGGAATGGAAGCATATTAATGGGCTGACCAAAGTCGGTATAAATATTTTCTCTGATAGTCAAGTTGCTATATTCCTGAATTCAAAAACTGCCCTCGACTGTCGCAGATCTCTTAGCGAAATGTGTGAACCGTTCAATGTGCACCTGATATGGGTGCTGCACACAGTGACACACCAGGGAACTGCAAGGCATAGGAACTTGCAATATTAAGAACTACTTAAAACGCTCCAGAGGAACTGATATATGTGGGCATGGCTCTAGCGACCTGCAAGCTCTTCTTGAAAGATAGTGCACTTACGGCAACAGATGACAGGTGGCAACTAGTCAGGAACTGCATACATTTCAGGCTGATGTGACCCGGTCTAGACTCAAAACGTTCCAACTCACTGCTGTCGTTGTCAATACCGGACGTCTCTCTTATCGTGTCTGTCAGGACGGTTCACTGCTAAATTCGACGCAGGCACATATCGTCGGCTCAATGCTATTTTTTCCATACGACATTTTGTATGATCGGAGAAAAACGCAATTTATTGTTTGAGTAAAACGGGACTGAAGAGTTACACACTTTTTATTTCATAGGGTTCCCAACAGTGTTTGTATGATTCTCATGCATTTCTATGCCATTACATTCAAAAATAAGCAAGTTATAACATTTTTTGTACTTGGCATTTTGGTCCATATCCACTTTTATTTTAATATTTTTTCGTATTTGTATTACATGGACCACAAAAAGGGTCGGTATGCAAGGACACTAATTTACATATTGTGATCGAAAGAACGTAAAATACTGAGTGAAAAATATAGGGCGATAGAAAAATTGAGACATAGAACAAAAAAATTGAAATTATTTCCCGTTATTCAGAGTAAAACAAATTTTCCCTACCAATATCTCGAAAACTAGGCGAGATAGGAAAAAAATGATTGCAGATTCTGAAAGAGCATGCTTGGAACCCATATTATCAACTCCTTACTCAAAAAACACAAAAATGGCGTATGGACCAAAATAGCATTAAGCCGACGATATATTGAATATCTTGCATAATGACTTGCTGACGCTGTCGAGACGAAGAGGAGGAGGCATCAAGAGAACACCTTCTGTGTATGTACCCTCTCTCTCTAGAAGTCTCTCTAGAAGTCGCCTTAGACTCTTATTTCTTTGGGGATTTAACTAACTTAGCTGATGTTGAAAGCCGACAACATTGAGCTTTTTGAAGCAATTAAATTGGTTCAAAGGGAGGGGTTAGGGATAGCTTATGTTTTCCCTTACGTCCCTGTGGTAGCACAATGGACTGCATACGCGTAGTCTAAGTGTGACTGTTATACAATCTGACACCCTTAACCCTACCTAACCTTGCATATTCTGTATTATTGAAATCATTTCTAATGTCTGTTGACTGAATGGGCAAATTATTCCCACAATTCTGGCTATGACTCATTAAATTATTTCCATATTAAATTATTTACAAAGTGAGTGTATAACTTAGTCGCTTTACTTGACTGCAATATTCTTAATTGTTTTCACATTTGTGCATTTTAAAGAAATTTTGTGTCTTTATTTTATTTTCAGGTGAGTGTATAAAATACCATATTTTTATCGGGAATTAAGTAGGATATTCAAGGTAATTAATTATGCACTAATTAACTAAATAAAGCCTTGTTTTTTATTCGTAGATATATAATATTACCAAAGATACAGTTCAATATTTGTATACCCTACACCACACTGTGGTACAGGGTATTATGACGTTGTGCATTTGTGTGAACTCGCAAAAAAGTGAAAAGTTAGACCCATAGTTTGTTATACCGATCAACATAGAATCACTTTTTAGGTATATTTAGCCATGTCTGTCCGTCCATGTATTCTTGCGATCAAAGTAATTATGGTCCTATCTCAACGAAACTTTGCACATAACATTTTTTTGGCCCAAGGACGATCCGAATCGAATTTGGTTAAAATCGGTTCAGATTTACATATAGCTCACATATATATGTACCTCCGATTTTGCATATATGTACTGTATAAGCAACATTTTTTAACCGATCTGTATAAAAATTTACAGAGAGAAGCCTCTTGATACGCTTAGAGGCAATAGATTTAGATATAGCCCCCATATATATGTTACATCCGATTTGACATGTAAGCGCTGTAGAGACTGTATTTTATTTCCGATTAGTACGAAATTCGACAGAAAGACGTTTCTTATTACATGAAGGGACCCCGCCAAATTTGGGGAAAATCCGTTCTGATTTAGATATAGCCCCCATATATATGTTAGACCCGATTTAAAATGTAAGCGCTGTAGAAACTGTATTTTATATCAGATCAGTAAGAAATTCGGCAGAAAGTGGTTTCTTATCAAGTACACTAAGGAACACTGCAAAATTTGGGTGAAATCGGTTCAGATTTAGATACAGCGCTACAGAAGTTGTACTTTACTTTCGATCATTACAAAATTCGGCAAAAAGAATTTTGGGGATAATTGGTTCAGATTTAAATATAGCCACATATGTATATGTTCCTGCCCATTTAGTATTTTAACGCTATTGAAACTAAATTTTTTGTCCGATTTTTATACAATTTGGCAGAAATTTGGCTTTTGAACGAAGTTAATAAAAATCTGTTTAGATTGTTCCATCTATTTCTTCTTTCCGATTCTTGATCTGTTAAAGAAAACGGCACATTCTAAGGTTATCCGTTCAGATCTAGTTTATTATGATCAACATCTACAACTCCGCATTGATGAGCAGGTGGAGGTAAGTTATTTGTTAACTGCAACGAAACCAATTATTCCAAATGACACCATGCAAAAATGAACACTTTTTGAAAAATACACGGACTAGACAGTATAGATTTGCGTCTACTACCAAATGGGAGTAATGGGTTTTCCAATAAGAGTGATATGATTTCTTTGAAAAAAAACACACTTATTGTTAAGGAAATTCTATAGTTTTTTATTTAATGTGAAGTACAAAAGATACAATTAAGTTCTCAATAAAACGTCATTCAAATGGCCTCCACGACTTCTTCTGCAGGAACGAATTCGAGGAACCCAATTTTCGAGGACTTTTTCCACTAAATCAAGTCGCATGTCATGAATGGCACGTTCAATATTGACTTGTAAAGCTTGAAGAGAGTCTGGTTTATTTCGAAAGACCAATGACTTCAAATAACCCCACAAGAAATAGTCTAATGGTATTAAATCACAACTTCTTGGAGGCCATTCAATGTCACAATTTCTTGAAATAATCGAATCTCTAAACTTTGCTCGCAACAATTCAATTGTTTCATTTGCTGTGTGGCACGTAGTCACTATCGGTCAATGGCAAAAAGATAGCTCTTAACGAGAGCTAAAATATTGCTCATGAGTGTTAAGGTCGTAGGTCGACTGGAAAGTGCTTTTTTATTTAAAAAAATGGACTAAGCATCATTTTCAAATGTGAACGGAGAGTTTATTTTTGCTCTAACCCCTTAACGGTATGTCGGAGCAGGAATCGTTCAATGGAAAAAAGATAGCTCTTAACGAGGGCTAAAATATTGCTAATGGTCGTAGGTCGACTGGAAAGTGTTTTTTTTTGGATTTAAAAAAAATTGACTTTACGCACGAAAAGTTGCAATTGGAGAACGATTATTTTTATATTGAACAAGAACAAATAACAGATCATGACAAATTACAAATGGCCGAAACGTCACTTCAAAATCATATCATCCCTATTGGAAAACCCGTTATTACTCGGTTTGGCGAAATTGGTGACCAATTTTTTTTATTGACCTCAAAAGAGTTTGAAAATCAGTGGGTGTCATCAGCATTTGCCGAACAACTAATTCAGACTTGGTGATACCGCTTAACTACGAGGTATGTTCAAAAAATATCGCGAATTTTGTATTTTTTCAAAAAGTATTTATTTATTCATGAATATCTATTTTGTCGCCTTCAAAGTAATTCCCCTCGGATATAATACACCTCTGCCAAAAGTTTTTTCCAATCCTCGAAGCACTTCAAATAATCATTTTTTGTGATCTTGTTCAGCTCCTCCTTCCATGCCGTCTTTATCTCTTCAATCGTGGCGTAGCGTCGTCCTTTCATGGGCCTTTTCAGTTTTGGAAAAAAAGGCACAGGGGGCTAGGTCAGGGGAATACGGTGGCTGCGGCGCCATTACTGTGTTGTTTTTGGCCAAATATTCGCGCACAAGCAACGATGTGTGTGCAGGGCCGTTATCATGGTACAAAAGCCAGTTTTTGTTCTTCCACAAATCCGGGCGTTTTTGGCGGATTGCTTCGCGCAATTTGCGCATAACTTGTAGGTAATATTCTTTTTTGACCGTACTACCCTGTGGCAAGAACTCATAATGCACCACACCCCTGCACGATGTTTGTCCATCGCATCTTCTCGGCCCTCTAAGAACATTTTGTACCACCGATAAACGTTGCTTCGGTTCAAGGTAGCTTCAACATATGCCACAGTCAACATTCGGAATGCGTCAGCGCACTTTATTTTGTTTTTCACACAAAATTTGATGCAGATTCTTTGATCCATTTTCTGAAATAGATAAAAATCGAAGACAAGTTAAAACACATCCAAGCACAACAGCAGTCAAAAATTAACTAAACATCAAAATGGCCGACCTTGTCAGTATAAGTAAGGGACATGAGTACCAACATAACGCCACAAAAATATCAAAAATCAAATACACGTAGCCCGCGGAAATTAAAAATTCACGAAATTTTTTGAACATACCTCGTATATGCACCTCCGATTTGGCATATCTGCACTGTACAAGCAATATTTTTGAACCGATTTACACAGAAATTTACAAAGAGAAGTCTCTTGATACGCTTAGAGGCAATACTAAATTTAGGGAAAATCGGTTCAGATTTAGATATAGCCCCCATATATATGGTACACCCGATTTGAAAAGTAAGCACCGTAGAAACTGTATTTTATATCAGATCGGTACGAAATACGGCAGGAAAAGTTTTCTTATTACTCGTATATTAAGGAACACTGGCAAATTTAGATATAATCCCCATATATATTTTACACCCGATTTCACATGGAAGCACTGTAAAAACTGTATTTTGTATAAGATCAGTAAGAAATTCGTCAGAAAGTGGTTTCTTATTAGGTGCATTAAAGAACACTGCCACATTTGGGGGAAATCGGTTCAGATTTAGATATAGTTCCCATATATATGTTCCTCCCGATTTGGTATCAACGCACTATAAAAGTTGTACTTTACTTCCGATCATTACAAAATTTGGCAAAAAGAATTTTCTTAATTTAGGAACGAATACTGCTTAATTTGGGGATAATTGGTTCAGATGTAGATATAGCCACATATGTAAATTTATTTATTTATGTGAATTACAATACAAAGTAAATTTATATTCTAATTTTAAGGTACAGGGAAAGGCCGGGTTACAATGACCATATGGCTGAATTTTGCAGCGACAAACCAGAGCCTCTGGTGGGAATCGAACACACGACCCCCAAACTCATAGGCGAGTATGCTACCATCTCGCCTACTGGGGCGCTGAACATAAATATATGTTCCTGCCCATTTAGTATTTAAGTGCTATTGAAACTGTATTTTTCGTCCGATTTTTATACAATTTGGCAGAAATTTGGCTTTTGAACCAAGTTGATAAAAATCTGTTGTTCCATCTATTTCTTCCTTCCGATTCTTGATCTATTAAAGAAAACGGCACATTTTAAGGTGCAGGTGCAGCTAAGTTATTTGTTTACTGAAACGAAACCAATTATTCCAAATTACACTGTGCAAAAAATTAATACTTTTTGAAAAATACACGGACTAGACAGTAAATAAAAAATTATCGATTTTCGTTTTTTGATGAATACCGATAAGAAGCACAATTCCCATCACCTGTAAAAATTTCGCAGCTGACAATATACTTTCCTTCCATAGAAGATTAATTTTACATCCGCTCATTTTAAAATTTGGCAGATAGGAGTTTCTAAGTTTGATAAAAATCTTTTGAGATTTATATAGCCCCCATATATGTTTTCGTTTAAAGTTGGTATCAAAGTGCTGTAGAAAGTTTATTTAATATCGGGTCCGCCAATGAGAGCGCTACAAAAGTTTTTTTTAAAATAAAACAAAAACGGTTTTGGATATCAATGAAATTCTTTAATCCTGTGAAAGTACGTTCGATGCCATTATGTATGGAACTCGATTTCTTTTGCATGGCCACCACGGGCACGCTTGCAGAAGTCCAGACGCTGAACCCAATTTTCGACGGTTTTCAAGCATAAATCGGCCGATACTGCTGCAATTTCACGTTCGATATTCGTACGAAGTTCATCAATCGTCGCTGGCTTGTTGACATAGACCATAGACTTGACGTAGCCCCACAGGAAATAGTCTAACGGCGTCAAATCGCACGACCGAGGCGGCCAATCGACTGGACTATTTCGTGAGATAACACGTTCTCCAAACTTGGTTTCCAATAAATTGATTGTGACATTCGCTGTGTGGCTTGTGGCGCCGTCCTGTTGTAACCACATGTCCTCCAAGTCCATATCATCCAATTGGGGCCAAAAATATTCGGTTATCATTGAACGGTAGCGGTTCCCATTCACAGTAACGTGCCGGTCTTGATCATCACGGAAGAAGTACGGCCCAATGACGCCGCCGGCACATAAACCGCACCAAACCGTCATTTTTTCGAGATGCAATGATGACTCATGGAGTACGTGCACGCTAACAAAAAAAAACGCTTCTGTAGTATATTGTCCCAAACATATTCGGCTTGAAGCATATATATGTTTGTGGTACACTCTAAATATATAATATTTGGTACACACAAAAATTATATATTTGGGAAGATGTTGTTGTAAACAAATCCTTGTTTTCACCCTAATACCTTTTATTTGGGATTTTAATTCCGAAACAAAAATGTATTTAAATTTAAGTATTCCGAAAATATCGAAACTTAATTGTGTTAAGTTTTTCAGTAATTTAATGATAATTTTTTAGAAATTATTAATTGAAATCGTATAATTTTTGATAACATTAATTTACTCGAAGGATTGAAAAAAATGCTGACATGAAATATCCAGAAATTTAAAATGAGTCCCTTAAAACAGAATGCAATGCTGCTAATGGTATTTTCGACTGGGAGAAATAATTCGAAACGAAGGAAAAATTAAAAATGAAATTAGAAAAATTCACCAAAGCTTTGAAAATCTTTCTTAAATTATATATATTTGAAGATATACCTAAACAATAATTTTATTGGTATATAAATACATATTTTATTTGAGAAAATTAGTTTGCAAATATATTTTGTTGTAATATATTAATATATGCGTTCCAAGTAAATTTTATAGTTTTTTAAATAAAATTAATTTACTCAGAAATATAAAACATTTAAAAATGTGTGTTCCAAATATATTTCCTTTCGATTCAAACATATCAAAAAAGGCGATTTTGCCCCGTGTGTGGATTGCTGTCTGACCAATAACGCATATTTTGTTTATTGACGAAGCCATTCAGCCAGAAATGAGCCTCATCGCTGAAGATGATTTTTCGATTTTTCGCGCTCTTAACGTTGAGGCCACTGACTCCGAATTTCGGTAGTAAATTTTAATAATTTCGACTCGTTGTTGGCTCGTATATCTTTCCATCATGAAATGGCAAACCTTACTGAAGAGAAATGTCAAAAGAGCGGCAAAAAATATGGCGTCGTTTGCTGTCCCTGTCGGTCTACTTTTGTAGCGTCCCTGTTGAAAAACCCTATATTTATGAAATTTGGCAGAGTGTAGTTTAAATATCGACCACATATGTAAAATATATCTCTCAATGTTGTGAATTTGATTCGTTTTTTACTTATACTGTTATGAAAATTGTGTAGGGTATCATATAGTCGACCACGCCCAACTTTAGCCTTTCTTTACTGGTTTTTATTATATTTAATTTTAATGTATTTCCTTTGCTTTGAGTCGTTCACATTTCCAAAATAAATGTAAACAAGTAAAAGCGTTAAGTTCGGCCATGCAGAATCTTATATACCCTCACCATGGAATGAATGAATGAATAAACTCATTATACAAATTTCAGCCCAATTCGTCGGTTTTTGTGGCGTTAAGAAGACAAATCTAGAGGGATCTTTATATGGGGGCTATATAAAAAACATGGACCTATGACTACCGTTGCTCGTGTGAAGGATACCGGGTATAAATAAACCCCAGTTACCAACTTTCAGCTGGATCAATTGACATTTGTGGTCTCTACGACGTTAACAAGTCAAATCGGGGAGATGCCACATATGGGGGCTATATCCGAAATTGGACCGATATTGCCCATTTTCACAGTCCCAACATACCTGCAGATATATGAAGTATATGCACCAAATGTCAGCCACCTAGCTCAAGTATTATAGTTTGTAGCGTGATTACAACAGACGGACGGACATGGCTAAATCGTCTTCGAATTTTACGACGAATAATAATATATATACTTTATGGGGTCTCAAATCAATATTTAGTGGTGTTACAAACAGAGAGACAAAATGAATATACCCCCCATCCTACGGTGGAGGGTATAAAAAATATGCTAGTGCATATTTCTATGCAATTGCGTTTAACGTAACCGACACAAATACATCGCATCAGCTTGCTACAATGACAGCGAAAAAAACTTAAGCAACAAAAATCGTACTTTTTTGTTAAAAAAGACTAATGCAACGATTAATACCAATTAATTGCTCCAAAAAAAGCTTAACTTGAAAATTTAATTTCACTGAGTATAAAGAAAACTAATGTTAGGGCTCGATAGGTTCGCGTCTGCCACCAAAGGGGAGTATAACCCTATACTCGGTTTGGCGAAATTGGTGAACAATTTTTTTATTGGCTGAGTGTCTGAGTGTGTCAAAAGTGTCTGAAAATCAGTGGGTATCATCAGCATTTGTCGAACAACTAAATCAGACTTGGTGATACCGCTTAACTACATTTGACAATAATGTCGCTAAGAATAAGCTATACAAAGTTTCTTAACATTTTATGCGAACAAAATTTTCCCGCACTTTTTTTTTGAAAAGTGAAGGAAAAGAATTTTTTTTTAAATTTTTTCAACTTACAGGAACTCGTAATTTTTCACTAACAATATTTGACAATATTATAGCCACGGAAATCTGACCAACTTTTGTGAATATATCAATATAATCTGAACGAGTCTAGACACCCTAAATAGCTCAAACAAACCACATTGTACCTCAAAAATTTTAGTATTTCACTATTTTGTAACTCTAAAACAAAAATGTTTTTTTTGGTGTAGGGTATGTTCTGCAACTTTGTCGAAAATAGTAAGGCCAATATTTTTGTGGAACATATAACTTCTCTAGTTCAACCCCCTTTACTGTAATTGTTGGCCCTATTTTAACAAATCGTAAAAAAGACCCCTTAAATGGGGAAGGCGCCTATGTTCCTGATGGAATATATAATATTGCCAAATGTAGTTAAGCGATATCACCAAGTCTGTATTAGTTGTTGGACAAAAGCTGATGACACCTTTTGCGAGGGGCTCACTGATTTTCAGAAACTTTTGGGGTCAAAAAGAAAAATAGGTCACTAATTTCGCCAAACCAAGTTTAGGGAAATACTACCGTCCGTCAATTTCACGGTTACACAGTGTTATTATCGCAATGCCCCCTTTCGAATTGTTATGGAGGTGTAGGGTATTATATATAAGGCCCCGCCCGACTTTCTGTCTTTCCTTACTGGTTTTAATTATATTTGTTGATTTGATTTAAATTTGTTTGTTTTCATTCACACGTATAGTATTTTTATACCCTCACTTTAGTGTGACGAGGGTATATATCATTTGCTACGAAAAAAAGTGTAACACATCGAAGGAGTGATCTAAGACCCTAAGTATGTTCGGCGGATATTCGTTTTGGGTCATTTTAAGTCGAATGAGAAATGTCCGTCCGTCTGTCTGTCTGTCTGTCTGTCTGTCTGTCTGTCTGTCTGTCTGTCTGCTGGCTGGTGCGCACGATAACTCTCGAAAGGAGTAACCGATTGACTTCAAATTTGGTATGTGGTAATATTTTTTTCTATCTCCGGCTAAGTTCGAAGATGGGCCATATTGGTCCACTCCTTCTAGTACCTCCCCCACAAAGTGTTAAAATGTTGCAAAATATTGAATCTTTAATAACTGCTATACTACATATTCGAATCTTTTGAAATTCCACACATAGTATTAGTTTATTAGTCGCTATCAACTCGAGAAAAATGGGCGAAGTTACCGCGCCCCTTTTGGTACCTCCCACACAAATGGACCATTTTGCTCCAAAAGTTAACAGCTTATAACTTGAATACCTATGTACAAAAAGACTTGAAATTTTGTACAGTGTAATGGTTTCATACTACCTACAATCCAGTGAAAAATGGGCGAAGTTGCCACGCCCCTTTTGGTACCTCCCACACAAAATGGACCAATTTGTACCAACATTTAACAGCTTATAACTTTAATACCAGTGCATAAAAATACTTGACATTTTGTACAGTGTAATGCTTTTATAGTGCCTACAGTCCAGTGAAAAACTGGGGTTACTGCTACGCCCCTTTTGGTACCTACCACACAAATGTACCGTTTTATACCAAAAGGTATGAGCTTATAGCGTGGGTACCAATGCACAAAAATACAACAATATTTAATATACTAATATGTATATGTAATATTTTTAAATTACATATAGCCCTATGAAAAATATTCGTTATCAACGCGCTCCTTTTGTTACCCCCCACACAAAATGGCCAAAACATACCAAAATTGAATAGATCATAACTTTAATATATCAGGGCATATAAACACATACAATTCGATACAGTGCAATATATTTGAAGTTTACTGTTTAGCGAAAAATAGGAGTATTTGTTTAACCCCCTCTGGTACCTCCCATACAAATTGACCGATTAATTCGTGTATTTCATATTACAGTACTCACAAAGTGAGGGTATACCTTAGTCGGTTTACCCGACTGAAACTTTCTTACTTGTTTATATATTTATTAATCAACCTTCGAATGACTATTTACACACACTTATTTGGTAATCTACGAATACGTATATCTGCCACAACATTATATAATGGAAATAATGTAAAACGCCCAGAGATAAGACTTGACGCATTCTACCCTCTATCATTTTAACCTTGTTTTCGTTGGGATTGTCATTGATATCTAGTCAATATGGATAACGGAATTTTTAAAGTTCTTTCGAAATTTCTAGAAGTGTTCGCAAATCCATGAATATATCTTGTTTGTGCTTTTATTTGAGCACTCAACTATTTGTCCAAGTCATAAAATAGAAAATAGCCGACTGGTCTATTTCTGTTAGTAGTTGTATATTTATAATACTCGTATCTATCAATAATAATGTGTTAATGGTTTAACAATTGCTGATCTATTGTTGTGATCGACAGATAGCCAACAAAGTTTTTTTTGTAAATGGTACTATTTTCAAGTCAAAGCCAAAAACAATTTATTAAAGCATGATTACCAATTGCAGACGCATGTATTATCTTTCCTATTCACTATTTGGCTGATTCTAGGTATAGCTAATAAATATCTACTTTCGATAGATATGGCGTTCTTGTGCGCTATTGCTTTGATGATAACGAAATACGTTAATTACGTTATTACAAGAAAATCATTTTCTTGTACAACTGCACAATGGGGGAAAAATATTTACACAAAAGTGTTAGAGTTTGACAAATCTATTGAAAAATGTATGTTCTAACATGCAGAAAACGCTGCTATTTGTTCCAACCTGGAACCATAGCAATCAACTTCATGTCAAGTGAGTGAACTTTTAAAACCGATGTCTTCTGATCGGGATGTAATTTGCACCCAGTTTAATCCTATTGGAAAGTAGTTATGTCACAAAATTAAAACGAGCTCCGTTAAGGACTGTCCGAGTTGGAAGGTGTTGAATTTTAACATTTTGGCCAGACGTCCTTTTTTCCTATCCATATAGCTTATTATCTACACAGTGCAACGCATAGAAAGTTTTCTCCGTTTTGACTTCAATTTCTGAAAGTTCTTTTCGAAATATATAAATTCCAATGAAGAACTCAGATAAAACAAGTAAGAAAGTTTCAGTCGGACAAACCGACTAAGGTATACCCCCACTTTGTGAGTAATATAGGGTTATCCATTTAGAGGTTCTCTACTTTTTTTAAAGAAAACCAGTAAGGAAAGGCAGAAAGTCGGGCGGGCCGACTATATAATACCCTACACCTCCCTAACATTGCGATAAGGATCATTGCCATAATAATTTGGAATAATTGGTAAATGGGTAGAAAATTGAATTGAATTGAATAAATTGAGAAACATCTTTCTGGAAAATTTTAATGATCGGAAGTAAAATACAACTTCTATAGCGGTTTGATACCAAATCAGGAGGAACATTTATATGGAGCTTTAATATAAATCTGAACCGATCTTCCCTGAATACTCATTCATGTAAAAAGATCTCCTTCTATCGAATCTCGTACTGATCGGATATAAAATACAGTCTCTACAGCGCTTACATGTCAAATCGGGGGTAACATGTATATGGGAGCTATATCTAAATCTGAACCGATTTTCTCCGAATTTGGCAGTATTCCTTCATGTAGAAAGAAACCTCTTTTTGCCGACTTTCGCACTGATCGGATATAAAATAACATTTTTACAGCGCTCACATGTCAAATCGGGTGTAACGTATATATGGAGGCTATATCTAAATCTGAACCGATTTATTCCAAATTTAAAAGTGTTCATTCATATAATAGGAAACCTCTCTAAAACGAATTTCATACTGATCGGATATAAAATACAGTTTTTACAGCGCTTACATGTGAAATCGGGGGTAACATATATATGGGGGCTATATCTAAATTCAAACCGATTTTTTCCGAATTTGGCAGTATTCCTTCATGTAATAAGAAATCTCTTTCTGCCAAATTTTGCACTGATCGCATATAAAATACATTTTTTACAGTGCTTACATGTCAAATCGGGGGTAACATATATATGGGGGCTATATCTAAATCTGAACCGATTTTAACCAAATTCAATAGGGATCGTCCTTGGGCAAAAAAAAGATATGTGTAAAGTTTCGTCGAGATCGGACCATAATTGCGACCTGTACTTTGATTACAAGAATACATGCACAGACAGACGGACAGACAGACGGACAGACGGACAGACAGACGGACAGACGGACAGACGGACATAGCTAAATCAACTCAGAAAGTGATTCTAAGTCGATCGGTATAATAAACGATGGGTCTATTTCTTCTCCTTTTGGGTGTTACAAACAAATGCACAAAGTTATAAAAGTTATATAAAAACACAGAAAATTCAAATTGAATGGGAATGTTTATTATCATTTGAAAGAACATTCTTTGGCATTTATTTTTTGAAGATTATGTCTATCAAATGTTGGCCGCGGCTACGTCTCAGATTGTCCATCCGTTGAGTCCAATTTTCGATGACTCGTTCGAGCATTTCGACTGGTAACTGGCGAATGTCACGCGTAAACGTTGTTCAGGCGTAAGTCTTTCCATGATGAAATGCCAAACAATACTTAACTAAAATAACATGACAGCATGACACGACTCACACGTGATCTGCCAAAAAAGGCTATTGAAAAAAGTATACCTACTTGAATCACCCTATATAATATTGAATATTAAACGAACTATTCTTTCAATTTGTGTGGGAGGTAACAGAAGGGGTTTAACAAATACCTATATTGCACTGAACAGTAGAATTATAAGCGTTTATGTGGACTGGTATATTAACGTTATGAGATATTAAATTGTGGTATGCTTTGGCCATTGCAACTTCGCCCATTTCTCTCGAGATGATGGCGACTAATAAACTAATATTATGTGTGGATCTGAAAGATCATTCGAATAAGTATAAAAGCAGTTATTAAAGAATTTATATTTCACAACATTTTAACTCTTTGTGTGGGAGGTACCAGAAGGAGTGGACCAATATGGCCCATTTTCGAACTTAGCCGGAGATAGACAAAAATATTACCACATACCAACTTTGAAGTGAATCGGTTACTCCTTTCGAGAGTTATCGTGCACACCAGCCAGCAGACAGACCGACAGACAGACAGACGGACGGATATTGCTCATTCGACTTAAAATGAACCAAAACGGATTTCCGCCGAACATACTTGGGGTCTTAGGTCACTCCTTCGATGTGTTACACTTTTATCCGTAGCAAATGATATATGTATACCCTCATCACACTAAAGTGAGGGTATACAAATAGCAGAGAAAGCTGGAGTTAGAACATTTTTCTATTGGCAACGTCCACGATAATAGCAAATCAGAAATATTGAAATATGTACCACAAAAATTTGCAATACATACCACTTGTTAGTCAAGTCTCGTGAATATGAATATTGTATTATTCCAGCCATTATATTAGCTTTATGTTTGTAAAGTTTCAGCTAAAGTATCAGTGGTCAAGAAGTTATTATACCATTGAAAAATTTCACATCAATATTCGACCAATGGTCCAAGATGGAATATAACCGGATTAGACCGAATCGCAGTGCCCCTTTAGACCAGAACCTAAAATTAGCTACGTTGCAGTTAGATGTGTTACTAAACAAACACAGTATTAACGCATCATTTTGGGTTTCAAATCTGAGAATTAGACGTTGAAGTAGCCCCAAAAATAAGAACTTCTGCATCATTCTTTAGTCAAGTTGTCGCAATTAATAATTTAATGGCCATACGAATTTTTTTGCTCAAGGTGGATTTTTTAGCACTTGTTTTTCAAAAAAAAACTCATAAAATTTATTTACAAAATGTCCAAAAAAGGGACTGGAAATGGCGCATTGTGTCCTCTTTATAAAAAAGTAAACCTTGCAAAAATCGGTTCAGCCGTTCGAGAGCAATTACAAATTTCGTAAAACACAAAAACTCATTTTTTTTAATTTTTTCAAAAAAATAAAATTTTTTCAAAAAAAATTAAAAAAAAAAAAATGGTAGCGTTATCTGTTTTTAACTTTTTGTAACTGCTTATAAATATTTTAGCCAAAAATAAACTACATAGGCTGATATTACATATTCTGACCCCTTTATTATTATTTTTAAAATTACCCTTTTTAAGACGGACTTTAAATGATTTTCATTTTTGTGTGGACTTAGCATATTTGAATATTGCCTGTTGGACTTTTTATACCCTACACCACACTGTGGTACAGGGTATTATAAGTTTGTTTCACGGCAGATGTTTGTAACACCTGAAAATAACACAGCTAGACCCACCTTAAAGTATACCGATCGACTCAGAATCACTAGCTGAGTCGATTTAACGATGTCTGTCCGTCCGTCCGTCCGTCCGTCTGTCCATGTAAAGTTGTTCGTCGACTACAGGTCGCAATTTCACTCCGATCGTTCTGAAATTTTGCAGTTTAGAGTATTTCGCGGCTGTTAAGATCGCTATCGAATTTGGTTGAAATCGGTTCAGATTTAGATATAGCTCCCATAAATATCTTTCGTCCGATTTGGCCCTTTAGTCCTATAGAAGCGGTATTTTACATCCGATCGTTTTGAAATTTAGAATGGTAGAGTTTCTTGATCCATGAACCAACATTGCTGAATTTGAAGAAAATCGGTTCAGATTTAGATATAGCTCCCATATATATCTTTCGTCCGATTTGGCCCTTTAGTCCTATAGGAGCTGTATTTTACATCCGATCGTTTTGAAATTTAGAATGGTAGAGTTTCTTGATCCATGAACCAATATTGCTAAATTTGAAGAAAATCGGTTAAGATTTAGCTATAGCTCCCATATATATGATTCGTCCGATTTGGCCCTTTAGTCCTATAGAAGCTGTATTTTACATCCGATCGTTTTGAAATTTAGAATGGTAGAGTTTCTTGATCCATGAACCAACATTGCCGAATTTGAAGAAAATCGGTTCAGATTTAGATATAGCTCCCATATATATCTTTCGTCCGATTTGGTCCTTTAGTCCTATAGAAGCTGTATTTTACATCCGATCGTTTTGAAATTTAGAATGGTAGAGTTTCTTGATCCATGAACCAATATTGCAAAATTTGAAGAAAATCGGTTAAGATTTAGCCATAGCTCCCATATATATGTTTCGTCCGATTTGGCCCTTTAGTCCTATAGAAGCTGTATTTTACATCCGATCGTTTTGAAATTTAGAATGGCAGAGTTTCTTGATCCATGAACCAACACTACCGAATTTCAAGAAAATCGGTTAAGATTTAGCTATAGCTCCCATATATATGTTTCGTCCCATTTGGCCCTTTAGTCCTATAAAAACTGTATTTTACATCCAATCGTGTTGAAATTTAGAAGGGTAGAGTTTCTTGATCCATGATCCAACACTACCGAATTTGAAGAAAATCGGTTAAGATTTAGCTGTAGCTCCCATATATATGTTTCGTCCGATTTGGTCCTTTAGTCCTATAAAAGCTGTAAAATACAGCTTTTATAGGACTAAAGGGCCAAATCGGCCCTTTTTTCCAATCGTTTTGAAATTTAGAATGGTAGAGTTTCTTTATTCATGAACCAACATTGCCGAATTTGAAGAAAATCGGTAAAGATTTAGCTATAGCTCCCATATATATGTTTCATCCGATTTGGCTTTTTAGATCCAATCGTCTTTATACCCTACACCACACTGTGGTACAGGGTATTATTTAAGTATAAAATGTCCCAAAAGTAAATTTATGTAAACAATTTAGACATGAATTACAAAATTTATATATCAGAGTTATTCAATATTTCGAGAGTGGTGTAGGGTATTATATAGTTGGTGTAGGGTATTATATAAATTTTCATAAATTTGCATGCGTAGCTAACGATATTCTACGTATACTACATTACTCGCAAAGTGAGTGTATAACTTAGTGTGTTTACTCGACTGAAACTTTTTTATATTTCTTGTGCAAATCAATGACTTAAAATCGTCGTATTTATTTTAAATCATTTTAAATTGTTTCAATGTTTGCTTTGTTTAAATCATTTCCACTTCTTTTTTCATCAATTGCCCATTGTGTTCCAAATGGTATTTTTCTGTCATAGGAAATACCAGATGAACATAGTCACTAATAGATAATGGCGTCTCATATATATGTTTCTTGTCTTGTAGAATTGATAACATATCAACCAGAAAATATAGATTAGCACATAAAATACATGGTGTGATCATTTTTGAAATTTTTGTTAAGCTCTGTATAGACGATTGTCAGAGAACGTTATAAACCCAGTTAAAGTGCTGCAAATGTACGGACAATGCAAATTGTTAGGCCAATGTGAAGTTCATTTCAGACGATTGCAAGAAAAGATTACAATTTCATATATGTACAATATATCTTGTAAATATTTATATGCAGGATTGCCAATAAAAATATTTTTTAAGCCAATAAAATGTTTCTCTCACATGCATAAACTTCGCACATCTAACAATCTGCAAATTATCTCACAATGACTTTTATGCCAACGTTGAAAGACAAAAATTGTATGTTCACACGGTTGTACGTTCTGAGCGTTGCATTTTTCCGTCATTTTTCTGACAATATTGACCGATCTGGCAATCGTCTGTACATAGCTTTAGCATAGTATCACTATTTGCAGACAAATTGACTCCTGGACTTTGAAGTCATACAATATCACTATGCGCCAGTAATTTTGTCATAATCCTATGACCAATATACAAATTGCTACACAGCAAAAGTATTTTACATCCCACAGTTGCACTGTAGGTAATTTTCCAGATTTTCTGGCCAAAACTTCTTAACATTGAGTTAGCGATCTCAAATTTGTACACAACGTCAGCCTCATTTAAAGGATACTTTTAGAAAGAATTGAAACTAGTGGGACAACTACCACGCCCACCAGATGCACTTTAAAAGTGTATTACTATCGTATTTATTTATTTGGTCACAAATTTGGAGCACATAACGGGTGATCCAAGTAGAGATACTATTTTCAATAGTTTTTTTTGACAGATCACGTGTGGGTCGTGTCATGCTGTCATGTTATTTTTGTTAAGTATTGTTTGGCATTTCATCATAGAAAGACTCACGCCTAAAAAACGTTTACAAATCGTTCAACTTTATTACGAAAAATCACGTTCTGTGAGGAATGTGTTTCGTGCACTTCGCTCAACTTAAGGTCAACATAATCGGCCTAATGAGCGTACTATTCGCAACACCATCAGCCATCTTGAGACCCAGCTTTCATTATTGGATAATATTCGACCGAATAGACCACGTCCAGCACGCATTGAAGAAAATGTAGCGGCCGTAGCTGAGAGTGTACACGAAGACCGTGGAGAGTCGATTCGGCGCCTCGGACTGACGTATGGAACGACTTGGCGCATTTTACGTCGACATCTTAAATTGAAAGCATACAAAATACAGCTTGTGCAAGAACTGAAGCCGCCCTACCTTCTCAAGATACATCGCTTTTCTTTATGGGCTCTTGAAAAGTTCCAAGAAGATCCGACGTTTTCGAGCTAAATTTTGTTCAGCGATGAGGCCCATTTCTGGCTCAATGGGTATGTAAAGAAGCAAAATTGCCGCATTTTGGGACGAAGAGCAACCTGAAGCGATTCAAGAGCTGCCACTTAATCCAGAAAAAACAACTGTTTGGTAAAAAAAACAAGACCTGATATTAGTAAATGTCATTAGCTTTCCGTTCTATTTTTTATATTTTGTTTCGCTTAATTGTTTTTTAATTCACAATTAAAAAAGTGCTTCAAATAAGAAATGGCACAGCAGTTTTTAATACCAAAAATAAAGTTCAACTTTGACTGATGATTTACAAAAGGTTAAACAATTTACGAAATAACAAAGTACTCAGTTTTTACTCCCATATTATCTTCTTTGAACCCATATTTTTTTTGGATTTGGACCAACTTGAAAAATTGGGTTTTGGCCAGAAAATCTGGAAAATTACACATAGTGAGTTGGGGAGAATTTCGAAAAAATTATTATCCCTCACCTTAGAGAGGAACCAATAGTGTAACATATCGAAGGAGTGACCTAAGACCCTAAGTACGTTCGGCGGATATCTGTTTTGGGTAATTTAAAGTCGAATGAGCAATGTCTGTCTATCCGTTGTTGTTGTAGCAGTATATGTGTTAGTTATCCATTAGTTATTTTCATTCGCCTTGTATAGTGGTTTCTGCTGTATTGGTTTCCAGGCCGAGGAAGATGGCTGCTTCCACTGGTTTGGCAGGGCAGTTAAAGAGGTGTAGTGTGTCGTGTGGTCCCTGGTTACAGGCGGGACATATGTTCGACGTGGTGCCATCAATCCTTGCCCAGTATGAATTGAGGCGGCTACACCAGCCAGATCTTAGTTGGGCCAAAAGTACTCTTGTCTGTCGTGGTGATTCCTCTTCTTCTGAGGCCACTGATGGAGGGTGGTCTCCTAGTACGACATTGATTCTGTAGTTATTCACGGCTTCAGCGACTGCGTCAGAGTGTATGTCAGCCAGACCTGCCTTGAAAGCTCTTTGGTCTAGAGGTTCTCTCTTGTAGCGTTGGACCTCGCGCTCTAGATCATGAAGGTCTTTCCTGATCTGCCTGGGAGGTGGGCGCCTATCCACTAGATGGTGATTGGGATGGCTGGGATGGTAGCAACCAAGCAGATACTGCTTCGACAGAAAAAAATTGTGTCGTCTTCGTCTCCTCATGTAAGTGTTCCACAGAAGACATGAGGAGGCACCCTGTCGCAGTTCTCAGGGCGGCTTTTTGGCAGGTCTGTATATTCTCCCACTGCGTCTCGCTCACATTCGGTGACCATACTGGTGCTGCATAGTTTACCACAGACCGACCTATCGCTTTGTAAGAGGTCAACAAGGTTTCTTTATCCGTGCCCCAAGTGCTGCCGGCTAGCGACTTGAGGACCTTGTTCCTACTTCTCATCTTATTGCAGATAGCTGTGGCATGCGCGTTAGACCTGAAGAGGCTATCAAATGTGACACCAAGAACCTTAGGGTAGTTGGTGGTCGGAATTCTTGTGCCATCGACTATCACACTGAGTTGCTCCTTCACTTGCGCTGTCCATGCAGTAAAAGGGTGGCCGATGATTTGGTGGTGGATATTTTTAAGTTCCTCGCAGCGAAGAAATTGGCAATCTCAGCGAGGTAGATGTTCAGCCTTCCACATATGTCATCGATTAAAGGGCCCGACGCCAGAATCGTACAGTCATCAGCATATGATACGATTTCAACGCCGTCAGGTGGTGGTGAAATTGCAGAATGGTAGAGGTTAAACAGTGCCGGAGATATCACCCCACCTTGGGGAACTCCCTGTTTCACTCTACGGGGTTTGGACTTCTTGTTTCTGAATTCCACATACGACTGGCGTCCACACATGTAATTGACGGTCCAACGTTTCAAACTATTCAGGAGGGACGTGATGGCTATGTTCTCAAAAAGCGTGGCGTGGCTGACAGTATCGAAGGCCTTCGATAGGTCAAGCGCCACGAGAACGGTCCTGTCACCGGGCTTGTTCTGGTTAAGACCGCGGGATATGGCGTGTAAAGCAGTAGTCGTACTATGCTGCTTTCGGAATCCGTGTTGATGATTAGCAATTGGAAAATGTCCAATAAGGCTCGGGAGGATTAACGCCTCAAACGTCTTTGCTACTGGCGAGAGAAGGGAGGGAGGCCTGTACGATTCTCCCTTGCTCGCATCTTTGCCCGGTTTCATTAGCGGGACCACTCTACCCATTTTCCAGGCTTCGGGGTATTATCAGAGTGGTCAACGACAGATTGAGGACCCTAGTCAGGTACTCAACTCCCGGTATGTCCAATTGCTTCAACATCAGCATCGAAATTCCGTCGGGGCCAAGCGCCTTGGATGAATTAGCGCTACGGATGACATCTGCAACTTCTTCAACTGTAAACTGTGGTGGTACTTCTTCAGCTCGGAGAGCATGGATACGACGCATTACTCTCCTTTTCGCTCTGTCACTCTCGGGGTGCTCTATAAATTGTCGGTTAAAATAACGCGCGCACCTCTTCGGGTCAGTCACAGCGGTGGCACCAAATGTGACTGCCGTCCGGTCGTCTTTCCTGCCTGGATTCGAGAGTGACTTAACCGTTGCCCACAATTTACCAATACCGGAACTTAAGTTGCATTGCTTCAGTTGATCTAGCCATTTATTCCGCTTATATTCGTCGACTTTCCTACTGATTTCTAGATTCAGTTCCCTTATTCTAGGATCAGCAGGATTAGAACGACGAATTTCATCACGCACGGCTGCTAGTCCCGCTGCATCTGCTGGGAAATTAGGTCGTATTCGACCAGCAGGGATAAAGCGAGCGGCTGCTGCGTTGGTGATGCCTCGGAATTTCTTCTCAGCTACCCGAACATCTGAGAGGATGGGTAGTTCACTGAAGCTGCGGTTGGTGAATTCTCTGAACCCGTTCCAGTCCGCTTTCCTTTGATTCAGGAAAGTACGGCGTTCAGAGATAATAAAATCGGCTGGTCTGTCTATGGAGAGGATTGTGGGGAGGTGGTCTGATCCCAATGAAATGACGGGCTGCCAGGTGACGTCATTTATCAGACCAGGCGACACGATGGTGATATCTGGCGAGCTGCTGCAATCACCCATAAACCGTGTGGGGGCGTCCTCATTCACTGTGCAGAACGTAGAGCCATCTATCTGCTCAGCCAAAGCTATGCCTCTATGGTCATTAGCTAGGAGAGAATGCCAAAGCTAATGATGGGCATTAAAGTCTCCTAGGACCACGCGATTATTGTCCTGCAGTAACGGACTGATGTCCGGCAAATAACGCGGAGAACAGCTACCAATCGTCGGTATATATACGTTGTACATCTATATCTCGGCAGTCCCGGACTTAACTGCTACCCCCATACATTCAATGTATGGGTCTCTAGAGTCAAGCTCAGGCGAGATAGGTCTGTATTGCACAGAATGGTGTAATAGGAAAGCCAGTCCCCCACCTCCACTTCTAGTGCGATCCTTACGTAGCATTGTAACCCTGATAACTGTGCAAGCTGCATGTGTCGCTCAGCTTTGTTTCCTGGATCGCAGCGACCTTGATGTTATTCCGATTCATAAAATCTACAATCTCGTTGATTTTGCCGCGGAGACCATTGCAATTAAATTGCAAGAAGGATGCATGTTCGGGGGTTGGTACAGCAATGTGTGGTGTTAGTTGTGGTGTTGATTGCTGTGGGGGAGATTGCGGCGGTGTCCCATAAACCGAAGGTGTCGATGACGTAGACGACGAGGCCGACGACACTGACGACTGCGATTCTTGAGGCACACTGAGTGGTATGGAGGCACAGCAGGCTCCAACATAGCTCCCTATGCGGCGATACTCCCCGGCGTTCCTAAAGCCAGAGCAACCCCTGAGATGCAACCACTCCATACGTCGGGTACTCCTTACTGATGTTGAGTTGCCACGTATAAGGTTCCCGCAGACGGAGCAGAAATATTGTTGTGGTCCGGGATTTTGTTCGGTCCCGGCACGGACCAGAAGAATTCAGAGCAGACACTCCGGGATGTGCCTCTCCCAAGGCGAAAAAATGGACGAACATAAAACACATAGTACTGAGGTGGCTGCCCCTGGCCGAAGAATTGCTGCTTCGGGTCAATCCGGTACAAAGAACCGGCTGCCGTGGGATTGCTGTCCATCCGTCTGTCTGTCTGCTGGCTTGTGCGCACGATAACTCTCGAAAGGAGTAACCGATTGACTTCAAATTTGGTATGTAGTAATATTTTCTTCTATCTCCGGCAAAGTCGAAGTTGGGCCATATTGATCCACTCCTTCTAGTACCTCCCCCACAAAAGGTTTATATTTAGTGAAATATTGATTATTTAATAACTTCCAAACTACTTATTTGAATCATCTGATATTCTACACATAGTATTAGTTTATTAGTCACTATCAACTCCAGAAAAATGAGCGAAGTTGCCATGCCCCTTTCCAACACATATGTACTATGTACTACTATATATTTAAAGAAAATACTGTTTAGCGAAAAATAGACGTATTTGTTAAACCCCTTTTGGTACCTCCCACACAAATGGGCTCTTTTGTACCAAAAGTTAACAGCTTTTAAATTTAATACCAGTACATACAAATACTTCAAATTTCGTACATGCTTTAATATTATTAAATGCAATTTAAATTTGTCATTTAATTAAAACAAAAAAAGTAATAAATTTACTAACATTTTTTTGGGACTCAAGGTGAGGGGATTCATAAGTCGGTTTACCCGACTGAACTTTTTATTTGTCTTTAATATGGATTACGGTTTGTCCAAAATGTCATAAATTAATTTATATAAAATGCAAATCATTTGGTTGGTTTCTATAAAGATTTTTTTATTAGATTATTCTTTAAATAATACAAAATATATGTTATATTAAATTTTTATGAATATACATTATTACGAGTACTTTAAAAACGAATTTTAAGACTTATAAAATATTCAATTTGTTTTATTATAAGTAATATAATAAAATCATTTTAATTTTAAAAATTCTTATACATGTTTTCAGTTTTGTGTATCAATTCCAAAAATGAAATAGTTTAGTAATAAAATTTAGGCACAGTTTCGTTGTTTAGTTTTTTATTTGTATTATTACAAGAAAAATCAATGAGTCACATTTTCTCGTATTTCAAGACATTTGCCATAAACGTTAACAATCGATTATAGCAATTAAAGGTAAAGAACGGATTTGATTTGATATTCAATGGAAATTTGTTTTATAGCGATATTTTCTAATTGTTATTCCAAAATGTTTATTGTGTGGATTTATTGTTAACATAAAATATCACAACCGTCATTGATTTTAAGCGGGTATTTTTCTTGCGTTTTTTTGCGTTTCCAATTGTGCGGAGCAAATCATAAAATTAATTGTAGATATTGTGCGAGTGAGTATACGTACATAGATGACAAATATTTATTTCTATTGATATTGTTCATAGTTTATGACATTACATTGCTTGTAACAAAAACACAATTAGCCAAAAACAAACAAGTTATTGTTTTAAGAATTCTTTACAAAAGGAATTTACATTCTAAAGAATTCATTTTTGTGTTTTGGTAAATAGAGACACATTTTTGGGGTTTACATTTTCACTAAGGGTGTTTTGATTTATATTTTGGACTGATGGAGTTCTGGAATGGTATTTGTTATTAAACTAATGAAATCAGCATTATTTTAGTGTCTTTAAACTTGGAATTTTTATGATTTTCGGTTATGAGTCTATCATGATCAAAATACATATATATGTATACTAGGATGGGACGATTTGTAGGGTGCCGAAAAAATTTACAAAGGCGCATCGCGGTTCTTTTTCTGTGGGTGACTTTGCCGAAGTATACCATATTGGTCCACTCCTTCTAGTACCTTCCCCACAAAGGGTTAACGTGTTGTGAAATATAGATTCTATAATAATTTCAATTTAATTTTTTTGAATATTCTGTAGTTCAACACCTGATAATAATTAATATGTCGCTATCGCCTTGAGAAAAATTGGGGAAATTCATTACTTCGTGATGTTTTTTTGATCAGCATAATCAACCAAATGTGTCCACAATCGGGAAAATTGTGCACAAATTTCAGCAAACCGGGTCTGTAAGAGATGCGAAAACACCTGTGCTTGCTCGCCCAGTTCGTTTGGTGCGGCTTATGGGCTGGGGACATCATCGGGCCATACTTCTTCGAAATGATGACAGTCAGGCAGTTACTGTGAATGGTGTTCGCTATCGTGAGATGATAACGAACTTTTTATGGCCCGAATTGGAAGATATGGATGTGGACAATACGAGTATGTGGTTTCAACAGGACGGTGCCACTTGTCACACAGCTAACGCAACAATGGCTCTTTTGCGCAACAAATTCAATGGCCGTGTTATCTCACGTCGTGGCGATGTTAATTGGCCGCCAAGATCACGTGATTTGACACCGTTGGAGTTCTTTCTTTGGGGTTATTTGAAAGAAAAGGTGTAAGTCGATAAACCAACAACAATTCAAGAGCTAAAGGATGAGATAATTCGGTCAATAAACGGCATAGAACCTCAATTATGCCTCAGCGTCATCGAAAATTTGGACCATCGGATGGAGGTGTGCTGCGGAGGTCGCGGCGGCCATTTGGGCTATATTTTGTTCCATACACAATTGAACCATACCAATATTATCATTATCAACATCGGCCCTTAAAATTTAACCACCATTTACCAATTTAATATTAGAACAATATGGCGTATTTTGAAAATGTTAACATTTGCATTCGAAAATATGATCACTACACGCAAAGAAAAAATTTGTTTCTGCGAAACGAAATATTAGACAACTACAATTTTCGTTTACGACGACAGAAATTTCTTTTGGTCAGAACAACCAATTGTTTACGCAAAATAAGTTTCTGTCACAACAAACGAAATTTTAGTTCCTGCAAACGAGAATTGTAGTTGTCTAATATTTCGTTTCGCAGAAACGAATTTTTTCTTTGCGTGTAGAGCTTTACGTATATGAATGATGACATTTGTGATGTTGGGATAACACAGCATCAGAAAACTCAAATTCATATACGAAAAGTAGCCTGCAGAGTAGAATAGCCTAAACAAAAATTGTTTGTTATAGTTAAGAAACTAATATGTAAAATGAGAAGAACTTTTTTTCTGACACAGTTTGGTATTATTAAAAAAAGACGCAATATTTTCAAAAATTCCTTTTCACACAATTTGTTGCTACTATTAAAACTTCCAAAAGTACCATTATCTTAAACGGACCCACTCGAACTCGGTTCCGCTTTAAAGAAAAATGTTATTTGGTATTCTATCGAACAACCCTTATACCGCTGTTCATGGTTTGTCAATGGCTCCATTTTTACCTTTGATCGCTTTTGACTCCGAAGTCAGTTGTGACCGCCGACTTCCGGTATTTCGTTTCCAGCATCCAAATGATGCATATTTCTCATTACGACCATGAAGACTCCTAAAATCCATGTAACTTTTGCCTTAACAATATATACTTTTATTCACAAACAAAAAAGTTATGGAGGCGACTTATCAAAGCGAAACGCCTACCGTTGTTCATGGTTTGTCAATGGCTTAATTTTTCCCTCTCAACAAATGTCAACAGCAGTTAACTTTGGTGCAAAATGGTCCATTTGTGTGGGAGATACCAAAAGGGGGGGTGGTAACTTACAAACAACCTTAGCTATGTACACACCGTTGTCAGATCTTACAATGTTATCAACTCTGTCAGGTTGATGCCAATGTACTGACAATGACAGATTGTTAGCAATAGATGAATTATCTGTTCAGACGATTGCAAGAAAACCTTATACATATTTATATGAAGTATTGCCAATAAAAATATTTTATAGATACAATCAGGAAAATAATTGGTTGGAATTCGATTGTAACAATAAAAAAATAGTACTAGCAACAAAAAATATATTGCCTACATCGTCTGTCGGTTATATTTATATATAATTAGTTGAAACAACAATAATAACATGGATACGATCAAATGAAAATGCTGGCAACTAAATCGATGGTTGTATCAATCGAATTAAGATTGTGTTTTTCATTGACACTCGTTTAGTTGTGGTAAACAATTTTAAATTTTCATTATAGTACCATATGATCGATATTTGGTTGTGACAACCAATGTTTTATTCTTGACAACAGAAATTGTATTAATAGACCATCGATTATTATTGCAACGAATAATTGGTTACTACAACAGAAAAATATTAATAAATAATCGTTTATTGGTTACCCCAATCATTTCCCAAATTTAGAATTAAATGTATTTTGGGAAATACAACCGAAAGATTGGTTGCTGTTCTTTTGCTGATACATGACAAACAAAAAATAAAATTACTCGACATAAAAAATCTTCAACATTTTGTTCAAGAACGGAATAGGTAATCAAAAATAATCTCGTGTGGATAATAATGTGTGGAGTGCAGAATATGTTGTGCAAAATGTTTTACATAAATAAAAAATAAAAGCAACAATCAAGAAATTGAAAGCACAGGGTTAAGCGATGTTTGCGTCAAATATTTCCACATCTCATAATAGTGATGAATTTGTAATATGAGATTTTAAATTTTGTTATGAATTGTTTTGTTTTTTGTTCAATAAATAAAATAAAAATTAATGAAAACTGTTTTTAATTAATTGTCGCTAGTATATGACTGACAAATTGTCAGAACAACCAATTTTTTAAAACAGTTGGTTGTGGCAACCACAACAGATAATTTAAGTCACCATTTTCGTAGTTGGCGCAACCAAATATGATTGTTGTCAGCATGGAAGCAGAAGTATACCACAAACAAAATATTGGTTGTCCTGATGGAATCGCATGATAGTACCAAAATTCGGTTGGCAAATAATTCGGTTGAGGCAACCAAACTGTATTCTGTATGTAGTGCGGCCAATATTATGTTTCTCTGACAATCGCGCCATTATCAGATGCATAAACTTAGCACATCTTGCCAAAATGTAAAATTTTTTGGCTATGACTATTCTGCCAACGTTGCAAACAAAAATTTTAAGTTTACTTTGCGTGAAATTTCAGAAGATTCGATTAAGTAGTTTAGAAGTTATTAAAGAATCAATATATCACTAAATGTTAACCCTTTGTGGGGGAGGTACTAGAAGGAGTATACCAAAAAGGTCCATCTTCGAACTAAGCCTGAAATAATTTGAAGTCTATCGATTACTTCTCGTGCACAACAATCAGAAGACAGACTCACAGACAGACGGATGGCCGGACGGATGGACATTGCTCAAATGACTTAAAATGAACGGTTTTAGCGAACTCCTTCGATGTGTTACTCTTTTGTCTCCTAGCAAATGATATAGTATGTACATATGTACCCATCTCTGTATGGCGAGGGGATAACAAATTTTAAGAAGGCCGCTCTGTGGCGGAGCTACAGTGACTCATCTCCAATTTACACTATATTTGACGCATATTTTCCAAACTAAACCACATTTTCTAAAATCGCAAATCTTCAATATTAAGACCTTTGCAATTTATATATGTGGTAAGGTTTTGCAGGTTAAACTAATCACATTTTTTGGATTTTCTAATTTATTTTGGGAATTGTGGGATTGAATTTTACAAATATGTATAATAATTCGTGAAATACTTTGGATTTCTGATGCCAAAAAAAATGTAATTTCGTCATCTTTAAATTGCTCATAACTCTTAATATTTTTAAAACTTTTTCTTGAACGTCGTATAAGATGTTTTTAAGAAAATAATTGTACATACACAAAAATTTCGAAGCAATCTAAAATAGTCATGTCAAACCTTGTACCGTTCGGCATGGAATGACTCATATAGATATGAGCATTTCCATGTTAAGTGATCACAGTATTTTTGGCTTATAACACGGATTTTAGTGAAACTTTGTATAATAGTTATACTAAGTGTAGTCAACAACCCATGCAAATTATTTTGAAAAAAACAGGCCTACTATCATGATTTTAAAATTATCAAAATAGTGAATTTTGAGGAATACTGGGTTTTTTTAAAAAAAATTATATCTTTTTATCGGTAAAAGCTATCAATATGGGAATTTTTGCAAAATATTAGTAATTATTTGCACTCTTAATGAAAAATAGAACCCATATTTAAACAGATTTTTTTTTCTAAATGTTTTAAAAAAATATTAAAATCGTTTTTTTTAAAGAGCCTATAGATAGATCGCAAATAAAAAATAATTTGGTTTCGACAACATGGACCAAAAAATATCATGTTTTTCTTACCGACCTTAAAATGTTTAAATTCAATGTTTCAGAAAAAGTAGAATGACATCGATACCTCCATTCTAAACTATGCTAAGTGCAAAAAGGTAGTTTTTCAGGAGAGGCGATCAAAGCTTGATTTTTTTTTAATTTGTGTGGAATTCCTTTATAATGAAAATCGAATGACCTGTATTGTTTTGTGAATAACTTTTGATTGGGTTGACGGATAAACACCAAATTTTGACTGAATTTAATTTGCAATATTTGGAAGTAAAAAATGCAATCTCCCTAAAAACATGCTAAGTCGACTTAGCATGTTTGAGAATGGAGGTATCGACATGTCCTATTACCTTAAAATATATTTACTATGTTCTCTAATGCCTAATGCAGGATTAGCATCAATTACAAAATCCAACTTCAATTTAAACCACTTCTTTTAAGAAAATCTATGAAAAAAGTAAAAATTTTCTAATTTTTGCAATGATGATCCTTGCACGAACTTAAGAAAATATTTTAATATTTGTTTTCGTTTTGGTACACAGCTGTTGGCGTCATTACACAACTTTTGAGCACTACTCAAAAGTGATTAATGGTAATTTTTGCTTTCCAATACGGCCTATAGAGCGTTTTAGAAAATATTGGGACAAACCTGTCGAAAATATTTAATTATTTCTCGAGAAAGACAAAAAAAGGCCATCGTGCAACTTGGGTATATGGTAGAGGACAATTTGGCCTAAAATGCATGAAACAAAATTTAAAAATAAAAAGGGGATTTTTTTAAAAAACAAATTTTAATATTTTTTTTTTAAAATTTAAAAAAAAACCAGTAAGGAAAGGCTAAAGTCGGGCGGTGCCGACAGTATAATACCCTACACCACTCTCGTAATATTGAATAACTCTGATATATAAATTTTGTAATTCATGTATAAATTGTTTACATAAATTTACTTTTGGGACATTTTATACTTAAATAATACTCTGTACCACAGTGTGGTGTAGGGTATAAAAACGATTGGATCTAAAGAGCCAAATCGGATGAAACATATATATGGGAGCTATTGCTAAATCTTTACCGATTTTCTTCAAATTCGGCAATGTTGGTTCATGAATCAAGGAACTCTACCATTCTAAATTTCAAAACGATTGGATGTAAAATATAGCTTCTATTGAACTAAAGGGCCAAATCGGACGAAACATATATATGGAAGCTATAGCTAAATCTTAACAGATTTTCTTCAAATTCGGTAGTGTTGGTTCATGGATCAAGAAACTCTACCATTCTAAATTTCAAAACGATCGGTTGTAAAATACAGCTTCTATAGGACTAAAGGGCCAAATCGGACGAAACATATATATGGGAGCTATAGCTAAATCTTAACCGATTTTCTTCAGATTCGGCAATGTTGGTTCATGGATCAAGAAACTCTACCATTCTAAATTTCAAAACGATTGGGTGTAAAATACAGCTTCTATAGGACTAAAGGGCCAAATCGGACGAAAGATATATATGGGAGCTATATCTAAATCTGAACCGATTTCAACCAAATTCAATAGCGATCTTAACAGCCGCGAAATACTCTAAACTGCAAAATTTCAGAACGATCGGAGTGAAATAGCGACCTGTAGTCGACGAACAACTTTACATGGACAGACGGTCGGACGGACGGACATCGTTAAATCGACTCAGCTAGTGATTCTGAGTCGATCGGTATACTTTAAGGTGGGTCTAGCTGTGTTATTTTCAGGTGTTACAAACATCTGCCGTGAAACAAACTTATAATACCCTGTAACACAGTGTGGTGTAGGGTATAATTGTTTTAAATATTTTTTTGATGTGCGGGAACAAAAAGAAGTATTGGGTGCCAAGTAAGGGCTGTACGTCGGATGACCCATCAATTCGACGTTTTCGTCTTCTCTTGTTCGTTTTTCGAATTTCTCCGAAGACTTCAGGCAAACAAATTGTGGTGTGCCACTCAGAATTGACAGTCCTACGTTGCTCAAGCGGAACAGTCGCCACATGACCAGTTTTGCCGAAGAAACAGGCGACCATTTGCTTCGAAGTGCTTCTTCCACGAACAACTTTCGTTGGATTTGGCTCGTCTTCGAAGACCCACTCCGTCGATTACTGTTTTGTTTCGGGCTCATACGCATAGATCCAAAATTCGTCACCTGTGACGATCTTATAAACGTCTTTTGAAGCACCGCGATCTTTTTTTTTTTAAATTTCTTGGTACCAATCGACACGAGCATTTTTTGAGCTATTGTCAAATTGAGTACGTTTATGCTAAAAAATGTCAAACTTTCCAATGAAAATGTCAGATGACATATATATAGCAACCCTCGTAGGCCTGTTTTTTTTAAATAATTTGCATGTGTTGTTGAATACTCTCAGTATAACCATTATACCAAGTTTCACTAAAATCCGTGATATGAGTCAAAAATACTGTGATCACTTAACATGGAAATGCTCATATAGCGAAAGTTATAAAAAGAAAGTGTAACATATTTATATTCGTCTTAAAGGATAATATTTTCGGATGTAGAATAGGTAAAAGTTTGTTATTAATATTCTCGCACGCTTCTCCAAATTACACAATTTTTTACGAAAATTGAAAAACTTGTGCCAACTTTTCGACTTTTGTAAAGCAAGAATATGAAGACCTCTACCATTTGTATATTAGTCATTCCATGCCAAACGGTACGATTTTTAACATCACTGGCTTTGATTGCTATGAAGTTTTGTGATTTTATACTTCTCATAAAAATATTTTATACGTGTTTCAGGAAAAATTTAAAGATGGCGGAATGATGATTTTTTCAAATCTTTTAATATGAACTTCAATCTTGAGAAACTATTATTTTCGACTTAGCATACTGGGGAAAGGAGGCACCAGTGCAATGTAGGTACCGATGTAGAGCGTACTATGGGTGGTATGAGTGATTAAAATACTCGCTGAAGGGTACACTGGGTGGTATTAGTTATGTAAATTAATAATACGCTTAGAACTCAATACCATGTTAAAAACAAGAATTTTATTAAATGTCAAAATTGAAGGGAATTTCTAGTAATAAATTATTATTTTTTTAATTTAGCAATTTTGGGAATCACCACAAATCATTACATACAAAAAACGTAATAAGCATTAAGTAAATAACTGTAATTTCATACAATTTACATATCTTTCTCGGATTTTAAGCATGTTGAGACTTTACTAAAAATCAAATTTATAAAAGCTACCACTTCATAATCCATCACTCCTTCTCGATTAAACTAAAACACCCTTTTCTAGGCTACACAACATTACCGTTCGTACAGAAAAAAAATCGTAATTTTAGATAAATATTTCGATTGGGTTTGCTTATTTCTCTATACTAAATATAAATATTTATTACATATTTGAAGTATACTCGTACACGAATATGTGTAGTACTTATAATTATAAAACAAAATCATTGAACTTTTTTTGTGATTTGTTTTTGTTTTAGTTTTTTGCAGCTTTATGTTTTTGTTATTGTGGTTTGTTTTTCTTATTTGTTAGTGTGTTTTTCTTTTTGTATATTGACATTTCTCTTACATAAAAATTGCACATTTTTGCAATAATTACAAGCAGTAAATACAACAGAAGAAAGGAAGAAAACGTAAAACAATTAAGAAAACTTATAAATATAATTATACATTAAAAAATAATAGTACTAATAACAAGAAGAAAAGTAAAAAAAATACATACAAAGATAAACTACATACATAAAAAAAGTTGCTTGGTTTGTTTGTTGTCATTATTGGAATTTGTTTATGTGTGTGTGTTCGAATTTTCTGTACATATGTATATCGATCGACATAATTGCACAAATTCAAAAATAACACCGCCAATCGCAAAAGAAATGGGAAATTTCCTTGGAAACCCATTCGCTAACCTACGTAACTATCGAGAAAAAAATTGTAAGAAAACTCTACATTGCAGTCAGTCGCCATTTGACTCCAATCTAATGCATACAAGCACGAACATGACGCAGGCGTGGAGACAAGCCAGCATGACGCACGCATGCACGCATTTGATGTCACCTAAATAACAATGATGATGCCAGTCGTGACTGGGGCTTGTGTGCGCATGTGCAACTGAATGAGGCTACTGCTGTCTGTCCGTCCCTCTGTCTGCTCTGCTTCAGGTTCCTGTGTGTATGTGAGTGTGTGTCTTCTAACAGTTGTGACACTTCACCAAACCCACTTCGTCACAGTTCATACACTTCAATGCCACAAATTCAGCCGTGAAATGATTTCGATGTACGGACTTCTTGGAACCTTTGCAGGAGGGACATGGCAGCAAACGGTAGCCACCGCATGTCTGACAGGTGTAGGTGGTTGCAATTGACTGGAATTGTAAAATGAAAAAATAGGGCAATAAGTAATCGTTCAAAATTTAGGTATATGTAAATACATATAAATACAACTTCATGTTACCTTGTAGGATTTTAAAAGTTGTCTCAGTTCGCCAGATTCGTTGAGGCGTTCCACTGTATCGGCATCCTGAAAAGATGAAGAAGAAAGATATTTATTCGCATTAATTGCAAGTGTTTGTATGCGCTGGAATCGATGTTATAATCCTTAAACTTGTTGTACAATAAGGTCAATTTGTATGGGAAGTACCACAATGGACGTGGCAGTAACACCAATTTTTCACGGGACAATAGGTATTGTATAAGCATTACATTGCACACAATTTCAAGTATTTGTATGGACTAGAATCAAAGTTATAAGCCATTAACTTTTTGGTGCAAAATGGTCCATTTGTGTGGGAGGTACCAAAACGGTCCATTTGTGTGGCAGGTACCAAAAATTGCGTGACAATAACGCCCATTTTCATGGGACTATAAGTGCTATAAAAGCAGTACAGTGACAACATTTCACTTGTTTGTACGAGCTGGAATCGAAGTTATACGCCTTTAACTTTTTGTTCAAAATTGTCCATTTGTATGGGAGGTACCAAAAGGGCGTGGCCATTTCGGTGGTAGCTACTAATAAATAAGTACTATGTATAGAGATTTAAGATTCTGGTAAGATGTATAGAAGTTATTAAAAAAAATTCATTACATTTTGAGCCTTTGTGAGTGAGGTACTAACCATTTGGATGGACCATGTGCCATCTTCGATCTTAGCCTGATATAGAATAACATATTAGACAGACGGATGGACATTGCTCAAATGACTTAAAATGTCCCAAAACGGATTTTCCCAAGAATATATTTGAGGTCTTAGGTCACTCCTTCGATGTGTTACACTTTTGATCCGTAGCAAATGATATATACATATAAGGCCGGGTCGATTTGTGGGGAGGCAAAAAAGTCGCCATTGCTCAGTGAAAATCGTATTCTAGGGTTCAAAATAAGAAACTTTGCCGAAGGAACCATACCTCTAAAACGAATTCTGATGTCCCGGAATTTGGGTCGAACTTTTGGGTAGGGGCAAATTTTGAAAAATCCCACTTTGCCCCATTTAGAGTGCTCCAATCGAGTCCAAATGTATGACCGACCCCCACTAACATTAGAGGCCCGACCCACCCATGCCAGTGGCACACCCCCTGGGGGTTCCATACATTTGGACTCGATTGGAGCACTCTAAATGGGTCAAAGTGGGATTTTTTCCGGGACATCAGAATTCGTTTTAGAGGTATGGTTCCTTCGGCAAAGTTTCTTATTTTGATCCCTAGAATACGATTTTCACTGAGTGGGGGTCGGTCATACATTTGGACTCGATTGGAGCACTCTAAATGGGTCAAAGTGGGATTTTTTCCGGGACATCAGAATTCGTTTTAGAGGTATGGTTCCTTCGGCAAAGTTTCTTATTTTGATCCCTAGAATACGATTTTCACTGAGCACTGGGCGATTTTTAAATCGACCCGCCCTAATACATATATATACATTTTTGTGTATGCCTTGATTAGTTGAGTTCAATTAAATGCCCGAAGCAGCCTACTTAGAGGCCTTGTAGCTCCGTCCGCGTATGGTATAGAAATTAAAAACCTAATCGTGCATATGCGATTCTGCTTCTGGTGCCTCAGGCTCAGACACAAAGCCTGTATCATCCTTTTCTGAGGACGAAAGCACTACTTCGGACACTGAGTGGCTGAGGGGAGTTTCTGGACTCTTTGCGGCATCTGACGGGGAAGTGTTCTTCCTTGATACGGGCGAGGAGCTCGATAACAGTCTTGTTGTGGTGAAGTTAATCTGTTGTGGCTGCAAATGCGTAACATATACAAATTAAAAAGCGTCCTTAGAGACAACCTACAGGTAGCTCTGAACAAGGTGGCAAGATGGGCCATAAGCAGCGGTTGGGCGTTAACCCAAACAAGACAGAATTGGTTATCATTACTATTACGAAAAAGTTCCCACATGTGGACTCTCTTGGGATAAATGCAACAGAGATGGTCGTTTATGAAAGTGCAAAATATCTAGTAATAAATGTAGATAAGAACGCCCCAGTAGGTGAATTGGTAGCGTGCTCGCCTATGAGTTTGGGGGTCGTGGGTTCGATTCCCACCAGAGGCTCTGGTCCGTCGCTGCAAACTCTAGCCACATGGTCATTGTAACCCGGCTTTTCCTTGGACCGTACAATTAGAATATAAATTTACTTTGTATTGTAATTCATAAATATAAATAAATAAATAATAAATGTAGATAGAAAATTGTTATTCAGTCTTAATGTACTGGAACGTGTAAGGAAAGCCAACCTCGCATTATATTCCTGTAGGATCGCGTTGGTCTCATAAAATAGTCCATTGGACATACTTATATATAGCTGTAGTTTGCTCAATACTGTTCTTCGATATTGTGGTATGGTGGATGGCAACTAATAAACTCAACTTACAAACCAATTATCAAAGGTTCAGAGAACCACCTACCTATGCATAAGCGAAACGTTGAGGTCTACAGCGACTGAGTCTCTACAAGCCCTACCCCGTCTACGGGCTATTTAAATTATGCGAGAAAAGTTTCCACCGGAGTGGCATTACAATTCAACAGTATATCAATATGGAGGTAAATGGTTTTCCAACAAGAGGTGTTATTTTGGTATTCAAAGAAAAATAAAATTTTTTGAGATAAATGATCGGAGATCGGATGTTTATTTCATAATAAAGAGAAAGGTATGCCGTTACTAATGAAAAACAACATCAGCCAAATAGCCACCACGCTTACAGCGCCATATCCTTTTTATGAAATTTTCCATAACCAAATCGCAAAGTGGCTGCCCTATGTCCTCGATAGCCTCACGAATTCTATCTTTGAGGTCTTGAAACGACGCTGGGCTGTTGGCGTAGACATTATCTTTCACGTGGCCCCAAAGGAAGAAGTCGCAAGGTGTTGAATCACAAGATCTCGGTGACCAATTGTTATCACCTCTTCGAGAGATAACTCGGTCCGGAAACTTTTCCCGTAACAGAGCAATGGTTTCGTGGCTTCTGTGGCATGTAGCGCCGTCTTGTTGAAAGTAAACGTTGTTCAGATCAATACCATCTAACTCCGACCATAAAAAATCATTAATCATCTCTCGATAGCGCAATCCATTCACCGTAACTGTTGATCCAACCTCATTTTCGAAAAAGTAAGGTCCAATGACTCCGCCGGACCATAAACCGCACCAAAAAGTCACACGTTGAGGATGGAGAGGCTTGTCAAAAATAACTCTTGGGTTTTCCGAGCCCAAGATGCGACAATTTTGCTTGTTAGCGTAGCCACCGAGGAGGGAATGGGCCTCATCAGTCAAGATGTTTTTTCGATGGAATTCCGTATCATTTTCATGCATTGCAAGGACCCAATCAGCAAAGACACGACGTTGTTGATGATCGGCCGGCTTGAGTTCTTATGTTAACTGAACTTTATAAGCCTTAAGACCTAAGTCTTTACTTAATTCCAAAGAACGACGAAGAATGGACAAACCTGCGTTTTCTTCAACACTTTGGGCTACAGCAGCAATATTCTCAGTAGTTCTTGAGCGCCGTGCACGGGTTTTATTCTTTACATCACTAACTTGTCCCAACAGCTCGAATTTTTCCACCAATTTCTGTTTTGCGGTCCGACAAAGTGCTTCACGACGACCCAAAAATGCTTTAGTTTTGCGAACTGTGACTGCAAGATTTTCACCATTTTTGTAGTGAATTTTAATAATTTCAATGCGTTGTTGAATCGTGTATCGTTCCATTTTTAGTAATGGCGTAGTTTCTACTTGTCAAGTGTCAAAGAATAAAAGCTTCAGAAGTGACAGCTACCGAAATACCGGGTGATTCAAAATAACACCTCTTGTTGGAAAACCTGTATAAGAACTACGGCTACATGAGGATATGACAATGTGCAATGGTAACGGGCCGAGTGGACTATATACCAACGGTGTACATCTTCGGGAGGAACATCAACACTAAGATACCAGAGAGGAATGGGTTGGCAGTACACCAGGAAGTAGAAAATATCTCCAATTCTACACATATAGTTCGAAACTTGGTGATAAGGTTGGCTTCGGAGTGCACTGTAAAGAACTCAGTCTTGACAGCTCGTAGACTAATAGATAACAGTAGTGTCTATAAAGCCGAAATACAGACAATAAGGGAAGTCGAGAAGTGGCTGAGTCGCAACGTAGTAACCAAAACTACCGTTGTCATTTACTCAGATATGAATGACAACGCTAGTTTTAGGCTGCCATCAATTCTCTGGATGCCACATCCCTTAATTTGCAAACAGCCCTCGATGGCAGTAGATCTCTTAACAATATGGCTGAGCAATTTAACATACATCTCATATGGGCATAGGGATATCCCGGGGAACTGCAAGCTGAGGAACTTGATAGAATAGGGACGACATTACAAATTCTCGAAGAATTTGCATATATTGGTGCGTCAATGTCCACATGCAAGCTTTGGCTTAGGCAAGAGGTAATCAGGCAGTCCGACAAAGGATGGACAGAAATCGACACATGTAGGGTAGCTAGACAAATCTAGCCAATATACCAACTGAGAAGTCAAAATGTCTCCTCGTAATATAGAGGAAAATACTGTCTACGTTAGTGTCAGTTCCGACCGGACACTGAGTGATCGCGGCCAACAAACCAGAAGTTTAGGTATTCAGTCCAATGACTTCTGTAGGAGCTGTGGTGATGAAGAAGAAGCATTGCGAACCTGCTTTGCTTCTGTCCCTTATTAAGTAAACGATGTCTGGATATACTGGGGTCGGCCTTTCTGGGAAGTCTGACATATCTTTCTGGTTATGATGTTCGTGCTATTGATAGTTTTGTTTATCACTAGGGACCTACATTTGTCTATATGAGCTGGCTTTCACCATAAGCCAACCTGAATGCAAAATATCTAGTAATAAATCTAGATAGAAGATTGTTATTCATTCTTAATGTACTGCAACGTGTAAGGAAATCCAACGTCGCATTATATTCCTGTAGGATCGCGTTGGTCTCCTAAAATCTTCCATTGGATATACTTATATATAGCTGTAGTTTGCTCAATACTGTTCTTGGACATTGTGGTGTGATGGATGGCAACTAATAAACTACCCCTTACAAACCAATTATCAAAGGTTCAGAGAACCGCCTACCTATGCATAAGTGGAACGTTGAGGATTACAGCGACTGAGTCTCTATAAGCCTTACCCCATCTACTGTCCATTTCTATCATGGTGAGAGAAGTTGCCAACAGAGCGGCATTACGATTGAACAGTATATCAACATGGAGATATAAGAACTACGGCTGATTAAGGATATCACAATTTAGTGCTGTGTTAACCGGCCGAGTGATCTACCAACTGTCTACATCATCGGGAGGAACTTCAACACTTAGATACCATAGAGGAATGGGTTGGCAATACACCAGGAAGTAGAAAACATCTCCACTTCTGTAAGAACTCACTGTAAAGAACTCAGTCTTGACATAGCTCCTAGACTAACATATACCAGTAGTGTCTATAAAGCCGAAATACAGACAATAGGGGAAGTCGACAAGAGGCTGAGTCGCAACGTAGTGACCGAAACTAGCGTTGTCATTTACTCGGATAGTCAGGCTGCCATCAACTCTCCGGATGCCACAACCCTTAATTTGCAAACAGTCCTCGATTGCAGTAGGTTAGGTTAGGTTGAATAGAGGAGACGTTTAAACGTCTCATGTCCATGGACGTACACTTAAGCCAGTGGTTCAGCCTGTTGTGCGTTCCTTATTTATGATTTTTATACCCCACGGATTACAGAAAATAGGTACTAGACACGTATTTTCTCAGTATCTTCCAGTCATATCCTCTGAGATGAGTCAAGTCTGGCAATATGTCGGAACCGAAATATCGGGATCTTGCATGTGTGAAAGCTGGGCAGTGACACAGAAAATGTTCCATCGTTTCGATGTTTTCTCTGAATGCCCTGCACTCGTCGTTTTCTGCTAGTACTATGCGATGAAGATGTGCCTGTATGTAAGCTTGAGTGTCCCGTTAGAACACTTATCATCTAATCTACGATCACACTTATCATCTAATCTCGATCTTGTTTAGTTTCAGAAAACTACTGGTTTTCTTCTCATTTGGGTCACCCCACAGTATCTTTGCAGTTGCTCCTACAGTTGCTCCTACAGTTGCTCTATTCCACACAGTTTTGTGAGCCATCACTGCCCAGTGCTTCAACTCATCCTTCGTGGCTTCGAAAGGTGTCCAATTTTCCAAGTTTATTACTCGAAGTTCTCTGCCCTTTGAAGCCAAGCTGTTTGCTCGTTCATTTCCAATCACTCCGGTACCCAGAAAATACGCAGTTGACCATGGACTCAGTAATTATTTATCGTTCTTTTACAGTCTAACACTGTTCTGGATTTGCATTCGATTGCAGCAGATCTCTTAATAAGATGGCTGAGCATTTTAACATACACCCCATATGGTCATAGGGATATCCCGGGGAACTGCAAGCTGAGGAACTTTTGGTCACTTCTACACTTACTACCGTCGTAGAATTCAAAATGGTTTTAGCAATACTGCATATTGAATTCTATTTTTATGTTGACCAATATTTTATCTTTGTATAATTTAAGACGCTTCTGAAGTACAAAAATAATATTGATAATAGAGCACCCTAGTAGGCGAGTTGGTAGCATACTCGCCTATGTGTTTGGGGGTCGTGGGTTCGATTCCCACCAGAGACTTTGGTCTGTCGCTGCAAACATTAAGCCATATGGTCTTTGTAACCCGGCCTTTCCCTGGACCTTACAATTAGAATATAAATTTACTTTGTATTGTAAAGTACAAAAATAGTGAAAATTCACTGCTACACTGACCACAGTCTAAGAATTGACAACGTTAGATATATTACCGCAGTAAGTGGTCAGCGGCATATTTTGAAAAGGCTTTAGCTGGGCATAGAATTGTTGTTTTCGCATCTCCATTGCGTACATATTACATTAATTTAACGTTAAATTTTTTCTAATTGCTTTAACGACAGTTACTTAACTTCAGTTTCTACATAAAAATTATATTTTCTGCATTTTTAGCCCTCATAATTTCATTTAATTTGAATGGTATCTCGGCTTTATTGAGCTTTTACTTCAAAAAATATGGTTCAAATACTAAAGGTACCTTTCATGATAATTGGAATTCTAAAAAACAATTTTTTATAACTAAATTTACCAGTATTAAACATGTAAGTTTCGATTTCGAGAGAGCAGTATTAAACATGTAAGTAACGTATGGTAACAAATAAGGCATAATGTGCTTAAGAAGCTTTGGTTCAAGTCCATCCATACCGGCAGCATTAGATTTTATTTTCAAAAAGCTGGTAAGAACTTCATCCTGGTCAACGCATCGAAATGTAAAATCATTTTCTCTGCGAACATTGCAGTAGCTCGAATAAATATTTGTAGTGTTATATGTAAGATTCTCACCCACAAACTTTTTGTTCAATTCATTAACATCAACATCCACGTTATTTGTAGGTTTTTGTCCTATACCGATTTTCCGAATTTCTTTCCATTTTGAATGGCTATCAACTGCTGCTGAAAATTTTTGTTTATAGAATGATGATTTTGCACTCTGGATTTCATGGGCAACTTGGCGCCTCATAATTTTAAATAAGTCATACAGCTCAGGAGTTTTGTATCGCTTCCATCGCTTGTACAAAGAATCTCTTTTAAGAATTATTTCTTTAATGCGATTATTAAACCATGGTTTTTTACTGTTTTTTACTATTTTGCACTTGAGAGGAATACAAGTATTTGAAATTGCATTCAAATTATCCTGAATAAATGATACCTGCTCATCGACACCTTCAATATTGTATATAGTCTCCCAGTGTACATTTGCAACAAGTTGATATAACACATTATAATTAATATTTTTGAAGTCTCGGTATGTAATACATTCATGATTAGTATTCACCTGCTGGCCATAAATCATAAAGAGAAGGTCGTGCTTTGAAAAAACAGGAGCTGAGATTTGGTCATATAGGTGAATTTTTGATGTTTGATTCACAAATATGACATCAAGCAGGCTATTCGATGAGGGGTGAAAGTGAGTTGGAATTGTTGTGTTCGTAGGAAATAAACCAAGTGATTGAAAGGCATCTGTCAGTTCATTTTCAATGAGTAGATTGCTGTTAAAGTCGCCAGAGATAATTACGTCATTATATGCCATAGATAAATCGGATATTTTTGACATTAAGTCGTCTATTGGGATGTTTTTATTTGGCCTATACACACTACCAATTAGTATTTTTTGATTATTCCTTGGATTTATCTCCAAAAAAATGTATTCGATAGGGCTATTTTCACTAGACTTAGTTTTAAATTTGCATTTTATTCCATTTCTGACATAAATACATGTTCCACCAGCAAATGTTTTTCTGTCAGCACGATATAAAGTGTATCCAGAAATATTATATAAACTGTCTTGGATATTACAATGAAACCAGGTTTCCGACACGCAAATTATGTCGACCTCCGACGATATGAAAATATGGTTTAATTCATCCATTTTGTTATTCAAACTTTGGGCATTAAAATGCACAACGTTGAGACCAGATTTTTGCTTCTTGTTAAGGAAATTCAAAAGTTTTTTATTTCATGTGAAGTACAATCAATACAATTAAGTTCTAAATAAAACGTCATTCAAATGGCCTCCACGACTTCTTCTGCAGGAACGAATTCGATGAGCCCAATTTCCGAGCACTTTTTCCACTAAATCAAGTCGTATGTCATTAATGGCACTTTTAATATTAACTTGTAAAGCTTGAAGAGAGTCTGGTTTATTTCGAAAGGCAAATTACTTCAAATAACCTCATAAGAAATAGTCTAATGGTGTTAAATCACAACTTCTTGGACGCCATTCAATATTACAATTTCTTGAAATCATCAAATCTCCAAACTTTTCTCGCAACAATTCAAATGTTTCATTTGATGTGTGGCACGTAGCCACAATCGGTCAATGGCAGAAAGATAGCTCTTAACGAGAGCAAAAATATTGCTCATGGGTGTCAAGGTCGTAGGTCGACTGGAAAGTGTTTTTTTGTATTTAAAAAAAGGACTCAGCATCATTTTCAAATGTGAACGGAAAGTTTACCATAAAAAAAATTAGTTTTGGTTTCATAAAATAGTTTGTCTCAATCTATATAATCTACAAAAAAGTTTTTAGGCCCCGGACACAAAAAATATTGTTTTTCGTTGCATAGTGTTATTTTATCTTAAAACGCAGTTGAACCCATTGACCTTATAATTCTCTCCTTTATTTCTTCGCCAAGAAACTCTGTCCATATTTTGCTATAATTAAAAACAAGTAATTCGTTGAAGGAATGCCGTTCCGACAAAACAAAAAATTCTCAGAAAATTGCCTAGATAAGAATGCATTATCAGAGCATTGCATTGCATTGAATGGAATAATGACAAGCAAGTAGAAAAATATAATAATGAAAACACGAGATCTTCTGCCGCCGTTCCTAGAATTCAGTAAAGCCATTACAACAAGTTATTACGAACGAAGTTAATGTTTATGACAACCTTGACATTAAAAACAATTTTTTTGAAGAATATCATTGCGCCGCGCCATTAGCAAATTAACTAAAAAATAAAAAAAACCGACAGCTACTTCAGAGCTAAGACAGCAATAAAATCAAAGACACTTGTACATTTTTGTACAATTTTGAGAAACAGATAAGCGCTTTACCACACTAGAGTTTGAACCACAAAGATGACACCAGCAGCAATGACGATAGCAACGAACAAGTCACAAAAGACAAGTTAACGCCAAAAGCCACACAGCTGTACTTGTGCCACAGATGGCCAATTGTTTGAACCTCTTTGCAACGGACGTATGAGCCCCGCTTTGGGGTTGGGGTTGGGGTTATGGAAGTTGCTGAACTTCTTTAAACGATTCCGGCGACAAACCACACAAAACCACCGACAAAAAGTGCCATCATTTCGAGCTGTAAACGGAGTTTTTTTCTTTTTCATTTTTTTTTTGCATTAGAGCGATTGTCGCTTAAATTTTGAAAGTGAAACCCATGTCTTTGTCTTCGTCGTTTGTGTCTTTTTGTTGTTTGAACGTCGCAAATTTCTTCTGAATTTCATTTGCTTTCAATTGAATTGAAACGTGAACAAATTGTAGACAAAAACAAAACCCAAAGAGAGATGAACGTTTTTTTCTAACACCGCCATGATCATCATTGCAATGCTCATCACCATCAACTACAATGCCACTGAGATAACGTTGGAATTGACTGGAATCGTTGGAGTTTGTGTGTCGCTTAGCAGCTTTAATATCACGTGTACACATGCGCGCAGTACTTGATACAACCTTCACTATTTTCGAGTATTAAACAATCGAAGGATGTTCGAAGTACGGAGTTTGTTGACCTTGGTTAGAGTTGGGAGTATGTGAAGTTTGTGTTCTCCTATGCAATGATTCATCACTTTAGTGGAGCAGGGAGTATATCATTTGCTGCTGGCCAAAAGTGTAATACATCAAAGGTGTGACCTAAGACCCTAAGCATTTTCAGCGGAAATCCCTTTTAAGGACATTTTAAGTCATTTGGGCGATGTCCATACGTCTGTCTGGCTGGAGCGCACGATAACTATCAAAAGGAGTAACGGATTTACTTCAAACTTGGTATTTGATTATATTTTTTTTTCTATCTCAGGCTATGTTCGACTATGGGCCATATCGGTCCACTCCTTCTAGTACGTCCCTCACAAAAGATTAAAATTTAATGAAGTATTAATTCTCTAATAACTACATTTTTTATCCGAATTATCTGTAATTCCGCACATAGTAATAGTTTATCTGTCGATATCACTTAAAAAATGGTGCCCACACCTTTTGATACCGCCCACACAAATGGACAAATAGATTTAGTACAAAAATATATCTGCTCATAACGGGTTTTCCAATAAGAGTGATATGATTTCTTAAAAAAAACACACTTATTGTTAAGGAAATTCAAAAGTTTTTTATTTCATGTGAAGTACAAACAATACAATTAAGTTATAAATAAAACGTCATTCAAATGGCCTCCACGACTTCTTCTGCAGGAACGAATTCGATGAGCCCAATTTTCGAGCACTTTTTCCACTAAATCAAGTCGTATGTCATGAATGCACGTTCAATATTGGCTTGTAAAGCTTGAAGAAGTCTGGTTTATTTCGAAAGACCAATGACTTCAAATAACCCCACAAGAAATAGTCTAAAGTCTAATGGTGCTAAATCACAACTTCTTGGAGGCCATTCAAAGTCACAATTTCTTGAAATAATCGAATCTCCAAACTTTTCTCGCAACAATTCAATTGTTTCATTTGCTGTGTGGCACGTAGCCACAATCGGTCGATGGCAAAAAGATAGCTCTTAACGAGAGCTAAAATATTGCTCATGGGTGTTAAGGTCGTAGGTCGACTGGAAAGTGTTTTTTTTGTATTTAAAAACAAGGACTTAGCATCATTTTCAAATGTGAACGGAAAGTTTATTTTTGCTCTAGCTCCTTAACGGTACGTTGGATCGGGAATCGGTCAATGGCAAAAGATAGGTCGACTGGAAGTGTTTTTTTGGAATTTAAAAAAATGGACTTAGCGCACGAAAAGTTGCAATTGGAGAACGATTATTTTGATAATAAAACTGCGTGTATCTCTCCATGATGTAATTGTAAACACTACTGAATACATTGAAAAACAAATGACAGATTTTTTATCCGTTAAACGTTATTATTATTGCAATTATTATTGTTATTAAGTTAAATTAAATCATACTGTAACAATTGTAATTCACATACTATAATTTATAGGAACGTAGCGTCCTGTTGTATGTGAAAACGAAATAAATAAATAAAATAAAATAAAAATAATGTAAATCATGACATATTACAAATGGTCGAAACGTCACTTTAAAATAATATCATCCCTATTGGAAAACCCCTTGCTTGCATTTTTGTGCAGTGTATTTATAGCATATAGTCTATAGTGGCAATAGCGCCCATTTTTTTGCCTCCCACACAAAATGGATTAAATAAAAAATATAAAACACTATTTTTTGCATTTCTCTTATTTTTACAATGAGTCATAACTTACACAGTACAACATTTTTCAGCTCATTGATTTGGGACTCAATTCTGAGGATTGGACGTGAATGTAGCCCAAAAATAAGAACTTCTGCATCATTCGTTTAGTCAAATTGGCTCAATTAATAACTTAATGGCCATACGATTTTTTTTTTGCTAAGGTGCATTTTTAGCACTTTTTCTATATTTTTTCACGCTATACCGTACGGAATGTCACTTTTGTCTCTGAAACAAAGTTGTAGATAATGAAATGGAAAAAAAAGATGCGGAAAAAACCTAAAAATTGCACCCAGTGCCTCTTTTGTATACGTATTACGTATACGTATTTTTCAATATTTTACTGGCAGATATTATATACTCGTATGTGGGCATTTTTGCGATTCTTTTTCTCCTATTCAATATCTACAACTTTGTTTCAGACACAAAATAGATATTCCGTACGGTATACTGAAAATACACCTTAGCAAAAAAAATCGTATTGCCACAAAATAATTTTAATTGAGCCATCTTGACTAAACGAATGATGCAGAAGTTCTTATTACTACTACTTTCTCCGAATTGTACAATTCAGAATTGTCCAGAATTGAGTCCCAAAATTATGTGTTGTACTGTGTTATACATTTATCCTTAGATTTTTCAAGTTGGCATTAATTTGTTTGTTAGGATGCTATATGTATTTTAAAAAATTAAATATATTTTTTTTCTTTGGAACAAATTGTTAAATGAAAGTCGAGCTCGAGGTCTTGATTTTTTTTTTGATTTTATTTATTTTCGATATTTCGCCTTTCCTCGAAAGGCATCATCAGGCTGAAAATTGTACATGTAAAAGGAAACATTTAAACATTAACGATTAATAATTTACGTATACATTGTTGGTTGTTGTACACTGTTGTACAAAAATAAATGAATGTACATTTACTGAGTACTGATCTGACGTCATTGCCGTCTGTTGTCATACTAGTGTTCTATTGTCTATTGCACTTTGTTTATTTTTCTGATCAGATTCCTGTAATTGTGTGCTAAATTCTCCGTGTCGGTTTTGTAGTGCATACGTTTGGTTGTTGGTGTGTTTATGATATGTAGCATCTCCAGTGTGAGTCGCTTGTTGTAGTTATTCTCACACTGTAGTACTCGTACTCTCTTCAGGTCGGGGTAATGTTGCTCTGCCGCACAGTGGGAAGTAAGTGCTGTCTTGCATGTTAATTTCTGGAGCCTTAGTTTAATATCGGATTTGTGTCCTGACAATCGGGTTTTTAGTTTATTCTTTGTAGTGCCGATATAATATTTGTCACAGTTTTCTTTTTCGTTTCCATTGCACTTGATTCTATATATTAATTTGGATTTATCCATGTCGTCAATTTTAGGTTTAAGATTTGTAAATAGCTTTTGTAAGGTGTTGGTTGTTTTTGGAGCTATTGTGAAATTATTATCTATACATTTGGAGTTGAGAAATCTTTCGGTCAGTTTTGGGATATATAACACCGATTTATACATCATTGGTACTCTCGCTTTGGGATGTTGACTACTATGTTTTTTTAGTAATATATCTATTGTATCCTTGGGGAAGCTATTTTGTTTCAGGATAGTCCTTATTTTAACCAGGTTTTCTGGGTAGAATTCTTTGTCACTGACTGTCATTACTCTGTTTATAAAATTTAATGCAGTGTTGAAAATAACTCTTTTTGGATGTTTAGAGTAGAAGTTTACTAATCTGCCAGATGCTGTAGGTTTCTGGTACCAATTCAATTTGATTTTATTATTCTCTCTTATAATTAGTATATCTAGATAGGGGAGTCTTCCGTTCTCTTCCTGTTCTAGTGTAAATTTTATGTATTGGTTGAAGCTATTGAATGTTGTCAGTAAGTTGTTTATTGCACTTGTTTTTACAATCCCAAAAAGGTCGTCCACGTATTTTGTTAGAATCTTAGGTCTAATATCACAGTGTTCTATTGATCTATCCAATAGCTCCTCCATGACTATGTCGGCTACTATCGGCGACGCTGAAGACCCCATGGGTAAACCTTTTCTTTGTTGGTAAAAACAGTTTTTGTATTTGAAGTAGCGATTATCTGCTATGCAAAATTTTACGATCCTAATGAATAAATTCTTAGGTATTGCTGTAAGTTTTTCCAGGTACATCCATTTACTTTCAATGATTTTTATGGCAAAATCCACGGGGATACTAGGAAATTTCTGTCAATTCTTAAGAAGTTGACAGAAAATTCAAAATACAACGTGAAAAACTCAAAACAATTTAAAGAAGTCGTAGAAAATATGAGTGTAGAGGAAGATGAAACAATGGTCTCCTTTGATGTTGTTTCCTTATTTCCTAGTATCCCCGTGGATTTTGCCATAAAAATCATTGAAAGTAAATGGATGTACCTGGAAAAACTTACCGCAATACCTAAGAATTTATTCATTAGGATCGTAAAATTTTGCATAGCAGATAATCGCTACTTCAAATACAAAAACTGTTTTTACCAACAAAGAAAAGGTTTACCCATGGGGTCTTCAGCGTCGCCGATAGTAGCCGACATAGTCATGGAGGAGCTATTGGATAGATCAATAGAACACTGTGATATTAGACCTAAGATTCTAACAAAATACGTGGACGACCTTTTTGGGATTGTAAAAACAAGTGCAATAAACAACTTACTGACAACATTCAATAGCTTCAACCAATACATAAAATGTACACTAGAACAGGAAGAGAACGGAAGACTCCCCTATCTAGATATACTAATTATAAGAGAGAATAATAAAATCAAATTGAATTGGTACCAGAAACCTACAGCATCTGGCAGATTAGTAAACTTCTACTCTAAACATCCAAAAAGAGTTATTTTCAACACTGCATTACATTTTATAAACAGAGTAATGACAGTCAGTGACAAAGAATTCTACCCAGAAAACCTGGTTAAAATAAGGACTATCCTGAAACAAAATAGCTTCCCCAAGGATACAATAGATATATTACTAAAAAAACATAGTAGTCAACATCCCAAAGCGAGAGTACCAATGATGTATAAATCGGTGTTATATATCCCAAAACTGACCGAAAGATTTCTCAACTCCAAATGTATAGATAATAATTTCACAATAGCTCCAAAAACAACCAACACCTTACAATAGCTATTTACAAATCTTAAACCTAAAATTGACGACATGGATAAATCCAAATTAATATATAGAATCAAGTGCAATGGAAACGAAAAAGAAAACTGTGACAAATATTATATCGGCACTACAAAGAATAAACTAAAAACCCGATTGTCAGGACACAAATCCGATATTAAACTAAGGCTCCAGAAATTAACATGCAAGACAGCACTTACATCCCACTGTGCGGCAGAGCAACATTACCCCGACCTGAAGAGAGTACGAGTACTACAGTGTGAGAATAACTACAACAAGCGACTCACACTGGAGATGCTACATATCATAAACACACCAACAACCAAACGTATGAACTACAAAACCGACACGGAGAATTTAGCACACAATTACAGGAATCTGATCAGAAAAATAAACAAAGTGCAATAGACAATAGAACACTAGTATGACAACAGACGGCAATGACGTCAGATCAGTACTCAGTGAATGTACATTCATTTATTTTTCGTGAGTGTACAACAACCAACAATGTATACGTAAATTATTAATCGTTAATGTTTAAATGTTTCCTTTTACATGTACAATTTACAGCCTGATGATGCCTTTCGAGGAAAGGCGAAATATCGAAAATAAATAAAATCAAAAAAAATCAAGACCTCGAGCTCGACTTTCATTTAACAATTTGTTCCAAATAACAATACAGGTCGAATAAAAGAATTTTACTCAAATTTATATTTTTTTTCTATTTTTAATAGTTATTTCGTGCCAGTAAAAAGCAATTTGAAAAAATCGATTCTTTCTATTTGCTGAACCAATGTTTCTACTTGAAAGAATAAATCCAAAATTTGTAGCCCTCATAAATTACCATAATCATTTGTTTAATATTTTTTTCTTGTTTTTAGGGTACAAAATTAAATCAGAAAATGTTAAGCAAAGTCCTTCGGCAAAATTTGTGTAAACTAGTGTTATCAGCTGTGACATCTTTATGAAATATCTGGAAATATTCACGTTTTTGTTTTCTACTTTTCTACATGAGTTCAACTCCCTTTTTGATTGTGGCAAATTTATATCACCTTTAAATACATGCCGCATTAGTTATAGTAATACTACTACTATAAATATGAATAAACATAGTCTTGAATGTTCATAAGATTGTTCATAAGATGTGCAAAACCCACGAAAAATACCCATACAACTTTGCCATGTATACCATTCATCCATTCGACTTTACATTGTTGACGCTGGAGAGGTGGTGTTGCTATTGCCGTTGATGATGAATAAATATAATGATGTCGATGCCGAGAGGTCATATTTCTTGCCGGAGCTATTGTGAAACAGTATTAAGTAGTACTAACAACAAATAATAAAAACATCAAGCGTGTTACCAATTTAATGATGTGAACTCCAACAGTTCACCATTAATCCATTCATGCCAACACCACTTCGTCAGGTAATCCATCCGTCATCCATCATCTCAGATATAAGAGTATAAACACATGTGCACAAACGTACTCATATATGCCCAGTCGCAGGCGCAGGCGCATTATTGCATACCGGCGAATATCCATAATTACATACAAGGCGATCAAACTGACAGACAGCCCCGCCGTTTGCCTGTCAGACTGTCTTATTTTGAATAAAAGTATTACAAGCACTCATATGTGTGTGATTTTATTGCACTAAGTATTCAAGCTCATGGAACGATTAATTGGCCTTAATTAGTGTTTTAATGCATTTTGAGGTCGAATTGTTTGCACAGCAAAAGACTTGAGTGCACAAAGAGGGGGAGAGAAAAAGAAAGTGAAAACTTAATCTGCATATTTTTTATTTTCTAAATTAACGGGCGTACAAAAAAGTAAAACGTTAATAAAAACCGCCCATAAACATTCTAAATATTACATTAAAATGTTGGCTACTTGTTTTCTCTTAAACTGCAGTAGTCTTAAATTCTATTACTAACTGGAACCTACTTTGCATGCAAATTTTTTTACAGATAATTCGAGTTAATAGTACTAAACGCCATGAGAACATTTCGATTACCATTTTATCCTGACAGATTGTCAGAGATCTAATATAAAAGGTCAGGGCCTCAAATCAAAGTTATTCTTCTATATCATTAGTATAACATTTTTTTGTCGAAGGGCTGTGTATAAAAAAAATTTAAAAAAATTGATAGTAACCTTTTTTTTAAACCCAATTTTCTATATACGAGTATTACCTCTAGAATTAGTACTATATATTGAAGTATAAGCCCAATAGAGCCGGGGAATTTAAGATGTTATGTTATTAAATTATGACCCATTTTGCAAAAGTAAGGGCAATTCAAAGAAATCGTATGTCGTATGTTTTGACCATTTTGTTTGAGAGGTACCAAAAGAGGTGTGGCAATAACGCCCATTTTTCAATGGACAATGGGTACCATAAAAGCATTACACTGAAAAAAATCCAAGTGTGTGTTTGTGCACTGGAATCGATGTTAAAAGCCTTAAACTTTTGTTAAAAGCCTGTGCAAAAAACTTTTGTGCAATGGCAATAGCTTTAATTTTTCACGGGACTGGAGGTACTATAAAACCATTACACACCACAAAATGTCAAGTATTTGTACGGACTGGAATAAAACTTATGATCCGTTTACTTTTTGTGCAAAATGGTCCATTTGTATGGAGGTACTAAAAGGGGTGTGGAAATTTCGTCAATTTTTTTCAAGGTGATAGCTACTAATAAACTAGTACTAAGTATGTGTGCCATTGTGGAAAATTCTAATAAGGAGTATATACGAGGGCGGTCTGAAAATTAGCCGACCTAACAAAGAAAACACAACCAAGCTGGAAACATTTTTCGTTGTTCTCAACATTTTCCAGTAATTTTCAATAGCTTCGATACCTTGTTTATAGTAAGAACTGTCTAGCTCCTGAGAATAGCCATCAATCTGAACATCCACCTCTTCATAGCTGTATGAAGGTATTTTTTCAAATTTGGAAACAAAAAACAAGTTAGAAAGTTCTGTCGGATAAACCAAGTTACGAATCCCCTCAACTTCAGTCCCATAAAATATTCGTAAATTTATTTATTTTGTTGTTTCAATCAAATTATTATCAATTTAAATTGAATTTAATAACATTAATGTATGTATTGGTATAAAAGTTATAAACTGTTATATTTTTATATTATTATATATTATATTAGAGTATTAATATGCATTAGAAATATAAGCAGTTAAATTTGTCTACAAAAAATTTTCACTTTGTGTGGGAGGTACCAAAAAGGGTGGCGACACATCGTCCATTTTTCTCAAGGTAATAGCGACGGATAAACTATTCCTATGTCAACAGTTGCAGATGGTTCGGATAAGTTGTATAGAAGTTATTAGAGAATCAGTATATCACTAAATTGTAACCCTTTGTGAGGCAGGTACTAGAAGGAGCGGACCAATATGGCCCATCTTCGAACTTAGCTTGAGATAGAGAATAATATTGTCACGTACCAAATATGAAGTCCCTTCGAGAGTTATCGTGTGCTCCAGCCGGACAGACAGACGGACATTGCTCAAATTACTTAAATGACCTAAAACAAATTTCCGCCGGACATACTTAGGGTTTTAGGTCACTCCGTCGACGTGTTAACCTGTTGGTTCGTAGCAAATACTATATATACCCTTCTCCCTGTAAAGTGAGGGCTAAAAATCCGAGGAAGCTAAATGTGGGGAATAAGGTGTGTGTTGAAGCAATTCAAAGATTTCGGCCAACGCAATAGTGGATGTATGAACTGGTACATTGTCTTGATTGTGACCAAACGCGACACCCATCTTGCGCACATCATCAAATTTTCCGTCAATATGCGATGTAATATAGCACTTTTTGAAATGCCTATGACTTCAGCTAGCTCACGAACCTTCAACCGATGGTCATCTTATAGCATTTGTAAATTTTTCTAACCATTTCTAGTGGTCTAACCATCAATTGGTCGACCTTTACGGTGTTCGTCTTGGCAGCTTGTACGGCCATTTCAAACTCTGACACACAATATTTTATAGTTGTAAACGAAGGAGCAGACTCCCCCAAAGTAGAATCTAGTTCGATTTGAACATTGGTTGGACTGAGACCTTTCAAATGAAAGTATTGTATTACATATCAGTGACCAATTTTGTCCATGTTTACAGATTCACTGAGATTATTAACTTTTGAGTGCTAAACAAAAAATTAAACAACGTGGCGCCTTGAAACTTAGAACATAACGTATGCGGAATGAAATCGCAACAAAATAAAATTCTTCATATTTTTTTAAAGAAAAAGAAAAAAATTATTTAAATTTTTTTTGCGGATAATACATTGTATTAGTTTAATGTAAAAATATATTTGGTCCCATTCGAGCAGCTTTTCGGCAAATTTTGAGGAACTTTCTCCATGGCTGTTGAAAATGTCGATGTTGGGATGTTTTTTAGCTCCTTTCGATTTTTTTTGAATCAAATTCTTGGTGGTTTTGGGTCTGAAGTTGTTTGCATATACCTTTCGTTTTAAATTTGCCCAAAAATCCTCAATTGGACGTAAGTGGGGGACATTGTGTGGATTTTCTTCTTTGCATACATATAAAATCTGAAGTGTGTCCATGGCTTCCAACGTCTTCTTGGCATAATGACTTGATGCTAAGTCGGGCCAAAATATTACATTAAAGTTTCTATGCTTCTTACTGATAAATTATTTAACTTTTGGTAAACAGCAGTTGATATATCTTTCGAAATTAACGGCCAAACCAGATTCAAAAAATAATGGTTCTGACATTCCATGCTGTCTGATTGCAAGCCACAACAAAACTTTTTTAGGAAACTGTGTATGCTCCACAAACTTTACTCCATCGTCTACGGGCTTTTTATACCCTCACTTTAGTGTGACGAGGGTATATATCATTTGCTACGGAAAAAAGTGTAACACATCGAAGGAGTGATCTAAGACCCTAAGTATGTTCGGAGGAAATCCGTTTTGGGTCATTTTAAGTCGAATGAGCAATGTCCGTCCGTCTGTCTGTCTGTCTGTCTGTCTGCTGGCTGGTGCGCACGATAACTCTCGAAAGGAGTAACCGATTGACTTCAAATTTGGTATGTGGTAATATTTTGATCTATCTCCGGATGAGTTCGAAGATGGGCCATATTGGTCTACTCCTTCTGGTACCTCCCACACAAAGGGTTAAAATTTAGTGAAATATTGATTCTTTAATAACTTCTATACTACTTATTCGAATCTTTTGAAATTCTGCACATAATATTAGTATATTAGTCGCTATTAACTCGAGAAAAATGGGTGAAGTTGGCATGCCCCTTTTGGTACCTCCCACACAAATGGACCATTTTGCATCAAAATTTAACTGCTTATAACTTTAATACAAGTACATAAAAATTCTTGAAATTTTCTACAGTATAATGTTTTTGTAGCGCCTATAGTCCGGTAAAAAATGGGCATTATTGTACAGCCCCTTTTGGTACCTCCCACACAAATGGACCGTTTCGTACCAAAAGTAAACGGCTTGTAACTTTAATACCAGTGCATACAAATACTTGAAATTTTGTACAGTGTAATGCTGTTATAGTGCCTATAGTCCTGTAAAAAGTGGGCGTTATCACCCCGCCTCTTTTTGTACCTCCCACACAAAATGACCAAATCATACCAAAATTACATAGCTCGTAACTTTAATATACCAGTGCACATAAACGCTTATAGTTCAGCACAATGCAATGTATTTAAGAATGTACTGTTTACCGAAAAATATGTGTATTTGGAAAACCCCTTCTGGTACCTCCTACACAAATTGACAGATTTATTGGTGTAATGTTATATATTACATTACTCACAAAGTGAGGGTATACCTTAGTCGGTTTACCCGACTGAAACTTTCTTACTTGTTTCCTTTAAAAAACTGTTTTCCTTGCCATTCATTTCCATCCAACGTGAAATATGACTCGTCGTCCATGATGCATACAATGTCCCTCTTGGCCTTGAATGTATTTTTTTTACCAAACTTTTAAGTCGAAATTTTTGGGTCACTGCTTGAGCTTCTGACGCTCTTGCCTTGTTCTTTCTGGACTTTCTCTGAATTCCCATAACACTCAGATACTTTTTAACCGTTTTTCCGTCACATTTAAACCTTTTCCCAAGCTCCCTATACGATTCAACTTTTATGAGTCGCTAAGACTGCACTTTTTTCCAGAACCGCGTTTCCTTTCTGTTGTTTTTCTTTTCTCATATATAGCCAGTGTTCTATATACTGAACCTCGATTTTGTCCCTGCTCTACAAAATGAGAAACGATGTCGGATTTCCTCCAATCAGAATGATTGTCGAAAAAATTGCAAATGGTTTTTCGACGTTGTTATTCATTTATCGACATTGCGGACAAAATAAATGACCAATTTCAACCAAAATCAACTAGCACTATCACAAGACACGTTGTAAACGAAAAATAACGGTACCTTGTTGACAGATGCAATATTTGTTTGCACCCAGCGTTGTAAAATTTGTTGCGATTTCATTCCGCAAACGTTATGTTTTAGAAACTACTACCGCCATCTATGTCAGGTCGGCTAATTTTGGTACCGCCCTAATTTCTCAAGTATATTTGGCAGAATTTAGTACCCCACAAAGGGTTAAAAGTTAGTGAAATATTGATTCATTAATAACTTATATACTACTTATAATCTTCCGCAATTTCACATATGTATTACTTTATTAGTCTCTACCCCCTTGCGAAAAATGTGCGAAGTTGACACGCCCCTTTGGCTTATAACTTTGATTCCATTGCATACAAATACATACTTGCAATTTTGTGCAGTGTAATGCTTTTATAGTACGTACTGAAAATAGACCACTGAAAAGTGGCGTTATTGACTCGCCCCTTTAGGCACCTCGCACACAAAATTACCAAAATAAAAATAGGAAACATGATTTTTTTTTGCATTTCCCGTAACAACATGTGTCATAACTCGTACATTTTTCCATAGATTTGTTTTAAGTTGTCGTTATTTTCTTCGTTAGGATGCTAGCATTTTAAAAATGGAATAAAATAATTGCGTTCTAATTTTTATACCCTCTCTTTAGTGTGACGAGGGTATATATCATTTGCTACGGAAAAAAGTGTAACACGTCGAAGGAGTGACCTAAGACCCCAAGTATGTTCGGAGGAAATCCGTTTTGGGTCATTTTAAGTCGAATGAGCAATGTCCGTCCGTCTGTCTGTCTGTCTGCTGGCTGGTGCGCACGATAACACTCGAAAGGAGTAACCGATTGACCTCAAATTTGGTATGTGGTAATATTTTTTTCTATCTCCGGCTAAGTTCGAAGATGGGCCATATTGGTCCACTCCTTCTAGTACCTCCCCCACAAAGGGTTAAAATGTTGTGAAATATTGATTCTTTAATAACTGCTATACTACTTATTCGAATCTTTTGAAATTCCACACATAGTATTAGCTTATTAGTCGCTATCAACTCGAGAAAAATGGGCGAAGTCGCCACGCCCCTTTTGGTACCTCCCACACAAAGGTACCTTTTTGCACCAAAAGTTAACAGCTTATAACATTAAAACCAGTGTATAAAAATACTTGAAATTTTGTACAGTGTAATGTTTTTATAGTGTCTATAGCCCTGTGAAAAATGGGCGTTATTGCCACGCCACTTTTTGTACCTCCCACATAAAATGCCCAAATCATACCACAATTTAATGTCTCATAACGTTTATACCAGTGTAAGTCGGCACAGTGCAATGCATTTAAAGTATCTAATGTTCAGCGAAAAAAAGGTGTATTTGATAAACCCCTTCTGGTACCTCCCACACAAATTGACAGAATAATTCGAGTAATATTCAATATTACATTATTCACAAAGTGAGGGTATACCTTAGTCGGTTTACCCGACTGAAACTTTCTTACTTGTTTTCTATTTTGATTGTTTTTTTTTGTGCCGATAAAAGATTTCTTTGAAAACTTAAACTTTTTTATGTTGTTTAATGACTGTTGCTAAATCATTGTTCTTTAAATTTAACGTGTATGCCGGCTAAAACGGGCTTATGCATCAACAAATATGTTCCAAATACTAAAAGTATATTTCATGAAAACTGGAAACAAATTAAAAGAAAATACGTTCAACATTTTTAAAAAAAAAATTCGTATTTGGGACTCTTAATTACACCCGAAGTTGTTATACGTAGCCCTTCGGCAAAATTATTGTAAAGTAGTGTATCAATATAGCTCAAACGTTTTAAATTTTCTTAAATGTATTTTCGCCGAACAGTCTTAGGGTCTTAGGTCACTCCTTCGATGTGTTTTATATTATATAAACACGTACATAATATAAACATTCGAATTCCTAATTCATATAATATGAAAATTATCGCGAAATAACAAAATTTAACAGTTTCCGATTTTTTTCTCCCCTGAAAATTTAGGTTTTTAATATCGGTAGCAGCTTTTGGATTTAAGACGTCGACATATCACACCCTACTCCACTGAAGTGGGGGTATACAAATGCTTTGATAAGAAATCTTTCTTTGTTCAGAGTAGGGGGAACATTGATTACGTCAAATTTTCTATGGTTTTTAGATAAAATGGAAAACAATGTTGCATATCTTAAGGAGAATGTATTTATATTAACCATCACCTTGCATGGTGGAGGGTACAACTAAATAATTTTCTAAGAAAAATAACAAAGAGAGAGTGACCTAGGACTTTATTGCAAAAAAGTGTTATTAAATTATTTCCTATCAATAACACTGTGCAAGAGTGAAAAAAATACACAGACTTGACAGTATATGTCCGATTCTACTACCAAATTGTATTATAACCCTATACTCGGTTTGGCGAAATTGGTGACCAATTTTTTTTATGGGCCTCCAAAGTTTCTGAAAATTAGTGGCCCCTCGGAAAAGGTGTCATCAGCTTTTGTCCAACCACTAAGTCAGACTTGGTGATACCGCTTAACTAGTTTTGGCAATAATGTAGCTAAGAATATGCTGAACATTTTTTCCCTACTTTTTTTTGAAAAAATGAAGGAAAAAAATATTTTTTTTCACTTTTTTCAGCATAAATTTATGGATTTTTTTTCACTAATAATGTTTGGCAAAATTGTAGTCAACGTAAATCTAAACAACTTTTGTGAACATATCAGTACAATCCGAACGTGTCTAGGCACCCTAAATAGCTCAAAAAACCACATTGTACCTCAAAAATTTTAGTTTTTCGATTTTTGTCATTCAACAAGAGCCGACGAACGCGAAGAGTTAAATTTTTAAATTTTAAATTATTGTTTAAAGAGAAAAGCTCTTTATAAAGCAAAAAAGCATTCAAAATTTCAATACGGAAAATAACAAGTGCCCAAAATTGGATGATTTTTGCTACGATTGTGGCCATATTTGGTCATATATTTGCTAAGTTTGTAGAACAAAACATGCCCTACAATATTATGTCTAACACGGATGACGCAGACTCAGAACATCAGAACCACAAGCGTCAACTTCAACGAGGATGGATAAATGAAAATTATATGTTAATGGTGTATCGACCTTTGGGTAATTGTTGTATAACTTTATTTAAAACGGGCTTTTAAGGTCTAAGTTTTAATGCAAATAAAAGATTATTTATTTCATCGTTTGCATCCGACGTTTCGCTGGGATTTGTCCAGCATCTTCATGGATAATTATTTTATTGGATATTTAATGTTTAACCTTTGTTTAGATTTACATTAATAAATTAGTGTCTTAGTAACACAAAAACTGCACAACATAAAACACCAAATTCGGGGGGTTTGGGGGTCGTGGGTTCGATTCCCACCAGAGGCTCTGGTCTGTCGCTGCAAAATCTAGCCACATGGTCTTTGTAACCCGGCTTTTCCCTGGACCGTAAAATTAGAATATAAATTTACTTTGTATTGTAATTCATATAAATAAATAAATAAATAAATAAAACACCAAATTTAAAAAATTATTGCAAATATAATTAAAAACTTAAAAACTAATATCACAGAGCAATTAGATAATTTAGAAAATATGCAGCATCAACCAGGTAGATGTTAGAAGTTTTTGAATAAAACACTTGGGAGAAGCAAGGAAGAAAAATCCGTTAAATTAAAGGATAATTTTGGAAACTTATTTCAAAATTGATAAAGCTGACTTGTTTAACGAGAATTTTTTAAATGAAGGGAAAAAGATTTGAAATCTTCAATAGACCAAAACCACAATGATCACTGCAATTCAATGAGTACTCTTATTCAACAAAACTTTAGGTTATAGCTAAGGAGTACAACAGTTGATGAAGTTAAGGAAATTATTTCTAATTTGTCTCTGTGGAAAGGTCCACGATATGATAATGTTTCACCCACAACTGTATTCGATTGCGCTGATATTATTTCACCATATTTGGTACATATTTTCAATCGTATGTTAATAAATTGCACACATCCTGATGTTCTAAAAATGCATAGAGTGGTACCAATTCCCAAGGAATCTAATGTAAACACAGTAGACAAATACAGACCAATCGCTGTTTTACCTATATTTAATAATATTTTTTAAAAAATTTTCCATAATCAAATTTCTACATATTTGGAGAGTAACAACCAGCTTAGCAAATTTCAATTTCGGTTTAGGAAAGGCTGTGGAACGGAAGAAGCAGTTATAAATGTGGTTAATAGCATTTGTATGGGTTTAGATGACGGTTACAAAGGTGTTGCAGGAGTCTTCTATGACTTTTCCAAGGCTTTTGATTTTATTGATCACAATGTTTTATCAATTAAATTGCAATATTATGGTATATAGGGAGATGCATTACGAATCACAGAAAGCTATTTGGCCAATAGAAAACAATATGTAGATGTTAATGGACACAAAAGCTCGTATGGTCTAGTTGAATACGGTGTGCCCCAAGGTAGTGTACTTGGACCATTACTTTTTAAAAAATATCTTAGTGATATCACCAATCTCGGTTTAAGTGGTAAACTATTTATATATGCTGATGACATCTCCTTAATTTATCCATACAAGCATGAGACAGTTGCCAAAACATATATGGAACGTGATGCAGCCTTAATAGTGAATTTGCCAGAATCAATAAACTGTTTTTAAACGCAGATAAAACTAAAGTTATCCGTTTTAAACCGTGTTATGATCATAATAATAATTTTAAATTTTTATCGATGGTAAGGAAATATGTGAAGTTAATTCACTAAAGTATTTAGGAATACACTTAGGGCCTGTTTCTGTAACTTTTTTTCGTTCGTCTACTGCGAACGATCAAAAATCACTCAATTATTCGAGAGATCTATAAATCGCAGAAGTTTATAATTCGTTGTGTCTGTAGGAAATCATGTAAAAAGCTTGTTCCTAAAATATTTCTAACCTGCGTTTTATAGAATTCAAGTAATAGCTGAGAGAATTTTGATCGTTCGCCGTAGACGAACGAAAATAAGTTACAGAAACAGGCCCTTACTCGTACAGAGCAATCTTTCATGGGATTTACATATACAGTTCCTGAAAACGAAATTATCAAAAGCTGTGGGAATTTTGTACAAATTTAAAAATAAGTTTAATTATGAAACAAAATTCTTGATTTATCAAGCACTTGTTCAGAGTAATCTAAACTATTTGACGGTATTATATGGGTATAGAAAGAGCGGAGAATTTAGATCCTTATACAAAATATTAATAGAATTTCGTTATTTAAAACTCAATTAAAGAAATATTTGCTACAAAATATTGAACTTCTACTGTGAAAATATATCATATACATTTTTATAACTTCATTTATTTTTTTCTTTTCTCGTTTAAAATTAATTTCATTGAAAAAAACATGTCTATAATTTCCAACTTGCCTCTACAATGTCTATAAGACGCTGAGGCTTTAACTTTGTAAATTGAATGCTAGTCCTAATACTTTTTATTTATATTTAACTATTTAATTAGTATAAAGCATTGAATATAATAAAGTTTATATGAATTTAAAAAAAAATTGCCTTCACATCTGAAATTTGACTGAAAATTTTCTAAATTTTGTTTCCACACGGGGCGAAATCGCCTTTTTTGATATGTTTGAATCGAAAGAAAATATATTTGGAACACACATTTTTACATATTATATATTTCTGAGCAAATAAATTTTAATTGAAAATCAATAAAATATATTTGGAAGTCGTATATTAATATGTTACAACATATAATATTTGCAAACTAAATTTCTCAAATAAAACATGCATTTCAATACAAATAAAATTATTGTTTAGGAATTTCTCCAAATATATTTTATTTAAAAAATTTTTCGAAATTTTTGTTGGATTTTTCGAATTTCAGTTTTAGTTTTTTGATTTGAACCCCTCAGTTATGATACAAAATGCAGCATTAACTTATGTTTTAAATCAATCATTTAACATTTCTTAGTATTCCAAGCCATCATTAGTTGTCAATTCTCCAAGTATATATTTCGATCCAAGATTAGTCGGACCGACACATTATTTATTATACTTACGACGAGAAAATTTTTTAAAAAAATAATATTGAATTACTGAAAAATTTCACACAATTTAGGTATTTTCCGAATACTTAAATGCAAATGAATATTTGTTTCGGAAAAAATAGTCCAAATTAAACACATATTAGGATGTAAACTTAGAACAGAAGCGATTTTTTTTCAGCGTGCATGCATAGATAACATATAAAAATCTCATGTTTTCTGTGTAAGAATAGGTGTAATATGAATCGGAATTTTCATTGTCATGCAAAATAAAGTTTATAAAGAAAAAACATCATATTTGTCGGTTTGTAATCCAGTTATTGAGCAAAAAAGGTGAAAATGGGGGAAAATGTGGTAAAAAATTGACATTTTAAATTTTGTAAGGCACTGGATGCAATTTTTTCCGATAGGTTTCTTCCGCATTGTTTCTCCTATTCAATATCTACAACTTTGCTTCAGACAGAAAAGAGATATTCCCTACGGTATACCGAGATATAACATTGTTAAAATAAAGAAAAAGTGCTAAAAAAAATCCACCTTGAGAAAAAAAATCGTATGACCATTAAATTATTACTTGAGCCGACTTGATTAAACGAATGATGCAGAATTTCTTATTTTTAGGCTGCTTTCATGTCCAATTCTCAGAATTGAGTCCCAAATCAATGAGCTGAAAAAATACTGTACTGTGTAATGCAATTTAAAAATTCAAATAAAATAAAAAATAAGAGTAAATCGATTGTCAAAACACTTTCTTGACATGCTGTGTTGGTGCCAATCCCATTTAAGGACACTTTAGGACAACTATGATATGCCCGCCTGTTTCGACTTATTATCCAAACTTAGTTTAAGTTTGTAAATAGGTCATTTTGGCACAAGCAGTCCCTCCCGCACTTAAATTAGTTTTTTGTAACTAAATTTTAGATTGTGCTTAGTCTAAATCGAGCTTAATTGTTTAATCTAGCTTTGCTTCAAACTATAACCTGAAATACAACATAAAATTGCATTTACAAGTTATGTGAAATGCTGTAGAAACAAATTGTAATGACCATTGGAGACGATGCATTCATACATTCACATTAAGAAAACTGGTCTAATACGCAACATTCGAGAGGCTTCATTTGAGATATTCCGTACATATAGTTTCAAGGAACATTTTCCATCTACAAAGTAATAATTGCACATCGCTGTGTATGTATGTATATCTACCAGTATGACATCTTTTCTAAAAATTACCCCCATTTGATAAGAAATCTTCAACATTTTCTTTTGGGTTCGTTTTTTTTTTGCTCCTCGAGCTGAATGGATTGTCTTGTTGCCTGCCTGTCTGTCTATCTCTCTGATTGTTTGTTGAACAGTTAAATAATAAACAGTCACAGTCACAGCCAAAACCACAGCTTGACAAAATTATACACTTTTGCCACAAAATAATGATGAGAAAAATCTGCCACAGCAAAAAAAGAAGAAAAAACACACAGATGACTACAGCAAAACAAAGCCTCAAAATTGTAAATGCAACAACATAATCATCATCGTAGCGTCGTCGTCGTCAACGTCATCATGAGATTGCAACAACTGTCAGTCATCTCAGCTGTATTGTCTCCCCTCTCTGTGGTTAAATGATGAGAGTGTGTGAGTAAGGAACTGTGAGAGAGTTGCCCCAACAACTGCATAAAAAACATACCTAAGCTTACACATCATCATTCACCAATATACTCGTACTTACATATTCAATTTATACACAAAACGAAGCAAGAAAAACGAATGTGGTAAAATTATTTACAACTTACTAAATTGCCAACAACAATAGAGTCTCGCCTAAAAAACGGTTAACCAAGAGAAAAGGCAACAACAAATAAATCACAACAAAGTCTCATACAACTAAAGTTGGAAGCAAAACAAACGGATACATTAGATGATACCACAAAATCATAAAATGTGCATTTGAAGATGTCTCAGCTGGTATTGTTCGAATGTGAGGTAAACTCTATAGTTAGATTAATATTGGCTGGATTAAAATCTGGATTATAGAAATTCAGTCCAAAAACATGTTAGCTCAGGTTAGGTTAAGTGTGGCAGCATGTATAACAGATACACTTAGACCATACAGTCCATTGTGTTACCACAGGGACGTAAGTTAACCCTAGCCCGTCCCGTTGAATCAATGTGATTGCTTTCAAAAGCTCAAAAGTTGGCGGATTCCAAAATCAGCCATGTTAGCTACGAGGGCCGTCACAAATTGTTAGCCGACCTGACCTATCAACACCTCCATTCTAAACTATGCTATGTGTAAAAAAGTAGTTTTTCAGGAGAGGCGATCAAAGTTTGAAAATTTTTTTAAATTTGTCTGGAATTCCTTTATAATGCAAATCGAATGAACTGTACTGTTTTGTGAATAACTTTTAATTGGGTTGACGGATGAACACCAAATTATGACTGAATATAATTTGGAATTTTTAGAAATTAAAAATGCAATCTCCCTAAAAACATGCTATTTCGACTTAGCATGTTTTAGAATGGAGCTATCGATATAAAGGGTTTTCCAACAAGAGGTGTTATTTTGGTATTCAAATAAAAATGCCATTTTTTGAGATAAATGATCGGATTGCCGTTAATAATGAAAAACAACATCAGCCAAATGGCCACCACGACCACGCTTACAGGACCATATCCTTTTCATGAAATTTTCCATAACCAAATCGCAAAGTGGCTGCCCTATGTCCTCGATAGCCTCACGAAATCTATCTTTGGGGTCTTGAATCGACGCTGGGCTGTTTGCGTAGACCTTATCTTTCACGTGGCCCCAAAGGAAGAAGTCGCAAGGTGTTAAATCACAAGACCTCGGTGGCCAATTGTGATCACCTCTTCGAGAGATAACACGGTCCGGAAACTTTTCCCGTAACAGAGCAATGGTTTCGTTGCTTGTGTGGCATGTAGCGCCGTCTTGTTGAAAGTAAACGTTGTCCAGATCAATACCATCCAACTCCGACCATTAAAAATCGTTAATCATCTCTCGATAGCGCAATTCATTCACCGTAACTGTTGATCCAACCTCATTTTCGAAAAAGTAAGGTCCAATGATCCCGCCGGACCATAAACCGCACCAAACAGTAACACGTTGAGGATGGAGAGGCTTCTCAACAATAACTCTTGGGTTTTCCGAGCCCCAGATGCGACAATTTTGCTTGTTGACGTAGCCACCGAGGTGGAAATGGCCCTCATCAGTCAAGATGATTTTTATACCTTCCACCATAAGATGGGGGGTATATTCATTTTGTCACTCCGTTTGTAACACCTCTAAATATTCTTAATCGTCGTAAAATTCTAAGACGATTTAGCCATGTCCGTCTGTCCGTCCGTCCGTGGTAATTCACGCTACAGTCCGCAATAATAGAGCTAGGTTGATCAAATTTGGTACAAATACTTCTTATAGTTGCAGGTTGTTTGGGATTGCAAATGGGCCATATCGGTCCATATTTAGATATAGCTCCCATATATAGCATCTAACTTGTTGTGATTCCTACTGTTCTCATCTACTATATTTTTTGTGTTTTCGGTGTTATTTTCTTTAGGTTTGAGTTATTTTGTGAGGTCACATGCTATCCATGGTGGAGGGTATATAAAATTCGGAATGGCCGAACTTAACGCTTTTACTTGTTCGATTTAATTCCGGATCATTTTCATGCATTTCAAGGACCCAATCAGCAAAGATACGACGTTGTTGATGATCGGCCGGCATGAGTTATTGTGTTAACTGAACTTTATAAGCCTTAAGACCCATGTCTTTATGCAAGATACGGTGTAGTGACGTTTGTGGAATGCCCAATTCCAAAGAACGACGAGGAATGGACAAACCTGGGTTTTCTTCAACACTTTGGGCTACAGCAGCAATATTCTCAGTTGTTCTTGAGCGACGTGCACGGGTTTTATTCTTCACATCACTAACTTGTCCCAACAGCTCGAATTTCTACACCAATTTTTGTATTGCGGTCCGACAAGGTGCTTCACGACGACCCTAAAATGCTTTAGTTTTGCGAACTGTGACTGCAAGATTTTCACCATTTTTGTAGTGAGTTTTAATAATTGCAATGCGTTGTTTAATCGTGTATCGTTCCACTTTTACTAATGGCGTAGTTTCTACTTGTCAAATGTCAAAGAATAAAAGCTTCAAAAGTGACAGCTACCGAAATACCGGGTGATTCAAAATAACACCTCTTGTTGGAAAACCCTGTAGATGCCGGTAGTAGTTTGAAAAAATTAAAGCGCCACATTGTTTGGTTTTTTTGGTCACTCAAAATTAAACGATCTCAGTGAATTTGTAAACTTGGAAAAATTGGTCACCGATATGTAGTACAATACATTCATTTTAAAGGTCTCAGCTCAACCAATATTAAAAACGAGCTAAATTCTACTTTGGGGAGTCTGCTCCTTCGTTTACAACTATAAAATATTGGGTGGCAGAGTTTAAACCGGGCCGTACGAGTTCTCAAGACGAACACTATACTGATCGACCAATAAAGGTGTCCATGCCAGAAATTTAAAAAAAAAATGCAAAAATTTAAAGTTCTTCAGCTAGCTGAAGTCATAGGCATTACATTCCTCATATTGACGGAAAATTTTATGGTGAGAAAGCTGTGCGCAAGATTGGTGCCGCGTTTGCTCAAAATCAAGACAATGCACAAGTAGACACATCCACTATTGCGATGTCAAAAATCAATGAATACAAGTTCGAATTGCTTCAGCACGCACCTTATTCGCCACATTTAGCTTCCACGAATTATTTTTTGTTTCCAAACTTGAAAAAATTGTGGGGGTTGCGGTTGATGGCTATTTTCAAGAGCTAAACAGTTCTTACTATAAACAGGGTATCGGAGCTATTGAAAAAAGTGTATCGAACTAAAAGGAGATTATGTTGAGAAATAAAGAAAAATTTTCCCGAAATTGTTGTGTTTTCTTTATTAGTTCGGCTAATTTTGGGACCGACCTCGTAATCACCAAAGAAATGATAGCCCAAGGTTGCATGCCGCCTTCTGGAGAAAGCGAGTCACAGAAACAGAAGTTGTTCTATTGATACCTTCTACCCTTCGTCTCCACAGGCTTCTGCAAATTTTATTATTTATGATTTTCAATCTTTCTGCGTGCCGTCATGACAGACACGATAAGTGAGACGTCCTGTCTGGGCAACGACAGCAGTGCGTTGGTGCAGTTTAAGTTTAGGCCGGGCCACATCAGCCTGTCATTTTTTGCCGTAGGGGCTTGCAGGTCGCTAGAGACATGGGTTGCTATTTATATTTCGGTCCTGGCAATGCTGGTTTTGCTTTCCAGATGAAAGCTGGAACTTCCATTGGAAAGTATGAAATTTTTTAGCATAACTTCACTCAGACCCTTTGATGTGAGTGAATAAGAATAAGTCATTGGGTGTCAAATCAGGGCTGTATGGCGGATGACCCATCAATTCGACGTTTTGGCCGGTCAATAAGGCGCTGGTTTGAGCCGATGTGTGAGAGCTCGCATTGTCATGGTGCGCAATGATTCGTCTTCTCTTGTTCGTTTTTCGAATTTCTCCGAAGACTTCAGGCAAACAAATTGTGGTGTACCACTCAGAATTGACCGTCCTACTTTGCTCCAGCGGAACAGTCGCCACATGACCAGTTTTGCCGAAGAAACAGGCGACCATTTGCTTCGAAGTGCTTCTTCCACGAACAACTTTCGTTGGATTTGGCTCGTCTTCGAAGACCCACACGGTCGATTGCTGTTTTGTTTCGGGCTCATACGCATAGATCCAAGATTCGTCACCTGTGACGATCTTATAAACGTTTTTTGATGCACCTCGATCGAATTTTTTTTTAAATTTCTTGGCACCAATCGACACGAGCATTTTTTTGAGCGATTGTCAGATTGTGTGGGATCCAACGAGAACAAACCTTTTTTACGGCCAGGTGTTCATGCAATATCGAATGTATGCTGGTGGAAGCAATGCCCAAGGATGCCTCTATCTCACGGTAACAATGTTCTCTGGCACAACGGCCGTTTTTGGATGACCTTCGTCTTTGAGCGAGCGTCGGCTACGATTTTTCACAGTGCTATAGGATGGTGCTTCATCGCCATACAAAGATTTAAGTTCATCTTGTCCTGATAATCCACGTCGAAAGTTGTGAAAAATGATCGCACGAAAATGTTCACGAGTTAATTCCATTTTTTTTGCCAAATTGATTTTTTCAAGTCACTGTAAACATCTTGGCCGTACGTCAAAACATTCTGAGTACGTTTATGCTAAAAAATGTCAAACTTTCCAATGGAAATGTCAGATGGCGCCAGGCAAACACTTAGTGTTGCCTAGGCCAGAAATATATATAGCATCCCTCGTATAAGGTAATTCCTAGTTTTCAGTTCATCTGCGTTGTAGTTCCCTGGTGAATATTGAACTGTTCAGCCATTTCATTAAGACATCTGCGACAGTCGATGGTAGTTTTTGAATTCAGGAATACAGCTCCCAAGGACTTTATAGCAGCCTGACTATAAGAGAAAATGTTGATATTCATTTTCTGTCATTCCGTTACCTTTAATATCTAAGATTTCTGCCTGGTAAAGTGTATTAAATCACTGAAGAAATCCCCAAAATCTCTATAGCGTACATAACCAAGTGGCACAAATGAATATTTCGAACTGACGTGCAACATCGAAGAGCAGCAACTGCAACAACTAAATGCTCGTAGAAAAACTATTAAACCGCACTCTGTTGCATGGGGCATCTTTATACTGAAAACAACCAAAAAAAAAAAACACTTCACTCAAAATTATCTCGCAAAAAACCAAATTTTCTTGTTTTGCAACATTTACGGCTACACGTCGTATACCTGGGAATCACCACACCAACTAGTCGAATGGAAACCCCCAAAGCTTCTGGCAACATTTCAATTTTCCAGTCAAAATACTACCGTCATTAAATCTCACACTATTCTGTGCATTTGGGTCGTTTCTTTGGGGTTAAGCCAAACAAGACATCCCCCTTCTCGTTTGCAGCAAAATGTCATATTTGTCTCATACCATTATACATTATTGTTTTGGAAATATTATCATAATTAGTTTTACAGTTTCTAATAGAGTGTGTGTTACTAATACTACTTACACCTATGTGTTGGCCTTCCACAAATAGTTGAGGTACTTTAATGATTTCCGAATGCATGCGCTCCTTGATTTCCTGTTGATATTCCACGCTCATGAAGACATCACGTTCCTCGAATTTGACCAGTAGCGTTCTCAGGATTTGTTTAACATTCGAACATTTGGCATAGGTATCGCGTATGATGCCCATACTTGTGGTATACAGTACCACTTTGCCTGAGTCTTTTTCTTTGAAATTCTGAAATGGGAGAAAAACAAGAAATGAATTTAAAGGAATTATCAAATAACAATATTGATGAAATCTTTTTGTTTAAAATAATAGATTTAAGTAATGTTCAAGTTATGCATAACTACATTGCATTTCTGGAATAATCATAGTTCAAACTTCACATGCTTAGTTGTAATATCTATAGTAAATGTCAATAAGCCAGTAAATGATGATGATATACATATTGTCACTTCAAAATAATAATAGCCTATAATACACTATGCGATATACGAGTAATCGTAGGGACGGAAGCATTGAATGATGTTTTGCCTGATTCCTTTTAATCGAAATTTTTAGATAAACAAAAGAAATTTGAGTTTTATGTAAATATAATTTTAATAAAAAATAATATCACTGTCCAACAGCATTTTTGGAACAGAATAGCGACCCTTTAATTTTTTTTACAGTGGGTCAAAGTTTAATTTTTTTGGTCCAAGGGAGCATTATACTAAATGAAACCAGTATGGAAATACAGGAAGCCGGGCGGGGCCGACTGTATAATACCCTACACCTCCCTTACAATGCAAAAATGGTCATTGCGATAAGAATTTGACAGTGTTCATACATGTAATAAGAAAACTCTCTCTTTCGTACTGATCGGCTATAAAACACGGTTTCTACATCGCTTACATGTCAAATCGGGTAAAACATATATATGGGGACTATATCTAAATCTGAACGGTTTTTCTTTGAATTTGGTAGTGTTCATTCACGTAATATGAAAACTCTCTCTGCAGATTTTCGTACAGATCGGATGTAAAATACGATATCTACACCGCTTCCATGTTAAATCGGGTGAAACATATATATGGGGGCTATATCTAAATCTGAAAGGATTTTCTCCGAATTTGGTAGTGATCATTCATGTAATAAGAGAACTCTCTGTGCCAAATTTCGTATTCATTTCATATAAAATACAGTTTCTACAGCGCTTACATGTCAAATCGGTGGTATCATATATATGGGGGCTATATCTAAATCTGAACCGATTTTGACCAATTTCAATAGGGATCGTCCTTGGGCCAAAAAACAGCACTGTGCTAAATTTTATCACAATCGGACCATAAATACGACCTGCACTTTAATCACAAGAATACATGGCTAAATCGACTCAAAGAGTGATTCTCTGTCGATCGGTATAATAAACTATGGTTCTATTTCTTCTCTTTTTGGGAGTTAAAAAAATGCACAAAGTCATAATACCCTGTTCCACGGTGTGGTGTAATTTAATGATTTTATTGTTTTTATTCAGCGTTAAAAATTAATAAACAATTAATAATTTATGTTATGATAATTTAAATACACTGTCCAACAAATTAGGACTTTTTGATTGGAACAGAATAGCGACCCGGTAATTCTGAAAGGGCATGTTGAGTAGATAATTTTTGTAGAATAAACTTATGGTCCAGCTGGTCTGGGTTATTCTTTTACAGTGCGTCAAAGTTTTAATTTTTTGGCCGAAGGGAGCATTATACTAAATGGAAAAAATGCTGTAATTTGATCTCTGAGAGATTTCTTATTGTCAGCGTTATATAGTGGAATTTTATGAGGATCATTTTTGTGGAAGATCTTAACCCTCTAGCTTCCCTCTTAATGGGTCAATTTGGCCCTTTTTTTCGAATTTACCATATAAAGGGTCCGCCATCTAAGGTTTTTTTTCAACTATTGCTTATTTCGTGAATGGTAACACTTCGATTTGACAGATAATTAGTTTTATCCTTCCGCTGAACGAATATGTGTATATTGCGAATATTGCGACATTACTTTGAAAATCATGGTAATGTTGCTGAATGTGTGCGAAAATTGCGTACGGATTTTGGAAGAAGAGAAGCACCGTCAGCTCCGTATGTTCGCTATCTTGTGAAAAAAGTGAAAGAAACTGGCATCCTCATCGATAAACCAAAGCGTGAAAAGCCAAAAACAGTGCGTACACCCGAGAATATTGCTGCTGTGGCAGAAAGTGTGCGTGAAGCGCTATCAACATCAATTCACCGTCGTTCTCAACAATTGAACATTTCGGAGACATCATTGAGACGAATTTTGCATAAAGACCTTGGTATGACGCCATACAAAGTCCAATTGGTTCAGGAGTTGAAACCAACTGACCATCCAATGCGTTTTCAGCAGTTTTTATAGCATTTTCAAAAAAAAAAGTTATTTGGCGGACCCTTTATTATTTATTTAGCAATATTGCGTGTAATATTGCTAATTAATCGTAAAGAGCTATATGAAGAACTTTGGTTTCTGTGGAGACCCCCACTGAAATTTTCCGCCAAACATTTTTGTAAAATATTTTTATCTTTATATGTGCTATTTGAAAGTATTTTTTTTGATTTTATCGAAAAAAAAGGGCCATATTGACCCATTAAGAGAAGAGCTAGAGGGTTAAGATCTTCCACAAAAATGATCCGCATAAAATTCCACTAAATAACTCTGACAATAAGAAATCTCTCAGACATTAACTTACAGCATTTTTTTAATTTAGTACAATGCTTCCTGCGACCAAAAAGTGACAACTTTGACCCACTGTAAAAAAAACTCAGACCAGCTGGACCATAAGTTTATTCTACAAAAATGATTTAGTCAACATGCCCTTTCCGAATTACAGGATCGCTGTTCTGTTCCAATCAAAAAGTCTTAATTTGTTGGACATTGTAATTTAATGGCCATACGATTTTTTTTGCTCAAGTTGGATTTTTTGCACTTTTTCTATATTTTAACACGTTTATATCTCTGTACACCGTACGGAATATCTCTTTTGTGTCTGAAGCAATGTTGTAGATATGGAATAGTAGAAAAAACAAGAAAGAAAGTTCAGTCGGGTAAACCGACTAATGAATCCACTCACCTGGAGTCCCAAAAAAATATTAGTAAATTTATTTATTTTTTTGTTTTAATTATCAATGTTGTATTATAATTTAAATTGCATTTAATAACTTTAAAGTACGTACTGTTATTAAAGATATAAGCTGTTAACTTTTGGTACAAAAATTTGTGTGCGAGGTACCTAAAGGGGCTTGCCAATAACGCCCATTTTTCTCTGGACTCTAGGTACTATAAAAGCATTACACTGTACAAAATTTCAAGTATTTGTAAGCACTGGTGTTAAAGTTAAAAGCTGTTAACTTTTGGTAAAAAAAATGGTCCAATTGTGTGGGAGGTACCAAAAGGGGCTTGGCAATAATGTAAATTTTTCACTGTATTGTAAGTACTATTAAACCATAACACTGTACAAAATTCCAAGCATTTGTATGCACTGGTATTAAAGTTATAAGCTGGTAACTTTTGGTTCAAAATTGTCCATTTGTGTGGGAGGTACTAAAAGGGGCGTGGCAACTTCGCCCATTTTTCTCGAGGTCATAGTGACTAATAAACTAATACTATTTCAGTAGAATTTCAGAGGATTCAAATAAGTAGTATAGAAGTTATTAAATAATCAATATTTCACTAAATATTTAACCTTTGTGGGGAGGTACTAGAAGGAGTGGACCAATGTGGTCCATCTTCGAACTTAGCCGGAAGATAAAAGAAAATATCGCTACATACCAAATTTGAAGTCAATCGGTTACTCCTTTCGAGAGTTATCGTGCCCACCAGCGAGCAGACAGACAGACAGACGGACGGACGAACATTGCTCATTCGACTTAAAATGACGGATATCCGCCGAACATACTTAGGGTCTTAGGCCAAAACAAACCTAGCCGAAAAAAGTGCATCCATTGCCTTGAAAATCACAAAAATGCAAATTTTTACCATTTTCCCCCCAACTTTTCACATTTATAATCCTTTACGAATTTGTTCACGCACGTGAGCGTTTAAAATTTTTTAAAACTTTCCAAAAAATTAGGACTCTTTAATTGACTGTGAACGGAGTAGGTACCATGAAAGAACAAGAAGAGCAATTCAGCGTCCACGCACATTTATGAGCTTTTATGCACCTGTGTTTCTATGTTCTACATTTACATTATACCATTTCCTATAGAAAATCGACGAAACGACCCTACGGTATTGTAAATAGGCACTTCAAAAAACAGCATATTTGTGGATTTGACAAAAAAAAGTGAAAATGGAGGGAAAATGGTAAATAAATTAGCATTTTAAGGCACTGGATGTATAGGGCGATCTAAGCAGAGATACTTTTTTCAATATCCTTTTTTTGACAGATCAGGTGTGAGTCGTGTCATGCTGTCATGTTATTTTTGTTAAGTATTGTTTGGCATTTCATCATGGAAAGACTTACGCCTGAACAACGTTTACAAATTATTCAGTTTTATTATCGAAATAATCGTTCGCCAATTGCGCTAAGTCCATTTTTTTTTTAAATCAAAAAAAGAACACTTTCTAGTCGACCCACGATCTTGACACCCATGAGCAATATTTTAGCTCTCGTTAAGAGCTATCTTTTTGCCATTGACCGATTCCAGATCCGACGTACCGGAATCATCGGTCTATATTTCTTCAAAAATGATGCCAATGAGAACGTAAGCGACAATTGCGACCGTTATCGTGCAATTTGATGCCTGAAATTGAAGCTTGTAATCTCGGCGACAATTGGTTTCAACAAGACGGCGCCACTTCCCACACATTGCATCAATCAATGGATTTATTGAGAGAACACTTCGGTGAGCAGATAATTTCACGTTTTGGGCCGGTCGATTGGCCACCAAGATCGTGTGATAACGCACCGTTAGACTATTTCCTGTGGGGATATGTAAAGTCTAAAGTTTATGCGGACAAACCCGCTTCGATTCAGGCCTTGGAGCAAACCATCACGCGTGTCATTCGCCAGTTACCAGTAGAAATGCTCGAAAGAGTCATCGAAAATTGGACTCAACGGATAGACCATCTGAGACGTAGCCGCGGCCAACATTTGATAGACATAATCTTCAAAAAATAAATGCCAAAGAATGTTCTTTCAAATGATAATAAACATTCCCCATTCAATTTGAATTTTCTGCGTTTTTTTTCTTTAAAAAAGTAGGCAACCTCGAAATGGATCACCCTATACATTTGTCGGGTAGGTTTGTTTCGCTTTTTTTCTCCTATTCAATATCTACAACTTTGATCCAGACACAAAAGAGATATTCCCTAAGGTATACCGAGATAGAGCCGTGTTAAAACATAAAAACATAAAAAAAGTGCTAAAAATCCACCTTAAGCTAAAAAGTTCGTATGGTCATTAAATTATTAAATGAGCCAACTTGACTAAACGACTTAAGCAGAAGTTCTTTTTTTTGGACTACAGGGTGGCTGATATGTAATGTAACAAAGAAAAGCGCTATATTTTTTTATTTTTTTTTTAAATTTTATTGTTCAAAAGCAAAAAATGTCGGAAATAACATACAATTTTAGAAACAGTTTAGATTTGTTCGAATTGGCCACATTTGGCACGAATTATTGCCTTCAAACGGCCGACAAAGCCATCACACGCTGCACGAAAGTGGCTCTGCGGTATTTTGGCCCATTCACGGCGAAACGCCGTCTTGAGATGATCGGTACTTTGGTATTTTTTAGTGTGAACCTTACTCTCTAAAATGTCCCAGGCGCAAAAGTCCAACGGATTGAGATCCGGAGATCTTGGTGGCCATTGTGCGGTAGAAATGAAGCGAGGAACCTCCTTTTTAAGCCATTCTTGGTTGACGCGTGCTGAGTGCGATGGTGCTGAGTCCTGTTGGAATGTCCATGGTCTGCGGCCGAAATGTTTGTCTGCCCAGGGCTTCAAGAGAAACCCTAATTCGGTAACTGGCCACTTTCGTGCAAGCGAAGCAACTCCTTGGCTCTTTCCAGTCTAACTTTTTTGTGTGCATCGCACAAACTTCAATGGCTTTAGTCCAAGCTAATTTTTTAATATGTGTTGTATCCGTTCTCGCGATATGTTCAGCTCACGAGCAATTTTTCTACCACTGCGGCGTGGATTTCGATCAAATCTGGCCTTCACTTTTCGGATCATGTCTGGTGTTGTTACCGCTTTTTTCGTCCACTTTTTGGACGCGATGCAACACTGCCAGTATCACGATAACGAGCAATGGTGGAGGGCTCTAACGATAGCCACTTGTGTTTTTCCACCCAAATATAAAGCAATCACTCTATCACGCTTGAATTCCATCACGAATAACTTTTTTTCTGAATGCAATAGATCAAAATGCTTTTGTAAGCTTGTAAACAATAAAATGAACTGTCACTGAAATAAATCTAATAAATCTGAAGTTGGTTGCAATGCATATCAGCCACCCTGTACTGTCACGTCCAATTCTCAGAATTGAGTCCCAAAATCATGTGTTGTACTGTGTTATAATTAACACAATTGTATTTCTATTGAGTAACTTTATGAACTTTCTGGTAACATTTCCGAAAAAATTATTTGTTATCGTTTGGCTAAACGGTCATTTAAATTAAAGACAGTGGCTTTTTAATTTGTATTAATTGATTATTTTATTTAATTTCCGATATTTCGAACAACATCGCTGGTCATCTTCGGGGAGATTATTTTAAAAATTATAATTTTTATATTTACACGAAACACTGTGTCTGCAAAGCTTCAGATCCCTGAAAAATTGATGAAAGAAGTGTCACTTTCCATCCAACACCATAGTCATGGCTTGACTATAAGTGATTGTCTGTCTGTCCGTCTAACTCATCCTCTTCGGAATTATTGAACCGTCAAATTCGTAACACCTGTTGGTTTATGATTTTAAACAAAAGACTTTCGCTTAACGAATGCTTGACATGCGACCAATACGTTTTGGAAAACGTAAAAAATTCCGCAATTCAAAATGTCGCCCATTGCCATGTCGCCTATTGCTTTTAGGTGATTTTTCGATTTTGAATTTAAATTCTCATTCGAAATTATACTAAACATGGATGTGGTGGCGGTGAACATGAACATTAATTAAAAGTCTTAAGGCTGACGACAAAATCCAAAAAACAAACAAAATTGCGTGTAAGAATTTAATGAACTTTTGCCGTTTTATGATATTTCTACAAATATGACGACGACGGACATTGGGAGTGCATTTCTTTACCGCTGGAAACCCAGGGAAACGTCGGGGCGAACAAAAACATGCCATGGCTTGTGGAATGAATGCCTAAAGTAAATTAGTTTTTTTTCTCGATTTTAATTACAGTGGTGTAATGCAAACAAATTTTATGGCTAATTAAAGCAATAGATTTTTATTTGTTGTAACTATATGAATGGCTGGCAATTTTTGTACGCCGTTTGTTATTATTATTGTTCATTTCGTCTCGGGACGAGTACATCAACTAGGAGGTGCTCGTACACCAAAAACCATATTAGTAAAACTCTTTAAAAATTGGAGAGTGTTATACTCGTATGTACGTACATTATTTTCATTGTTGTTGATGTTATTATTAATTTATTTATTTGTTGCCGCAGTTTGCAGCAAACGAAGCTGGCTGGCTGGCATTGGCAAGGTAATAATGTGCATACCACGCATGCAACAACTTCAGGTTTACATTTTATATACCTTTTTGCTGTTGTTGTCTTTGCATAAATATAGTTTTAATAACAACAAGGTGTTTGATTGGATGCATGGACGCAAAGACCGACAGACAGCTGCAGGGGGGCAGGGACGGACAGACCACTGTCCGTCCATTTATCCTCTGTCTATGGCCTTACCTTGAATATTTATTTAACTGAATGCACAGCGCATGTGCAGCTCAATTTTTTTCTCACCAGTTAGTTGCCTGTCTAGGTATATGATAAACAGCTCCAGTCAGTGTTTTGAAAGACAATGGCGCAGGGGCGCGCAGCATGGCGCTTACAAAAATGCAGGCTCTCAGCCTTTGGGGCAGGCAGCATTTGCTTCGACAACCAAACACTCTCATATAAATATTGCCATGTATCATAGGCACATTGAACCGGCCTTTTGAGTCACGAATCAAGATCACGGCTAAATTGAAGTTATATGTTTTTTTTGGTTTGGTTTTGAAGTGTAATCTAAACATGTACATAGTTAAAATGCCCCTTTTTTGGAGTTAGTGAAGAGTTACTACACTCAGAGGAAAATGGCTAATGGTTATACTACGTATTATGGCGAAAATGTTGACATATAGTTTTTTTTTGCAATAATTAATTAAATTTTTTAATTTTTTAACAACATTTCCGAAATGCGAGAAAATCCCCAATTAAATTCATGCAATTACAATTAATGAATTATTTTGTAATGCGTTTATGGAAAGAACTGCTCCTACAGCTGCTCCTTTCTTTGGAATACATAATCAATTTGGCCTTCCTTGTCCAGAGGTTAATGATTGTTAAATGTTTCTAAATAACCGTACAATTTTTCGGTATAATTGTATGATTTCGGTATATTAAGTTTAATTTCTTTGAATTAGATTATATTCGCAAATGGGCAATATAGGCTCAACCTCAAATTCGAATATAACTAGCAAAGACACACACACCATGATGCACGATTTTGGCGCCACCTACATGTGAGGCAATGAAAAAAACTGTTTATGACAAATTGGAAGAAAATAATGCAATTTTGAACGTAAATAAGATTGTAAAATACTTTGAAAAAAGTTTTGTAACAATATTGCTCTTAGAACGATATCGAACTCGTATGTTGCCAAAAAAATTGCAAAGGGCCCACTGTGGCTAGGTGGAAAATATTGGCTCTGCCAAATTTATAACAAAACAAGAAAAAGCGTCAACCATGGATTGCATTCAATTATATTAATGAAAAATCTGTGGATATGGAGCAAGTCATGGAACGATCCTTTTTGTTTAAGCAAATAATAGAAATAACGAACGCTAAAGTTTTTAGCCAAATTTTAGGCCTCTTTGAGAGCTACATCTACACGGGGACTGCAACAAAATATAAACTGATTTGTATACATTTTATTTCTTGTCAGCTAAATTGCTTAGAAAATGTGGTGTTTATGGCTTAAGCAAGCCTTTTTGGTAGCGACATCTACATGTGGACTATAACAAAATGTGAACTGATTTTAAAAACTTGTACTGCGATGAATTCTTGTCTTAATTAAATAGAAATTGCAAAGATTCAGTTAAAATATTTAAAAAATATGGTATTAATGGCTTAAACACGTATATTTTGGAGCGACCCCTATAGGGTGACTAAAACAAAATATAAACCGATTTGTAAAATTTTTTCTGTGATGAATTCTTGTCAAAATAGAATACAAACTGCAAAGTTTCTGCTAAATTGCTTTAAAAAAGTGGCATATATGGCTCAAAACCCGTATTTTGGAGCGACCTCTATAGGGGAGTTACATCAAAACATTGGCCGATATGGCCCATTTGCAATCCCAAATGACCTGCAACTATAAGAAGTATTTCTACCAAATTTGATCAGCCTAGCTCTATTATTACGGAATGTGGCGGGATTTCAACAGACAGTCAGACCGACAGACAAACGGCTAAATCGTCTTAGAATTTCACGACGATGAAGAATATATATACTTTATAGGGTAGCAGATCAATATTTCAAGTAGTTGCAAACGCATAGTATACCCCCATCCTATGGTGGAGGGCGTAACTAGATTTCAGCGTGCTCTATCCAAATCTGGTAGCCACAACCAGTGTGATCAAATTGGAAATGTTGGGCCTAGCTAGTGTATAGCAAAACTAGTTTTCGTCGTGCCATATCCGTATCTGGTAACCTTATGTTTCAAAAAATCTTCTGAGTCCTGGTATTTGAAATTGCGGGTGCTTCGCTGGCGTTGAAATGTAAATTTTTCCACGATTTTGGTGCATAATAAATTTTTCTATGACTTTGGTGCGTATATCAAGCTGAATTTGACCTATGGTATGGATTATTTTGTTGAGGTGCGCTGTGGTTTTTGGCTTCTTCGCATTGATCAGTGATTTAAGAAAACCCACAAGAAAATCGGTTCCAGTTCACATCTACTCCACGTCCAGATGACCATGCCCTCAAATCGCTCAATGTGGCACGAGCTGTGTGGCACGTAGCGACATTCTGTTAAAACCAAAGGTGTTCATATCATCCAATTCGGTATAAATCCCATTCAACATGAACCGATGACGACGCAAGCCCAAAAACCACACCAAACAGTTACTTTTTCGTTATGGATCTCATGTGCAGTCGTATCGGGTATCGGGATGATATGTTTAAACATTTGTTCCACTGTACCATACACAGCACAACACATGATTTTGGGACTCAATTCTGAGAATTGGACGTGAGAGTAGCCCCAAAAATAAGAACTTCTGCATCATTCGTTTAGTCAAGTTGGCTGAATTAATAATTTAATGGCCATACGATTTTTTTTGCTCAAGATGTATTTTAGCACTTTTTCCATATTTTAACATTGTTATATCTCGGTATACTCTTCTCTTCTGTGTCTGAAGCAACGTTGTAGATATCGAATAGGAGAAAAAATGCGGAACAAAGCTACCCGAAAAAAGTGCATCCAGTGCCTTAAAAATGCAAAAATTCCCATTTACGCCATTTTTCACTTTTTTGCTCAATAACTGGATCATTACAAATATGATATTTTTTTTTGAAGTGCCTATGTACGATATCATAAGGACGTTTCGCCGATGTTCTATAGGAAATGGTATAATGAAAATGCAGGACCTAGAAACACAGCTACATAAACGCTCATAAATGTGCGTGGACGCTGAGTTGCTCTTCTTGTTCTTTCATGTTAATGATACCTACTCCGTTCACATTCAATTAAAGGTAGAAAAGGGAAGTGGACTTAAAAATCTCATATTTTCTGTGTAAGAATAGCTGTAACATGAATCGGAATTTTCATCATGCAAAATAAAGTTTATAAAGAAACAAGTAAGAAAGTTTCAGTCGGGTAAACCGACTAAGGTATACCCTCACTTTGTGAGTAATGTAATATATAACATTACACCAATAAATCTGTCAATTTGTGTGGGAGGTACCAGAAGGGGTTTTCCAAATACACATATTTTTCGGTAAACAGTACATTCTTAAATACATTGCATTGTGCTGAACTATAAGCGTTTGTGTGCACTGGTATATTAAAGTTACGAGCTATGTAATTTTGGTATGATTTAGTCATTTTGTGTGGGAGGTACAAAAAGGGGCGGGGTGATAACGCCCACTTTTTACAGGACTATAGGCACTACAACAGCATTACACTGTACAAAATTTCAAGTATTTGTATGCACTGGTATTAAAGTTACAAGCCGTTTACTTTGGTACGAAACGGGCCATTTGTGTGGGCGGTACCAAAAGGGACTGTACAATGATGCCCATTTTTTACCGGACTATAGGCGCTACTAAAACATTATACTGTAAAAAATTTCAAGCATTTTTATGCACTTGTATTAAAGTTATAAGCAGTTAAATTTTGATGCAAAATGGTCCATTTGTGTGGGAGGTACCAAAAGGGGCATGCCAACTTCACCCATTTTTCTCGAGTTAATAGCGACTAATATACTAATATTATGTGCATAATTTCAAAAGATTCGAATAAGTAGTATAGAAGTTATTAAAGAATCAATATTTCACTAAATTTTAACCCTTTGTGTGGGAGGTACCAGAAGGAGTAGACCAATATGGCCCATCTTCGAACTCATGCGGAGATAGATCAAAATATTACCACATACCAAATTTGAAGTCAATCGGTTACTCCTTTCGAGAGTTATCGTGCGCACCAGCCAGCAGACACACAGACAGACAGACAGGCAGACAGACAGACAGACAGACAGACAGACAGACAGACAGACGGACGGACGGACATTGCTCATTCGACTTAAAATGACCCAAAACGGATTTCCTCCGAACATACTTAGGGTCTTAGATCACTCCTTCGATGTGTTACACTTTTTTCCGTAGCAAATGATATATACCCTCGTCACACTAAAGTGAGGGTATAAAAAATATATGTGGATATATCTAATTCTGAGCCGATAATCGCTAAATTAAGCAATATTCGTTCTTAAATTGAGAAACATCTTTCTGGAGAATCTTGTAATGATCGGAAGTAAAGTACAACTTCTATAGCGCTTTGTAACCAAATCAGAAGGAAAATATATATGAAGGTTATATATAAATCTGAATCGATTTTCCCTGAATACTCATTCATGTAAAATAGAAAGCTCTTTCTGTCGAATTTCGTACTGCTCGGATATAAAATACAGTCTCTGTAGCCCCATTTGGGGCGTGGCACACAAAGTTACCAAATCATACCAACATTGAATGGCTCATAATGTAAATACCAGTGCACATACACACTTTCACTTCAGTAAAGTGCAATGTCTTTAAAGTATCTACTGTACAGCGCAAAATATGCGTATTTGTCATGCCCCTTCTGGTACCCCCACACTAATTGACAGATTCATTCGACCTCAACTTCTTCATAACTTCAGTAAGAAACATCTAAATATTTTCATATTCTGTATTTTACACATTTGCAGTGACTATAGCCTGACAAAAAATGATTTTTTTTAACCTTCTGGTATCTCCCTCCCGAAGTACCAGATTACATTACTGATAGAGTAAGGGTCTACCTTAGTCGGTTTATCCGACAGACACTTATTTATTTTTTTATATGAATTACAATACAATGTAAATTTATATTCTAATTTTACGGTACAGGGAAAAGCCGGGTTAAAAAGATCACATGTGGCTAGATTTTTGCAGTGACAGACCAGAGCCTTCGTTGGGAATAGAACCCACGGGGCCCACTACTCACCTACTGGGGCGCTCTATCCGACAGACATTTTCTTACTTGTTAATTTGTTCTTGGAAAAGAAAGCCATATGTAAACTTCTTCTGCGTTAGAATCCGGTCTGGAGAAAGAAACGAGAACTGTTTCGAACTAAACTAAATTTAAAATTATTTAATTAATTATAAATAAACTGTTTTCTTTAGTTCAATTATGAAATATTCGTATCTTAATATTTCATTATTGTTGGTGCCATATCAATGTCATTGCTTTTAATATTAGGACACCTTTTACAAAGTGTAATCATCTTAAGCCATCACAAATAAAAAAATGGAATACACCATCATTCAGAGATTGTAGCTGGTCCAAATCGAATGAAGTCCAGTTAATTTAAATTAAAAAGAAAACTTGTTTCCAGCTTACTTCATACATGCAATTACCAATCTGTATTTCTGCAAGTGTATCTGCCCACTGTATGTTCTATTCGCTTCTGCAACGCAGTTCTAGAGAAATACAATTTATGCCATTAAATGTATGTGTGGTTGTACGAGTATTAATGATTTTTTTCTAATTTCATTTCAGCTGAAGACTGTTTTATGCAACTCGTTGCAGACCTTGTTCATGTCCAGCATTGCGTCTAACTGGTTTCCAATAAATTTCTCAGCAATTAGAACAAATTCTGTATGAAAATACGAAAAATGTGGTTACACAAACGCCCAGCTAGCCTGGGTAGCAGAGAGACAAACGGACGGACGGGCAGTCTGACTGTATGGGGACGACTTTGGTGCAACCACATGAAATGGGGCACATGACCCACAAACCCACTAAAACTGCCACAACTATGCCTTCACTCACTCGCTGCTCGTTCAAGTGGCAATAGCTGCAGGTTTACTACAGAAAAACATAGGTTACAGAGATTTTTATGGGTATTTTTTACTATTTTTTTTTAATATTCAAAAATTGGTTTACAGCCTCGCCAGCGATGATGGGCGTACGGCCGACAAACACCAACGTCTTAAAAGACGTGAACGACAACAATTGACAATGGTAATAATAGTGTCTGTCTATAAGTCAAAAATAAACAAAAATTTGTAGCTAAAAGAAACAATTTAATAAAGTGCATTTAAGCCATGGCCTCAAATTAAGTAATACGACAACGGCGGTTGGTTTGTCGGTTGGCAGAAAACCACACAGAGCCAACGACAGACGAACGACTGAACAACTCTTCGATTTCTGGTCGCTGCTGTTGTATTCCAAAGAGCTCCAACCCCCCGTCACCGCAAAGCCTCAATGGTTGTTGTCATATCCATTGCTGGCCGCTAGTCACAGTTCAGTGTCTAGCAGTCTCCAACCACCACCAGTACCATTGATCGGCGATGTGTCTCTTCGACGATGTGGCGGTACTATAATTGTGGGGTGCAAAATGTTATTCATTTGAAAATTCAACAAAACCAACACCGAAATCTGTGATTTGCACAAAAGCCAACCAACAATTGTTAACTATTTTCCATACACCAACTTCGCGTCGAGAAATTATGGTCTAGATTTTATAATAAAAATTGTTAAACAAATTTTTTGCTTCTCTTTGAGCGGATAAGTGGAGCCTTTGTTAATTTTTTTGTTTTGGGCGGAAGTACAAATTTTTTATTGGATTTGGTGTTTGGGGTCATTCGGCAAAAAGAAAAAAATGAGTGGGTCATGAGGAAAAACAAACAATGAAAGCACATTGAAATATTTACATACATACAAAATGCTGCATTTATTTAATAACGGTAATTTGTTGGCGATTTTGAACATGTCTTGATTTCAAAATTATTTCAGCAGTGAAGTTTAGTGAATGTGATGCAATTTTGCAATTTAAAAGGATAAGAAAATTTCACGTTTATTTTTTTTCCAGACTCATGTATTGGTATTAGAATTCTCAGATCAACAAATTAAAATCAACAGATCAAAATTACTTAGCCAACGAAAAGACAATATAATATTATTTAGCTAAACTACACTTACATTATCAAAAGACTTAAGCAACAAACATATTTTCAAACGACTGCCCAGCAGCGCACAGTGGGAGTAATTATTTATTTATATTAATTACAATACAAAGCCGGGTTACAAAGACCATGTGCCTAGGTTTTTGCAACGACAGACCGGAGTCTCGGGTGGGAATCGAACCTACGACCCCCAAACTCAGAGGCGAGTACGCTACCCACTGGGGCACTCATAGGGAGTAATTAAAAAAAAGGGGAAATATGTCGGACGTTTCTTAACCAGAACAAGTAAAAGCGTTACGTTCGGCCTAGGCGAATCTTATATATCTATATTACGGGTACTAATAAACTCATTATACCAAATTTCAGCCCAATTCCTTGAAATTTGAGTTTTGTGGCGTTAAGAAGTCATATCTAGAGGGACCTTTGTATGGGGGATATATAAAAACATAGACCTATGACTACCGTTGCTCGTGTGAAGGGTACCGGGTATAAATAAACCCCAGTTACCAACTTTCAGCCCGCCCAGTTGACAGTTGTGGTCTCTATGACGTTAAGAAGTCAAATCGGGGAGATGTCATATATGGGGGCTATATCCAAAATTGGACCGATATTGCCCATTTGCAATCCCAAGATACCTGCAGATATAAGAAGTATATGTACCAAATTTCTGCCACCTAGCTCAAGTATTGTAGCGAGATTACAACAGACGGACGGAGGGACAGACGGACATGGCTTAATCGTCTTAGAATTTTACGAAGATTAATATGGGGTCTCAGATCAATATTCAGTGGTGTTACAAACGAAGTCACAAAATGAATATACCCCCCATCCTATGGTGGATGGTATAAAAAGACGTATTAGAGAAGTTACATTTTCTATCTGGACCCTTTATGGTATACAGGGGCGAAGCTACAGGACCTTAAAGTTGACCACCTCGGATAAGTAAAATGTTTTAGCGCGTCTGATTCATAAAATCTTTTGTGCATTCTACTAACCGAGTTCGATATATCGACAGACGGACATGGCTAAACGGACTCAAAATGTGATTCTAAGTCGAGCTTTAGTTTTTCTTTTGTGCGTTTTAAAATCATGAAACAAGTGATGTGGACCAGAGTGCGATGTAGGGTATAAATTAAACTTGTCCTAACCTTGTTCTAATTTTTATAGGATTATATAAGATTAAGATATCTTTGGCGTAAAACCTTAAAAATTGGAAATTTATCAGTTTTATTTTAGAATGGTTTTAACTTTACATTTTCCTTTTTTCTTACAGACACATGAGCTCGCTCTAATGTGGTAAGTAATTTTGACACTGATAATCATTTTTATATTTGAAAAGTAAGAGAATTGAGAAAAATAGAATTTTAAATTAAACAAATTTAAACAAGTAAGAAAGTTCAGCCTGCTAAACCGACTTATGAATCCCCTCACCTTTATTTTCTTGTTTTAATTAAATTATTATCAATTTAAATTGCATTTAATAACCTTAAAGTATGTACTGGTATTAAAAGTATAAACCGATAACATTATGTGTAAAAAGGTCCATTTGTGTGTGTGTGGGGGGGGGGGGGGGGGTTGTTTCCAAAAGGGCCGTGTCAATAACGGCCAATTTTCTCTAGACTCTAGGTACTATAAAAGCATTTCTCTGTACGAAATTTCAAGTATTTGTATGTACTGGTATTAAAGTTAAAAGCTCTTAACTTTTGGTACAATCAGGTCCATTTGTGTGGGAGGTACCAAAAGAGGCGTTCCAGTTACGGCCACTTTTCTCTAGACTCTAGGTACTATAAAGGCATTTCACTGTGCAAAATTTCAAGTATTTTTATACATAATTTCAGGTCTTTGTATGCACTGGCAATAAAGTTATCACCTATTTACTTTTGGTTAAAGATTGTCATTTGTGTGGGAGGTACCAAAAGGGGCGTGGTATCTTCGCCCATTTCCCTCGAGGTAATAGTGACTAATAAACTAATAGTATGTGCAGAAATTCAGAGGATTCAAATAAGTAGTATAGAAGTTATTAAATAATCAATATTTCACTAAATGTTAACCCTTTGTGGGGGTGGTACTCTAAGGAGTGGACCAATATGGCCCATTTTCAAACTTAGCCGGAGAGAGAAGAAAATATTACGACATACCAAATTTGAAGACAATCGGTTACTCCTTTCGAGAGTTATCGTGCGCAACAGCCAGCAGACAGACCGACGGACGGACATTGCTCATTCGACTTAAAAATGACCCAAAACGGATATCCTCGGAATATACTTTGGGTCTTAGGTCACTCCTTCGATGTGTTACACTTTTGGCTCGTAGCAAATGATACGAGTATATACCCTCCTCCAGGGACGTATCCCGGACGTATCAAAAGCGTAAAAAATGGTAACAGTAAAAGTAATAACAACTAAAAATAAGAAAAGTGCATGGTTTCCTCGCTAAAACTTTTTAAATTATGCATCGATTTTCTTCGGAATGGTCTCAATTTATTCATAACCTTTCAGAGTTTACGATAAAATCACAAAAATATGACAATTATGCGTTTATAGATGTTTTTATGAGGATTTATTTAAAAATTATTAAAATTTTCTCAAAAAATATGATTTTTTGCAATACGTTGTAAGATATCGTCGAAACCGCTGAACGGATGGAAAATTGTATTGTGCGAAGGCTACTTAATTCTGAAGTTTGTAAAGCTTACCTGAACCAATTCGGATGAATGGTTCTCTAGTTATGCCATAATATGTGGTTCAACCTCTCTTTTTTCTTAGCCTAAAGGGTTGGCTCTTTAAATTCTCGCGATAAGTTGTGATATGGAAATAAATTAGTGGTTGAACGACATATAGTGGCATAACTCCAGAACCATTTATCCGATTTGGTTGAGGAAAGTTTTAAATAATTAAATATTAAGTAGCCTTCAACTTCATATAATACCATTTTCCATCCGTTCAGCGGTTACAACGATATACGAGTATTACAAAATATTGCAAAAAAATGTGATTTTTTGATAAAATTTTAATATTTTTAAAATAAAACTCCCATAAAACAATCTAAAAATGAACAAATGTTATATTTTTATGATTTTATCGTAAAGTCTGTTCGGTCATGAATTAAACGAGCCCATTCCGAGCCCCCATCGATGCATAATTTAAAAAGTTATAGCTAATTTAGTAAGGTTTTAACTTTAAAACTTTCTTATCGATGAAAAATTTACAAAAACAAACTTTAAAAGCTATGATTGGAGATTTTGACGTTTTTTGACGTCTAGAATCAGAATCTATGCATTAAAACAGAAACCCAAGAAAAAATATTGTTTTTGTCGACCGGTGTAATTATTGGTTGGCTTTAAATTTATGATAACCAGATATGGGGAAAATTACGTTAAAATTACATTTATGATTTCTTATCTATCTACCGTTTTAACAGGTTGCAGTGATGGAATGAGTTTGCACAACCGTGTATGTAAATTTGACTTTATATTTAGTGTGGTAATAAGTAGTACGGTTTTGGCCATTACACAGAACTTATCACGGTATTTGCAAACGATTAACCTAGATATAATAAAGGTTTACGAAATCATAAAATTGGCAACTAAATTAAGTGACATGCGTAGAAATTCAGATGCGCAGTTTGATAAACTGTTTGAAGAATCCACACAACTTGCAAGAAGTTTTGGAATAGAAGCTGCACTACCTAGAAGAGTAGGCACTCAAAAGTATAGGGCTAATATTCCTGGTTCAGATACCAATGCGTATTTTAGGACAGCATTGTTCATACCATATCTGGACGAAGTAATATCTCATTTAAATAATAGATTTTCCGAACATGAAGCTATAATTACAAGTCTGTTTAATATCGTTCCGATACGAGTTGTAAATCTAATAAAGGAAGATTTCAAAGAAGTCACACTTTTTTACAAAAACGATTTAAAAAATTCAGCAAAATCTGTTTTAGCTGAAATAAGTATATGGATTGATTATTGGACATGGTCCCAAGCGTTTTTACCCTTTTGCAGATACTGGCCACAATACCTGTGACAACGGCATCTGCTGAGCGAAGTTTCTCGACGTTAAGAAGAATAAAAACTTATCTCCGGAACAGAATGGAAGGAGAAAGGCTATATTATCTGGCTTTGATGTCTATATACAAATATGAAGTCAAAATCGATGACATAATTGATATATATTTCTTTCAAAAAATCGAAGTTTACATTTTTAACTCTTACGTATTTTATTATCAAAAGTTTTACTGATCTCGTACTAAAGTACACATTTATATTTAGGAATAAAATTCGAATAAAAAACTAAGGAACTTAACTTCCATTACCTACACAATAAACGCAATTTTTTAATTGTTTATCTTTGTTATGGAAAAAAACGTTGGCCCCCCGAACCAAAATCCTGGATACGTCCCTGCCCTCCTCTCTAAGGTGAGGGGATAAATAATATATTTCTATAAGGAAAATCTTGTATTACAATGAAGTCATAATAAATGATGAAATAACATTTCATAAAAAGGATGACAATTTCAGTAGGGTAAACCGACTAAGGTATACCCTCAAATTGTTCATTTTTTTTTTCAGACTATAGTCATAGAAAATATTCTCTAAAATATAAAATGTGAAAATGTTAAGGGGGTCCAAAAGAGGCGTGGCTATAAGTATCGCTATTTACCCGACTGTAGTTACTATAAAAGCATTACACTGCACATAAAACATATATTTATGTATATGCACTGCTACTAAAGTTATATGCTGTTTAATATTTGTACAAAAATGGTCCCTTTGTGGGGGCCAGGTCACATCGCCCATTTTTTCTGAAGATGATATCGCCAAAAAAACTATTATTATGCAGATTCGGAAAGGTAGAATAGATTAGAGAATTATTTCACTAAATGTTAACTCTTTGTGAGAGAGGTATTAGGAGGAGTGGGCCAATGTGGCCCGCCTTCGAACTTAGCGTGAGATATAAAAAACATATTATCACATACCAAATTTCACTGCTTCCGAGCGTTATTGATCACATCAGACAGACAGTTAATTATACCCTACACAACTCACGTTAAAAGAGAAGTATCATTATCTGAGTCGATTTAGTCATTACGAAAATTTGTACAGGGACTTATTTGGGGAAAGGGACGTACCCTATTGGAAATGGTATATATTGGTCCATGATTTTATATAGCCCCCATATAATGAATGATCCAATTTGAATTCACCGACTGAAATTTTGCAGTTTATGGGTGTTTTTTATGTGCTTGAGAAGTTGAAACTTACAAATGATAACACTGTGCTAGTCCAAAAATGTAACAGAAAGGAGACCCTATGGATAGACCTATTTCGGCCATGCTGAATCCAGGGGCATTAGCCGTTTTTCTATGTTAGCTCTTGTTTTCGCGATATTCGACCACAAAGTTTGTTAGGAAATCAGAGAGCTGACTTATCTCTTTGGTTATTTTGAAGTGGAAGACTTCGGAATATACGCTTCAGTCCAAAGATCGAAATAAAGGGAACATTTGGACAATTATTTTTCTCAAAACAGTCGTCCACGCTTCTCACCCCCTTGCCCCTGAAAAAGTGCAATGAAATCTTATCATATGTTAAAAAACATATATATCGTCGACATTTTTAGTAGTTTATTTTTCTCAACGATAAATATTCCTCGCGAAGAAATACTATAAGTCCTTTCTCAACTTTTTATGAGAATTAAGCAAATTTCGAGTTATTACATAATTTGTGTATTTTTCTGCTCATAGCAGAAAATATCTTTATATATACAATCCTTTGTACGTTTGTTAGTAACGCATGATCTCCGAAACCATAAGAGGGAATGGACTAAAAATTAAACAACAGGCTCAGTTTGGGGTCATCTGTGTTTTAGAAATGTTTTCATCGCGATAAATACTGGAGTGGTGAAGTTATTTGCAAAATTCGCATTTGCAGGGCGATTTGACAGAAATTTAAAATGTATGTGCGGTTTGTTTTGATAACAGTTTGTACGTATGATTCTAACATGTAGATGGCGCTATAGTGGACTTATGGTCAATATACATTTTTAATGATTTTTTCCTGAAACACGGGATGTATGCATTTTTGAGCGAAATATTAGTTAACAAATCAATATTATTAGAATAACAAATCAATACATCCCAAACAGAACGGGCAGGACAACGTCTGCTGGGGTCAGCTAGTTTGAAATAAAATTGTTTGACTTAAATTTTTGTAAATTATTTTTTCGTTAGTGTTAATGGAAATTTCAAAGGTAACCAACAAAACCTGCTAAATTGTGAAACCTTTTCATAAATATGTTGAAAGGAGACTAATAGTAATTTTTCGCGAGGAACATTTTTCTCAAAGATACAAACTAAAAATGTCGATGATTTGTACGACGTTTGACACATGGTAAGATTTGATTGCACTTTTTCGGGGGTAAAGTGGTGAGAAGGGTGGTTGACTATTTTGAGAGAAATAATACTCGAAGGGTTTCCTTTACTTCGTTCTTTGGACTGAAGCGCGTTTTCGGAAGTCTTACACTTCAAAATCACCTCCGAGATAACCAACCTATCTGATTTTTTTGCAAACTTTGTGGTCGAATATCGCGAAAACATGAGCTAACCTAGAAAAACGGTTAGCTCCATTGGATTCAGCAAGGTCGAAATAGGTATATTCATAGGGTCTCCTTTCTGTTTCATTTTTAAAGTGTTCATTTCGAGCACAGAGTAATTCAATACAGAAATATTGTTTGTATGAAATTTCTTTATTATGATGATTGAATGACATTTTTTTTATCTGGTTGATAATTTCATGGTATTTATTTTTATAACCTACACCACCTGTGGTACAGGGTATTATAACTTTGTGCATTTGTTTTTAACACCCAAAAGGATAAGAAATAGACGTTTATTATACCGATCGACTTACAATCACTTCTGAGTTGATTTGTCTATGTCCGTCTGTCTGTCTGTGCAGGTATTCTTGTAATCAAAGTACAGGCCACAATTATGGTCCGATCTCGACGAAACGTTACACATATCGTTTTTTGGCCCAAGGACGATCCCTTTTGGTTAAAATCGGTCCAGATTTACATAAAGCTTCCATATACATATATGTACCTCCGATTTGGCATACATGCACTGCACACAAAGAAAAATACATAATATTAGACAACTATAACTCTACGAAATATTAAACAACTATGTACAACTCTCGTTTACCGGAACTAAAATTTAGTTTGTTGTGACAGAAACTTATTATTCGTAAGCAATTGCTTGTTCTGACCAAAAGAATTTCAGTCGTCGTAAACGAGAATTGTAGTTGTCTAATATTTCGTTTCGCAGAAACGAATTTTTTCTTTGCGGGTGTATACGCAACATTTTTAAACCGTTTTGTACAAAAATTGACAGAGAGTAGTTTCGTAATATACTTAGAGACATTACAAAATTTGAGAAAAATCGGTTCAGATTTTGTTGTAGCACCCGTATATATGTTACCCAAGATTTGACATGTAAGCGCTGTAAAAACTGTATTTTATATCCGAACAGTATGAAATTCGGCAGAAGAAGGTTTCTTATTACAAGAATTACCACTGCCAAAATTGAGGAAATCGGTTCAGATTTAGTTATAGCCCCCACATATATGTTACTCCCGAATTTGACATGTAAGCGCTTAAGAAACTGTATTTTATATCCGATCAGTGCGAAAGAGGTTTCTTATTACATAAAGGTATACTGCCAAATTCGGGGAAAATCGTTTCAGATCAGATATAGCCCCCATATATATGTAACATCCGATTTCACATGTGAGCGCCGTAGAGACTGTATTTTATATCCGATCAGTGCGAAATTCGGCATATAGATGTTTCTTATTACATAATGGAATACTGCCAAATTCGAGGGAAATCGGTTCAGATTTAGATATATCCCTTCGTTGTACAACAGTTGTGTCTAACACATGTGGTTTTATATTTTTCTTAAACCATTCCTAGAAAACAATTTCTATTTTCATGGGGATCGTGTGTTACTAACAAACGTACATAGGATTTTATATATAATGATAATATTATTTTTCTATTTTTCAATCAAAATGTTAATCGAGAATGAAAAAATAATTTTTGAATAGCAATTTTTAAATGTTATTTTTTCTATGCATGAAGAAAATACCATCAAATGAAAAACTGGGTCATCAGCAGTTCAAGTCTCCACCAATCAGTCAGACAGACAGGCGGATAGACAATGACATTAAACGTCCTTAAGGAATGTCTTCCCCAATTTGTTATGACCAGATTTCTGGCCACACAAACAAGTATTAATTTTGAAACTAGTGCTATATTTTTTGACTATCACTCCAAACTATAGAACCCTTTGCATCAACAATCAAACAACAATAAGTAACACTTTCGCAATGTCATGCTTGGCATACGTACATATGTCCATCCGTCACTCAAACTCGTGGCAAATATGAAAGAATAGAAAATGCGAGAAAACACCACTGGAAGCAAAGCTAGCCACCGACCGATCACCAACCACAGAGCCAGACGAGCAAAACAAACAACACCAGACATCCCAATATGGTCATATGTGGAAGCACCACCATCACTACAACCGCCAGATATGGTCACAGATGTCCAAATGGATTTTCCTTTTTCTTGCATGAAATTTCTTTATTATTCTATATTCGGTTGGCCGACCACCAAAACCCCAGAAAGAGACCAGAGACCCCCCAACACATTCAGTTGTTCATAGTGACCACAATACGAGTACTTACACTGGGATCACGTCTCAGACCACGGCTATACTCGAATCATATCGTGTGTGTGTGCATCGTATCATATCTTTTGGGTTTCGCTTAAAACGATAAACGGTACGTTTTCTTGATTTCCGTTTTTTTTTCAACCTATCCAAGCTTAGCAAATCACATATCAAATTTGTATTAACCTAATTAAAAAAGCGTATTTTCTAATAATTTTTTTATTTTTGATAATTATGTTATGTTTCTGTCATTATAAACCAATTTTAGAGGGGGTCTACTGGTTTCTATTTTATCAGTTGCTATTGCTGCCCAAAGGCAGATGATTTGTCAAAAAAAAAATTATGTGAAAAATAAGATTACCTGTTTACCTTTTCTGCTGGGTCTATTTAAACATTGTTATTAGTTTTTTTTGGATTTTTTTATAGGTATCTATACACATGTTTTATTTTCATTGCGACTTAATTCCATTGAAGGTCATCATAGTTGGAGTTTTTTTTAAATAAAAACATTTAACTTAAAACGCAAACCTTAGACAGACTCTTAGGTACGCTCTTGTTAATCATATTCATTGTAACAAATTAAATTGGTATGATTATTATACTAAGGTCACAAAGTCACATTACACTTGCCAAGAGAGCTTCAATTGATTGATTTGATTTTGTTTTATAAATATGAAATATTAATATTTCTGTGTTGATTTACGGTACCATTCATTCAAACTGATAAATGTATACGAAATTCATTTCCCCATAACTTTTGTAGCTATCATACACGTATGTCGATGTCTTCAAATTGTGTATATTAGATTACTTTACCAATAGCTTTAATCTGACAAGGAATGAACAACATTTTTTGTTCGTTGTGGTACCTCGTACAAGAAGTAACAGTATGTCAAGAAAGTGTTTTTTTAGATTGGAAAACAATACTTTCTGATACACCTTTTTGGTAAAACAAAATTTTGTATTATTTAAAAAACAATTTTTTCGTAAAAAAATGTAAAAAAATTTAGTATTTTCTATCAATAAGTTAGTCAAAAACCAGTAAGGAAAGGCAGAAAGTCTGGCGGGGGCCGACTATATAATACCCTACACCTTCCTAATAATGCGATAAGGGTCATTGCGATAATAATTTGGAATAATTGGTAAATGGGTAGGAACATATTATCTATTTCTGAACCGATAATCGCTAAATTAAGCAATATTCGTTCCTAAATTGAGAAACATATTTCTGGAAAATTTTAATGATCGGAAGTAAAGTACAGCTTCTATAGCGCTTTGATACCAAATCAGGAGGAACATATGTACGGATGTTATATATTAGTCTGAACCGATTTTCCCTGAATACTCATTCATGTAAAAATACCTCTTTCTGTCGAATTTCGTACTGATCGGATATAAAATACAGTCTCTACAGCGCTTACATGTCAAATCGGGCGTAACATATATATGGGGGCTATATCTAAATCTGAACCGATTATCTCCGAATTTGGCAGTATTCCTTCATGTAGAAAGAAACCTCTTTTTGCCGAAATTCTCACTGATCGGATAAAAAATAACATTTTTACAGCGCTTACACTTCAAATCGGGGGTAACGTATATATGGGGGCTATATCTAAATCTGAACCGATTTATTCCAAATTTAACAGTGTTCATTCATATGATAAGAAACCTCTTTCTGCCGAATTTCAGACTGATCGGATATACAATAAAGTTTTTACAGCGCTTACATGTCAAATCTGTGGTAACATATATATGGGGGCTATATCTAAATCTGAACCGATTTTAACCAAATTCAATAGGGATCGTCCTTGGGCCAAATAAAACATATGTGTAAAGTTTCGTCGAGATCGGACCATAATTGCGACCTGTACTTTGATTACAAGAATACATGCACAGACAGACAGACGGACATAGCTAAATCAACTCAGAAAGTAATTCTAAGTCGATCGGTATAATAAACGATGGGTCTATTTCTTCTCCTTTTGGGTGTTACAAACAAATGCACAAAGTTATAATACCCTGTACCACAGTGTGGTGTAGGGTATAACAACAAAAAATTACACAGTACAACACATGATTTTGGTACCCAATTCTGAGAATTTGACGTGGAAGTAGCCCCAAAAATAAGAACATTCGTTTAGTCATTTTGGCTCAATTAATAATTTAATGGTCATTCGGTAATTTTTTTGCTCAAGGTGGATTTTTAGCACTTTTTCTATAGTGTAACACGGTTATATAAGAATAAAATAAGAACAATGGGTAGTTTTTTCTAATTTCTCAAGAAGTGAGGATAAACTTTAGTCGGCTTACCCAATTAAAATGTCATTCCAAACTTAGAGCGTCCTGTGCAATTACACTTTTTAATAGCAGTGAATTTTCAATGTCATTCCAGAGGGTGAAGTCATCCGATATGCAGTATGCGCATAAATTAACAAAACTCCATTATAACACAGTACAACACATGATTTTGGGACTGAATTCTGAGAATTGGACGTGAAAGTAGCCCCAAAAATAATTACTTCTGCATCAATCGTTTAGTCAAGTTGACTCAATTAATAATTTAATCTTTTTGCTCAAGGGATTTTTTTTCTTTTTCTATAGTTTTTCTCGGTATACCGTACGGAATATCTCTTTTGTGTCTGAAGCAAAGTTGTAGATATTGAATAGGAGAAAAAATGCGAAAAAAACCTACCCGAAATAAGTGCGTCCAGTGCCTTAAAAATCGCAATACAAAAATCGTCGTAAAAATAAAGCTATATTTCCGAAAATAGGTGCAGAGACATTTCATAGACTAGGGACGATCCCTATTGAAAATGGGACCTAATGACCCATGTTTTGATGTAGCCCCAATATAAAGGTCCCCACAGATGTCACTCCCTGACGCTCTTGAGAAAACAATTTTTAAATTTATATGGCTGTAATTGAAGAATATATACTTTATATTGGACCTAAACGTCCCTAGTAAAAATGAGGTACATCGGTTCATGTTTTGGTATAGCCCCCACATGAACGTCCCCACCGAAGACACTTCTTGACGCTCTAGAGAATAAATTTTTCAATTGATCTGGCTTAAATTTTAAGATTTATATTTTACATTGCGCTTTATCGTCGCTTGTAGAAATAAAAATATCCCTTCCAATTATACTTCTTGGCGTTAACGCATGCGGAAATTTAAGTTTTTGTACTTCATATTGCATTAAATTGGTGTTATACATTCCGCTCTGCCCGACTTTAGTCTTTCCTTACTCGTTTTATTCCTGACACCACACTGTGGTACAGGGTATTATGACTTTTGTGCATTTGTTTGTAACGCCTAAAAAAAGAATTGACCCATTGTTTATTATGCCGATCGGTATAGAATAAATTTTTGAGTCGATTTATCCATGTCCGGCAGTTTTTTTGATCGCGACGAAAATTACTACACAGGCATTTCTTAGACTAGGGACGATCCCTATTGAAAATGGAGCAGATTGGTCCATGTTTTGATATAGGCCCCATATGAAAGTCCCCACCAATGCACAGTGGGAGCAATTATCCAGCTCCATGGATATCATATAAATGGTTTCGGGCACAAATAAACTCATATTGCCAAATTTCAGCCAGATTCGTTGAAATTTGTTGTTTTTGTTGCGTTAAGAAGTAAAATATAGGGGGAACTTTGTATGGGGGCTATATCAAAACCTTGACCTATGACTACCGTTGTTTGTGTGAATGTTTCCGGTAATAATTAAACAAATTTCAGCCACCTCAAGTATTATTGATTGTAGCGCGATTACAACAGACGGACGGCCAGACGGTCCATGTCATCGTAGAATTTTACGAAAATTAAGAATTTACTCGTATATACTTTATGGGGACTCAGATCAATATTTAGAGGTGTTAATATATCCCCATCCCATGGTGGAGGGTATAAAAATGAAAATAATTCTGCCCTTTCTTAACCAGACAACCGATTGCGCCAAATCTCGCCTCGCTTGCAGAATAGGTATTAGAGAAGTTACGTTTTATATTTGGCCCCCCATTTTATACTGGGGCGGAGCTACAGAGCCCGAAAGTTGGCCAACTCGGGTGAACAAAATGTTTAAGCGCGTGTTGCCTTTTCGTCAGATTTAGAAATTCTGAATTCTTGCAAAATAGTTCTACAAAAGACTAAGAGTTATGTCGTGTAATTATCGGATATATCTGCATTTTTCGCGAATCTGTCCTAGTAGTTTTTGAATAAGGGGGCAGAATATGCACAGATTTCTTTCACACCAACTTTTCTGGATTGGCAACAAATTTGGCATTTGTAAAAATAAAATAAATATAAATATAAATTATTTTCAAAAAATTCTATTTTTTGTCAGTTTTTTGTTTGGGAAAAAGTATATATTGCATTTTGGAATAATAGAAGAAGTTATTTAGAAAAGTATAACATAATTATATTAATCGTAAAGGAAACTTCCTAGAGAATGTTCTCGAAGAAAGAAGCGATCAAAAACATTCACATGTATTGTTGCCAAGCTTCTCCAATTTACTAAATATTTTACACAAATTTCAAGAGTAAGCCACATTTTCACCAATTGCAAATCTTGAATATTGAAAACATTGCCATTTAGGAAATTTGGAGGCTGGCTTTCCATATAGTAGATATAGAAGAAAATCCCAAAAAAAACAATTTTTATGGATTTTCGAAATTATTTTAGGGATTGACTTGTGCAAGTATAATGATTTGCGACTTGATTTCTGAAGTCTAGTGCTACAAACTATAAAATATTTCATTGAAATATATTAATTTTTAGATACGTTAAGGCGTTATAACACTTCTGTCTGCATTTAAAACTTGATTTTTATACCCTACACCACATTGTTGTCCAGGAGGAATTTATGCATTTGTTTGTAACACGCAAAAGGAGAATCGTTTATTATACCGATCGACTTGGAAAATACCTGTGCATGCTCGCCCAGTTCGTTTGGTGCGGCTTATGGGCTGGCGACGTCATCGGAACATACTTCTTCGAAATGAGGCCCGTCAGGCAGTTACTGTGAATGGTGTTCGCTGTCGTGAGATGATAACGAACTTTTTATGTCCCGAATTGGAAGATATGGATGTGGGCGATATGTGGTTTCACCTGGACGGTGCCACTTGCCACACAGCTAAAGAAACAATGGCTCATTTGCGCATCAAATTCAATGGCCGTGTTATCTCACGTCGTGGCGATGTCAATTGGCCGCCAAGATCATGTGATTTGACACCGTTGGACCTCTTTCTTTGGGGTTATTTGAAAGAAAAGGTGTACGTCGATAAGCCAGCAACAATTCAAGAGATAAATGATGAGATAATTCGGCACATTAATGGCATAGAACCTCAATTAGGCCTCAGCGTCATCGAAAATTTGGACCAACGGTTGGAAGAGTGCCGCCGAGGTCGCGGCGGCCATTTGGCCGATATTTTGTTCCATACATAATTGAACCACACACATTCAACATCGGCCCTTGCAATTTAACCACCCTTTATATATATCGGGTCCGTCAATAAGAGCGATACAAAAGTTTTTTTTAAATAAAACAAAAACGGTTTTGGATATCAATGAAATTCTTTATTCCTGTGAAACTACGTTCGATGCCATTATGTATGGAACTCGATTTCTTTTGCATGGCCACCACGGGCACGCTTGCAGAAGTCCAGACGCTGAACCCAATTTTCGATGGTTTTCAAGCATAAATCGGCCGATACTGCTGCAATTTCACGTTCGATATTCGTACGAAGTTCATCAATCGTCGCTGGCTTGTTGGCATAGACCATAGACTTGACGTAGCCCCACATGAAATAGTCTAACGGCGTCAAATCGCACGACCGAGGCGGCCAATCGACTGGACCATTTCGTGACATAAAACGTTCTCCAAACTTTGTTTCCAATAAATTGATTGTGGCATTCGCTGTGTGGCTTGTGGCGCCGTCCTGTTGGAACCACGTGTCCTTCAAGTCCATATCATCCAATTGGGGCCAAAAATATTCGGTTATCATTGAACGGTAGCGATTCCCATTCACAGTAACGTGCCGGTCTTGATCATCACGGAAGAAGTACGGCCCAATGACGCCGCCGGCTCATAAACCGCACCAAACCGTAATTTTTTCGGGATGCAATGATGGAGTACGTGTGGATTGCTGTCTGACCAATAACGCATATTTCGTTTATTGACGAAGCCATTCAGCCAGAAATGAGCCTCATCGCTGAAGATGATTTTTCGATTTTTCGCGCTCTTAACGTTGAGGCCACTGACTCCGAATTTCGGTAGCAAATTTTAATATTTTCGACTCGTTGTTGGCTCGTATATCTTTCCATCATGAAATGGCAAACCTTACTGAAGAGAAATGTCAAAAGAGCGAAAAAAAATATGGCGTCGTTTGCTGTCCCTGTCGGTCTACTTTTGTAGCGTCCCTGTTGAAAAACCCTGTATAAGTCACATTACTTCAGATTAATTCAACTTTTTCTTTTGTTTTAATAATACAATTTCCCCTATTGCGGAGGGGTACATGTCTGTGCCGTATTACGCCATTTAACAACAAAAAAATACGAATTTATTATACTTTCATCCTTGTGAAAGGTTAGCATATTCTTGACCATTTTGTCCCATTTTTAGGTTATTTATTCATATTTTCAGGGGGGAACCTTATTCGATACTGTTTGTCCCATTTTTGTTCTAAATATACCACATTTCATAAGACACCTCCTTTATAGCGTGAAATAATATATAGACCTCTGTACCATATTTCTGTGGTTTTCTGGATTAACAAAACATCTCAAGTAAACAAAATGACATATCTATGGATCCATCATTTCCCCTCTAAAAATTCGAATTTCCCAAATTTTAGTTTTTCGGTTTTAACTAGACATTGGCCCTGAATTTATTTCATTGTTCTCTATTTATTGGGTATTAAAGTACGTATTTATAAAGCTTAATAAGACTTTTTTTGCTGTGGTTTATAATTTTTACCGTGTCTATTTTTTCGAGTCCATATCCCAAGGGCTACCCTTTTGTTTGAATTTGTCTTTGGTACCATATTTATACCTATTTGCCTCCATTTTATCCCTTAAGGTACGGAAATAATGGTCTTATCCCAGAAGAAAGTTGTAAGGGCTACCTACCCTCACTCCAAATATCATGACTCTAGCTTCATCTGCATGAGTTATATGTAAAGAAATATAAATAACATAAGAACGTACACGCAAAGAAAAAAACGTTTGGAGGTCGTTTATCACAAACATAGATCGGTTGTCTCAAACGATCTACTTATCCCGTAACTGCTGAAATATTTCTAGTGAATGAAAACGTTTATCGTAAACGTAGTTTCTCTTGCTGTACGCGAACATTCTTTCATTCCAAAATTTGGAAATATGTGATATTTTCAACTATTAAGAGGTAAACTTTATGTTTAAATGACACTATGCAACACGATTTTTCACCCGAAGTTTTTCATGTTATTTTCTGATGTAGTTTGGTATTCTATTCACGGACGTGGAAGCTTTTGAATGATCAGCATTTAGCCCAGAATTTTTAATATTGACCTATGAAGTTAACTTTTGGCATAGTAAAAGGTTTACTATATGATCCATACAATGGACTTTTAAATTTTAAATATCTTCTAACATGCTTTCTTATTTACAGTTTGTCTACAACTCAATTGGATTATATCAGCCAATTAAGAACAGATGTGTTTGCCGGGGAGCCCCCGGGTAAATTTTACTAAAAATTGTGAAATTTTTGATTATAAACTTAATTTTATAAAACATATTAAATATCATAATTCAAACAATTTATTCTGTTGCGACAAACGTTTTCTCATTTCATGATAAATTGACATTGTTTGTGACAAACGCAAGAACCGTTTGCAACAAAGGTTTCGCAGGGTTTGGGATGAACAGGCAATGCTTGTGACACCCACAATAACCGTTTGCACCAAACGTTTTACAGGGTTTGTAATAAATTATTTACCATAATTAACGTTTAATATTTAAGGTATAAAAAGTTTCTTTGGGTTTTGGGATAATCATAAATCGTTTGCGACAAACATAGACCATAAACGAAGTTCGTTTGTGTATATTTTCGTTTGGGAGTAACGAATTATTTCTTTGCTTGTATATGTACACTTGAAATGCCTGTGGCATGCATGTTTCTGTAGTAAGTATTTCGTTTTTCCGTAAGCGGAAGTGTGTTTCTTCGATGTTTAAATTTTAATTTTTTTAACGATATTAAATAAATACTGAGCAAAAGATTAAAGTAATATATTTTGAAACGTAAACTTTTCTTTTCGATAAATATCCATTACTTACGTCTATCTTTTAAGATTATATTGTGTGTTTGTTTACCTGCAAATAGAAAAATAAAAATTAATTTTAGTTGAATCGAAGATTATTTATTTACTTAAAATATATTCTAAAGAAAGAAAATTCAGTCATGCAATAATTCTGATTTGATCGAATAAAATAGATGGTAAGGATTTTATACTTCAAGGAGGCGCCAAAAGGGGCAAAGCGACTCCCATTTTTCACTGGACTTCAGGTACTCTAAAAACATTTCACGGCACAGAATTTCAAGTATTTAAAACCCCTTTTTAGTGAAGGGGAGTATATAGCACCTGCTACTCGCCAAAAGTGTAACACATAGAAAGAGTGACCTAAGACCCATCCGTTTTGTCACGTTTTAAGTCCTCTGAGCTATGTCCGTCTGCCTGTCTGGTTTTGGGCGCACTATTGTCTTCGAAAGGAGTAACCGACTGACTTAAAATTTGGTATGTGGTAACATTTTGTTTTATCTTTGGCTAAGTTGGGCCAAAGATGGACAATATTTGTCTACTATTTCTGATACCTCTCAAACAAGGGTTGAAATTTCGTTAGATATTGATTATCTAACAACTTCTATATTCGGTAGATTTTCATTTTACACATAAGGAATACCATTAATTCTTAAATCTAAAGCCACGGTACTATTCTCTAACTGTAAATTTTGGAATTTTAATCCTTTTATATCAGACTTAAGAATTTCGATTTGATCAACTGACTCAAGTTTGGTCACTCTATCACTAATATCAACCAGCTCAGTTCTTATGTCACACAATCTTTTATCCAGCTCGTTTAATATGCGATTCTCAAATTCCTTTAACAGTGACTTAAATCGCTCCTCTAAAAGCTCTTCTAAACGATCGCTTAACTTTTTGAAACGTTCATCCAATATTTGCATCATTCTTAAGGGAGAATCCGAGAGACGCGGGGTTTTGGAGAGATTTCCAATGAGAGATCGCTGCATGGTTATAATAATGAACTTATTTCCGTTCCATATCATTGTTCATCAACTTCCAGATAAAGTTCTTTATTCCGTACCATATTTGTTTACCAAATGAGCATTCATATATTTTTGAGATTCAGAACGCTCGTCTCTTAAGTCTTTTGATTAAGATGAAATCTCTTTTAAAATAGATGAACTATAAAATTATTTGAATAATATTCAGGCAACAGTTTTAATGTTTAATGCTTGCAGTTTATAACTGGATGAATGAAAATTGGATAACTACTCGTACATGGATTATTCTTCAGTGAAAACTATTCTAAAGAAAATAATTTAAATTTATAGTCTAAAGTCTATCATTTCCCTTGCAATAATTTCAATTATGTTATAACAATTTCTAGCTTTTGCTTGTTTCCATGTTTCATTCTTCTTTTACTTCTGAAATCTGCAATGCAAGCAAGTCTTGGTGTTCAGAGTCGAAGAAGTATGCAGACATGCGCAATGCGATATCTTTCAGTTTCAATTACTTGTGGAGAAGCAAACTAAGTAATTATGATTTCTATTTAAAAATTCTCCTATTCAAGATATTTTTCTTTTTAGCTATACGAGAAAAACCATACCCAATAATACAAAACGTGTTAATGCTTTTAAATTGAAAACAATTCTTCAGAGTGCGAAAGTGTTTCACGCGCGGACTCCTGTTAGAAGTCAGAGAAAACAAAGAGGTCATCGAAAGCCAAAAATGACTTTTGATCGGAAATATAATTGCAAAAAAAAAGAAAAACATAATGCAGAACTAATTGAATTTAGTTAAAGCCAACACAGAGCATCTCACAAATGAGAAGAACAAGCAATAAATGATTAAAAAACAATATATATAATGCACGTAAATCGTTCTTAATTAAGAGGGAAATCTATCAAATATTAATGTATGTGAAAAGAAAATAAGAAAAGAAGAATTATAAATGAGATTTCTTACCCTCCATCGAAAGTAATTACGATAACATACCTCAACAAAAAACAGTAAAGAAGGGCTAACAAAAAACAGTAAAGAAGGCTAATACCCTACACCCTATCGAAGCAGAAAAAGAAGAAATATTGTCAAGTTTTATATTTGTTATTTTCCAAATGATAATGACATGTATATGTGGCCATTATATGCAAAATCGGGATATGGGGAATATATGGGGACAATCTCTAATCTGAACCGATTTTTCTCAAATTTGGAAAATTTTATTATCGCCGCAAACAACAATTCTGTATGAAATTTCATTTGGACAGTTTGATCTATAATTTAACCATTAATCGACTTACAAATAACGACGCGTGCATATTATTGAATTTTATTTATTTTCATTGGATTTTGAGTTCGGTGAACAGTTTATTTCACCTTTGGGGCGATTTAATGCATTTAGATTATTTTTTGTGATGCTATGTGAGAGCTCATGTCTATAGGGACAAGCCCGCAACGGTTGACGAACTGGAAGCCAATATTGAAGAATTTATTGATGAAATACCCAGCCTATGAACCATTTGAGGCGCAGCCGCGGTTGGATTAACATTTTAACATTCCACAAAATTTTAACCATTTTTGTGAGATGTAATGAATGGGCGTGGCAATAATGTCCACTTTGTACTGGACTGTAGGTACTATAAAACCAGTAAGGAAGGGCAGAAAGTCGGGCGGGGCCGACTATATAATACCCTACACCTCCCTAACAATGCGATAAGGGTTATTGCGATAATAATTTGAAATAATTTGTAAATGGGTAAGAACATATATATGAGGATATATCTAATTTTGAACCGATAATCGCTAAATTAAGCAATATTCGTTCCTAAATTGAGAAACATCTTTCTGGAGAATTTTATAATGATCGGAAGTAAAGTACAACTTCTATAGCGCTTTGTAACCAAATCAGGAGGAACATATATATGGAGCTTATATATAAATCTGAATCGATTTTCCCTGAATACACATTCATGTAATAAGAAACCTCTTTCTGCCGAATTTCGTACTGATTGGATATAAAATACAGTTTATACAGCGCTTACATGTCAAATCGGGTGCAACATATATATGGGGGCTATATCTAAATCTGAAACGATTTTCCCCAAATTTTGTATTGTATCTAAGTGTATCACGAGACTACTCTCTGTCAATTTTTGTACAAATCGGTTACAAAATGTTGCTATACAGTGCATATATGCCAAATCGGAGGTACATATATATGGGAGCTATATGTAAATCTGAACCGATTTTAACCAAATTCAATAGGGATCGTCCTTGGGCCTAAAAAAAGATATGTGCAAAGTTTCGTTGAGATCGGACCATAATTGCGACCTGTACTTTGATTACAAGAATACGTCTACAGACAGGCAGACAGACAGACGGACATAGCTAAATCCACTCAGAAAGTGATTACAAGTCGATCGGTATAATAAACAATGGGTCTATCTCTTCTCCTTTTGCGTGTTACAAACAAATGCACAAAGTCATAATACCCTGTACCACAGTGTGGTGTAGGGTATAAACATTACACTGCACAAAATTTCAAGTATTTGTATGCGCTGGTATCAATGTAATAAGCTGTGGACTATTTGTACAAATTAAAAGCTTACAATTTATTGTTTGTTAAATTGTTTCAATTTTATACTTTTGTGCTATAACTAAGTCCTCATAGATATCGTGCTAATTATAAGTTTGTATATTAGGATAAAATCAAAAATGTGCTTTATTTTAAAGGCTATATGTGTTTCGATTAATCGATACCAACATTTTATTTCAGCATAAAGTTGGAAGCCAAGAAATAATCGTTTTTTTTGATCTCACACTCGATCGTCGACTAAAGTCGAATTCGACTTACCATTCTCCAACACATAATATTACTTTGTTATTCGCCTTATGAAAAATGGACGAAGTTTCCGCTTCCCTTTCAGTACCTCCCTCAAAAGTGGTCCATGTTGCACCAAATATTAACAGCTTATAACTTTAATACCAGTTCATACAAATATTCGAAATATCCCTGCAAACATTTTTGTGAATTTTTGGCGATAAATTGTTTGGCGATGATTACGCGATCTTTCCCAGCGAATAAGAATCGCCAACCATCGCCTAGGCCTTATACATAAGCCATAAATACGCATCGTGCACAATTTACTCAACATTTTTGTGAAAATAATTTAGTTCTGACAAAATTTGATGACATGAATCGCGTAACATCGCCTTCGGTTTATACGTAAGCGATGGCTACGCGATCGTACACAAGTAACGGTATATTTTAAAGTTCCCAGCAAAAAATAAAAGAAGTACTTCCTAAAGAATAACATTATAAGTACTTCCAAATCATAAGAATGAAAATTTGTTCGGCATTTAATGAAGTTCATCTAAATAACTAACCAAAATGTAATTTCGGAATATAAATTATTAACCTTAGAATGCATAATTTCAAAACGATTGGATGTAAAATAAGGCTTCTGAAGTTATAAAAGTCCAGATCGGAATGAAATATATGTAAAATACTGCTTCTATAGTGCTAAAGGGTAAAATCGGAAGAAATATATATTTATATGGCGGATATATCAGAACTAGTGAATGGTTCTGGAAGCTAGTCGACTTTTTCATCAACCAAATTTCGTTTCAGTCGACTATGTCGGTTAATCGGTACTAAAAGTCGACTTTTTTATAGTCGATTAAAATAACATAAAGTCATTTTAAAGTATGCTGATTTTCTTCGAAATATGTTAAATTGTGGAATTGTAGTACATTGGATTGCGATAAAAACTTAATTTATTAAAAACACTTTATCCTTTCCAAAAAGGACTTCATCCTTTCGCCATAGACGAAAAAAAACCAGATATGATAACATTTGATGGCATGAATAGCATACAATCGCCTAGGCTTTACACATATGCGATGAATGCGCGGTCGCCACAGGCACACTGGCGAATCGCCTGAGAGCCGCGTGCGATTAATCGCCGCGATTGCACACAACTCGCGGGCGAATAGCGAAATGTTTGCGGGGATTGTTCAGTAAATTGGTGCATACAAATATGCAATATTTTGTACAGTGTAATGTTTTTATAGTAGTCTGTCGGAAAATGGGCGTTATTATCCTCCCACACAAACGTACCATTGTGTACAAAAAGTAAATAGCTTATATCGGGCACAGTAGACAGTTTTTAAACTTCCTACAGTCCTGCTAAAAATGGGAGTTATGACCACACCCGTTTAAGTACCTCCCATTCAAAAAGAGCCAAGACATACCAAAATTAAATTGATAATAATATTAGTGCAAATACCAGTGTATATTTCCATTGCTCACAAATGGTCGGTTTACCCGACTGACATTTCTTACTTGTAAGGCGTCACAAACATCTGGCCCAAAACAAACTTATAATACCCTGTAGGGGTACACAGAGTGGTGTAGGGTACTTCATTTTGTATTCTTTAAAACTTTCTTCAACCAGTTTGGATAAATGGTTTTCGAGCTATGCAAAAATATGTGGCTCAACCTCTCCATTTTTGCATATCGCGGTTTATCGCCAGAACTAGAGTCAATTCAATCGCTTGTTAAGCTGTGAACTGTATTATATAGGGTTTTCCAACAAGAGGTGTTATTTTGAATCACCCGGTATATCGGTAGCTGTCACTTTTGAAGCTTTTATTCTTTGACATTTGACAAGTAGAAACTACGCCATTATTAAAAATGGAACGATACACGATTATCGAACGATACAAAAAGATCGAACAAAAAAACGATACGAACGATACAAAATCATCTTGACTGATGAGGTCCATTTCCACCTCGGTGGCTACGTCAACAAGCAAAATTGTTGCATCTGGGGCTCGGAAAACCCAAGAGTTATTGTTGAGAAGCCTCTCCATCCTCAACGTGTGACTGTTTGGTGCGGTTTATGGTCCGGCGGGGTCATTGGACCTTACTTTTTCGAAAATGAGGTTGGATCAACAGAATGGATTGCGCTATCGAGAGATGATTAATGATTTTTTGTGGTCGGAGTAGGATGGTGTTGATCTGGACAACGTTTACTTTCAACAAGACGGCGCTACGTGCCACACAAGCAACGAAACCATTGCTCTGTTACGGCAAAAAATTCCCGCACAGTGTTATCTCTCGAAGAGGTGATCACAATTGGCCACCGAGATCTTGTGATTTAACACCTTGCGACCTCTTCCTTTAGGGCCACGTGAAAGATAAGGTCTACGCCAACAGCCCAGCGTCGATTCAAGACCTCAAAGATAGAATTCGTGAGGCTATCGAGGACATAGGACAGCCACTTTGCGATTTGGTTATGGAAAATTTCATGAAAAGGATATGGTCCTGTAAGTGTGGTCGTGGTGGCCATTTGGCTGATGTTGTTTTTCATTATTAACGGCATACCTTCCTCTTTATTATGAAATAAACATCCGATCATTTATCTAAAAAAAATTGAATTTTCTTTGAATACCAAAATAACACCTCTTGTTGGAAAACCCTTATCATATACCCTAAACGGCTGCAAAATCCTGAGCCGCAAAAAAATGTTGACCAGTGTGTTTAGTACTTTAAAACTGTTGGCCGTTGTTGTGATAATATTCTAAATATATTCAAATTCTGAAGGCAATGAAGGTCTGAATATTCCAAGTCATTTTGGACATCCGTTGACCATTTAACCAATACCACCATTTTACGCCCACAATTGCCCCTGAATTGTGATTATTACTTTTTATTAATTTTCTATTAATCAGCTCAATTTCCTGCCCTCTCCATTTTGCTAAGTTTTGGGGGTTTCTTTTTTCTTCTTTGCTCAATTATAGATTGATTTCTATTTTTCAATCGATTGTTTATTTGTTTTTGTTTCTTTGTTAAACATTTAACTTCCGTTGGCATGACTTGACAAAGACCAACGTTTAATTATTTGTTGTTGCTTTCATTGACAGCAGAACATGTTTCACTTTGCACAGTGCTGTCCAATCATGCTACAAAGGAAAAAAATAAATATTTTTCTTTTGTCATTAAATGTGGCCATCACACTTTTAGCTAATAAACATTACAAGACAGTTTTTTGATGATATGAAAAAAGAGAAAAACAAAGTCTATGTTGCGTTTGACAACTAAACAAATCCTGTAGCGTAAAGTAAGAAAATTGAAGAAAAAAAAGTGATTGTCTTCCGTTAAATTTCTTCACAGTCACTGCGGTGGTAGGAAGTATTCTGCGTGATTTTTTCTTCTGGTAATTTATAACCACTTTGAGTGTAAGTGAACGGTGGACACCGCTTCAATGTTTAATGATTTTGATTGAATGTTTGTCTCCCCGAGATTTATGATATACGAGAGAAACTAGCAATAAGACTGTTCAATATTTATTATGTAGCTTTGATAAACAAGAAATTGCTTTAAACATGATTAGCTAATAGTAGTTGTTGTCAAACAAACAAATCATGAATTCAGGAAGACATTCGAAAACTGCAGAAAATATAAAAACATTCTTTGCCTTTTCGAACAAAAGACTTATGTAAAGAACTTTTTTATAGCCCAATATACGTATATATCTCGTACTAAATTGATTTTATATTCAGGAAATTCTTTTACAATCAAATGTAATAACATTTGCAAGAGAAAAACAATCAAAACGAAAGAACTTATTGTCTAGTTCAAACGAAAGACTTAAGCAAAGAACTTTTTTTTATGAGATTGTAAACATTGGGAATTTTTAATTTTGGCAATTTTGTTTGGGAGGTGCCAAAAGGGGCGTGGCAATAACGCCCATTTTTTAATATACTATGGGTACTATAAAAACATTAAACTGTACAACATTTCAACTGTTTTTTTATGTGTATAGCGACCATGAAACTTATACTGTGTATGGAATTGTGAAAGATTCCGATAAGTAGTCAATATTTCACTAAACTTTGACCCTTGTGGGGGAGGTACTCAAAGGAATGTACCAACATGGTTCATCTTTGGCCTTAGCCTCAGATTGGAAAAAATATTGACTGTTGATCCTGTCGAAAGTTATCGCGCGCACCAACCAGACAGACAGACGGACATTGCTCAAATGACTTAAAACGGTTCAAAACGTATTTCCGCAAAATATTATTGAGGTCTCTTAGGTCACTTAATCGATGTGGTACACTTTTGGCCCGCAGCATCTGATATATACCCATGTTCACAATAGTATAAAAATCGGATATAAAAATCGGATTACGTCGAAATTCCACGTGAAATAGTTATTATTAACATTTCGTCGGCTCAATGCTATTTTGTTCTACACGCCTTTTTCTATGATCGGAGAAAAACGCATTTTTAACTCTGAGAAAAAACGAGGCTGAAAAGATACACACTTTTTATTCTATAGGGTTCCCCAAAACGTTTTATAATTCTCATGGACCACAATGAGGCGAAGGGGAGCAAAGGAGGAGTTTTCGAAAAGAGAGAATACATAAATAAATAATAACACAAGTGGTGGTTAGTTTTTTTCTAATAATAGGCAAGGTGCCTGAGGTTTATTGTTGTTTTTGCTGCTTGGTGTGTGGCAACGAAGTTTTACCTTTATTTACAAGTGTACAGCAAGACGTACTTATTCGAGGGACGGTCCAAGATGGAGAGAGGTGGCGGAGCAAGTGTCAAGAAGAAGAAAATGAATCGTTACTAGTTAACATCTGCAAAGCTAATACTACAAGGATGTAGTAATGAGTAGTAGATAGATTTTAACGAGTATGTACGTAGTAAGGTAAAAAAATATCGTGAATTTTTAATTTCCGCGGGCTACGTGTATTTGATTTTTGATATTTTTGTAGCGTTATGTTGGTACTCATGTCCCTTACTTATGCTGACAAGGCCGGCCATTTTGAATGTTTAGTTAATTTTTGACAACATTGCTCAGGAGATGTTGAACTCGGTCCGTGACGACCCAAATTTGCTCAGTCATCCCAATGGAAGCTGCCGCATGAACCAAGACCGAAAAAATTTTTCTTTGATTGCAGTGGCGTGGTGCATTATGAGTTCTTGCCACAGGGTAGTACGGTCAAAAAAGAATATTACCTACAAGTTATGCGCAAATTGCGCGAAGCAATCCGCCAAAAATGCCCGGATTTGCGGAAGAACAAAAACTGGCTTTTACACCATTATAACGCCCCTGCACACACATCGTTGCTTGTGCGCTAATATTTGGCCAAAAACAACCCAGTAATGGTGCCGCAGCCACCGTATTCCCCTGAACTAGCCCCCTGTGACTATTTTTTGTTCCCAAAACTTAAAAGGCCCATGAAAGGACGACGCCACGATTGAGGAGATAAAGACGGCATCGAAGGAGGAGCTGAACAACATCACAAAAAATGATTATTTGAAGTGCTTCGAAGATTGGAAAAAAACTTTGGCAGAAGTGTATTATATCCGAGGGGAATTACTTTGAAGGGAACAAAATAGATATTCATGAATAAATAAATATTTTTTGAAAAAATACAAAATTCGCATGCCCGATAAATTGGCCAATGTATGCACCGAAAGAAATCATTGCCATAAACGAAATTCAAAGACACATTCCCACATAAACAGGGAGAAATTTACATTTTGCGATCGAACGAAGGTAAAATAAAAAGTCAAAACGATAGGGTTATAGAAAAATCTATCTATATATATAAAAATGGAAAAATGTTTGTATGTATGTATGTATGTATGTATGTATGTGTTTTATAGACGCTTAAGCCACTGGACCGATTTTAATTTTTTTTCTCTTATTTGAAAGCTATTTGTTTTGAGAAGGTTTTGGACAAAACTTTTTTGCAAAAAGTGGGCGAGGCAAATGTGGCCTGACAAATCGTTTGTTTGTTTGTCGAGTTTATAATACGAAACACATCACATGTCTCTATATCACTAAATGAAATTTTGGGGGCTACAAAGTGCACAGGGTATCGGCTATAGAGATATAAAACAAAAGAATAAAAATGATTTCCCATAAATCTGAGTTAAAAAAGTTTACCCTAACAATAACTAGTAGAGATAGGAAAAAATTATTGCAGATTCTGAAATATCTTGCTTGAAACCCATATTATCAACTCCTAACTCAAAAAACACAAGAATGGCGTATGGACCAAAATAGCATTAAGTCGACGATTTGTAGTCCTCATAATTTCCTTTAATCTAAAGTGCATCACGGCTTAATGGAGCATATACTTAAAAAATAAGATCCAAATACTAACGGAAAAAAAATAAATTCACTATATTACAACAGAAAATATTATGCACATCCTTTCGACAACATTTTTGTTGCATAGTGTGAATTCTATACTTCTTAACCACATTTTCTCTAATAACACCCATAGTAATAGTTTATGTGACACGTCCTTTTTTATACATCCTTCACAAAGAACCATTTAGTACAACAAATAAACAGCTTATAACTTTAATACCTGTACATACAAATTCTTTATATTTTGCGCAGATTACTGCCTTTGCAGTACTACAAGCCAGTGAAAAATTAGCATTAATGCCACGCCCCATTATGGGTCTCCCACCCAAAATTCCAATTCGGGCCATAAAAAGTTCGTTACGAGTATCATCTCACGATAGCGAACACCATTCACAGTAACTGCTTGACCGCCCTCATTTCGAAGAAGTATGGCCCGATGACGTCGCCAGCCCATAAGCCGCACCAAACGAACTGGGCGAGCATGCACAGGTGTTTTCACATTTCCTACAAACCCGGTTTGCTGTAATTTGCGCACAATTCTCCCTATTGTGCACACATTTTGTCGATTAGGCTGATCAAAAAAACATAACGAAGTACACGAAATGCATTTTGATTTGAACGCCCATTTTCGTAAAAGACTTAAACAACTTCAGCGCGTTGCTCGATTGTTTATCTTTCCATGGTTCATATTGAGTTAGTCTGAAATTGAGAAATGTCCAATAAAATGCAGAAAAATACTTGACGTTTAGGTGTGGTTCACATTCAACATCGGCCCTTACAGTTTAACCACCCTTTATTATTCGACTCCCAATACCTTAGTTGGTTTACTTGACAAAAAAGCCATATTTATGGCAAATAAAGACATATGTTTATGTGAAGCAAAAACACAAGGTTATGGAAGAAACAATTCAAAATATTAAAGGAAACAATTATTCTTGTAATTTCAGCAAAAGATTTTAACAGCAAATGTGGCTTTATGACACAAAAAAGTAATATTAGTTTAGGTAATTTTGTTTTCATTAAATTAACCTAATTAATGTTCGTAATGATTTCCATTAAAGCTACCATTAAAGGCTAACCAAATTCAATTGGCATGTATCATACGAGCATGTCAGTTTTATAGAATTTTTTTTAAAGAACAAACAGAAATTTCTGCTGGAGCACAATATTTTCCATAGAATTAAAGAAAAAGTCCAAAAGACTGCAAAAAAACAAACATTCTTTTCATTTCAATCAAAAGACTTAAGCAACGAACATTTAGCTGATAACAAAGATTAATGTCGTTCTCCGTTCACCGAACAAGTTTCCTTAATTGAAAAATTAATGTTTGCAATTGCACACGCCAATTAAATGTTAATAAACCCAAAATTCGTCAAGTCCAGTCCAAGACTCAAACAAAGGGGGAATTTTACAAAATCCAAATGGATAGTGTGTCTTTATAATTGCCTTACTTGAAAACAGGAAATAATTGCTGAACTTTAAAAACTATTTAGATTGCAATTGTGCCTCATTAAAACGGCTCAAATGACAATTTAAAAGTTCAGATGAAAGAATTGCAAAATAATAGGTAGTCACTTTAATGATGATGATGACCATGAAACGGCAATGAAAACTGAATTACTTGAAAGTTGTTCTATTGCATGTATAGAACTCAGATAATTTGTATTAATTAATTTTTAAATAATAACACTTTAGTCTCGGAGACCAATTTCTCTGACCATGAAATACTCAACCTAAGACCCTAAATATGTTTTAGGGCATTTTGAGTCATTTGAGCAATGTCCGTCCATCTGTCTGGCTGGTGGACACGATAACTCTAGAAAGACGGAAACTATTCACTTCTAATTAGATATGTAGTAATATTTTGTCTATCTCATGCTAAATTGGAAGAAGGGCCACACTGGTCCACTAACTTTAGTACGTGCCTCACAAAGGGTTAACATTTAGTGAAATATTGATTATATAATAACTTCTATACACTTACCCGAATCTACTGTAATTCAATAAACACTAATAACACTATGCAACAAAAATTTTTGTTGTATCCGAGGCCTAAAAACCTTGTTTGTATAGTTTGAGGCATACTATTTTATGAAACCAAAACATTCTTTTTTGTGGTATGTAAATCTTTTTTCTAAAATTCAAATTTTCATGGAAGTTACCTTTTTAGTATTTGGACCATTTTTTATGTGTATCCATTCGAGCTTGATAGAGCCAGGATTTCATTTAAATTAAAGGAAATTACGAGGACTAGAAATGCTATAAACATCTCTTGGAAACGGAAGTTTAGAACTGTCGATAAAACAGTTCGAAACAATTTGATTTAAAAAAAAATGTTTTTTTGCTGGTACGAAAAAGACCGTAAAATATAGAAAAAATCGCAAAAAATGTTCTGATCCATTTTTGAAAGCTAAGCGAGGAAAACGATGCCTAATTGCAAAAAGTCTATGGATAAATGAGTAAATTTTGACACATATTGTAAAAATAGGGAATTTTTTTTGCATTTTTTATTTTGGCAATTTTATTTGGTGGTACCAAAATGGGCGTGGACATAACGCCCATATTTTTGATATACTATGGGTACTACAAAACATAACACTTTACAAAATATCAAGTGTTTGTATTTGCAGGAATCGAACTTATAAGCCATTAACTTTTTGTGGAAAATGGTCCATTTGTATGAGAGGCACCAAAAGGGGCGTGGTAATAACGCCAACTTTGCACGGACCTGTAGGTACTATAAAAGCATTACACGTCAGTACTATAAAAGCATTACAAGTCAAGTATTTGTATGGATTGGAATAAAAGTTATAAGCCGTGGACTTTTTGTACAAAATGATTTGTATGGGAGGTACCAAAAGAGGCGTGGCAACTTCGTCAATTTTTCTCAAGATGATAGCGACCTAAAAACGTATACTATGTGTGGAATTGTAAAAGCTTCTGAGTAGTAGTATAGAAGTTATGAGAAAATCAATAATTAACTAAATTTTTACCCTTCGTGGGGAGGTACTCGAAGGAGTGAACCATAATAGAAATGACTCTAATCTGAGATGGAAAAACACATAACAATTCGAAGTCAATCGGTTAATCCTGTCGAAAGTTATCGTGCGAACAAACCAGACATAAACCAAAACTAATTCCCGCCAAATATTCTTGGGGTCCCTTAGGTCAGTCCATCGATATGTTACACTATTGGCCCGCAGCATCTAATACATATATACCCTTGTTCGCAATAGTAGGGGTATAAAAACAAGTAAGAAAGTTTCAGTCGGGTAAACCGACTAAGGTATACCCTCACTTTGTGAGTAATGTAATATTGAATATTACTCGAATTATTCTGACAATTTGTGTGGGAGGTACCAGAAGGGGTTTATCAAATTCACCTTTTTTTGCTGAACATTTAAATTCATTGCACTGTGCCGACTTATAAGCATTTATGTGCACTGGTATAAACGTTATGAGACATTAAATTGTGGTATGATTTGGGCATTTTGTGTGGGAGGTACAAAGAGGGGCGTGGCAATAACGCCCATTTTTCACAGGGCTATAGACACTATAAAAACATTACACTGTACAAAATTTCAAGTATTTTTATACACTGGTTTTAATGTTATAAGCTGTTAACTTTTGGTACAAAAAGGTACCTTTGTGTGGGAGGTACCAAAAGGGGCGTGACAACAACACCCATTTTTCCCTGGACTGTAGGCAATATAAAAGCTTAATACTGTACAAAATTTCAAGTATTTTTATACACTGTTATTAATGTTATAAGCTGTTAACTTTTGGTGCAAAATGGTGCATTTGTGTGGGAGGTACCAAAAGGGACGTGACGACTTCGCCCATTTTTCTCGAGTTGATAACGACTAATAAGCTAATACTATGTGTGGAATTTCAAAAGATTCGAATAAGTAGTATAGCAGTTATTAAAGAATCAATTTTTCACAACATTTTAACCCTTTGTGAGGGAGGTACTAGAAGGAGTGGACCAATATGGCCCATCTTCGAACTTAGCCGGAGATAGAAAAAAATATTACCACATACCAAATTTGAGGTCAATCGGTTACTCCTTTCGAGAGTTATCGTGCGCACCAGCCAGCAGACAGACAGACAGACAGACAGACAGACAGACAGACGGACGGACATTGCTCATTCGACTTAAAATGACCCAAAACGGATTTCCTCCAAACATACTTGGGGTCTTAGGTCACTCCTTCGACGTGTTACACTTTTTTCCGTAGCAAATGATATATACCCTCGTCACACTAAAGTGAGGGTATAACAAGATTATGAAGAAAATCTCTTATTTGTACCAAAATTTCAACATTTATCAATAGATTTTCTTCAAATAAGCATTGTTTTCTTTGTAAGGATGCTACTGTTCAAAAATTTGAACACACATTTTTTGCTTTTTTTTCTATTTTTTATGGTTTTTGTAGTGTCAGCGAAAAACGATTTTTTTTCTAAATATGTTAACGACAGTTAATAAACTTCTACCTCCACCTGAAATTATTATTATTAACATTTGTTGCCCTCATAATTTCCTTTAATTTAACATATTTCCCGGCTTTATCGAGCTTATACTTCAAAAAATATGTTCCAAATACTAAGAGCACCTTCCAAAAAACGGGAATTTTAAAGAAAATTAAAAAAAAATTACCATAATTTTTATCCCCTCAGCTTAGAGAGGAGGGTATATATCATTTGCTAAGGGCCAAAAGTGTCACACATCGAAGAAGTGACTTAAGACCCTAAGTATGTTCGACGGAAATCAGTTTTGGGTCATTTTAAGTCATTTGAGCAATGTCCGTCCGTCCGTCTGCGTGTCTGTCTGCTGGCTGGTGCGCACGATAACTTTCGAAAGGAGTAACCGATTGACTTCAAATTTGGTATGCGGTAATATTTTTCTCCATCTCCTGCTAAGTTCGCAGATAGGCCATATTGGTCCACTCCTCCTAGTACCTCCCCCGCAAAGGGTTAACTTTTAGTAAAATATTGATTCTTTAATACCTTTTATACTACTTACTCCAATCTATACTACTTACTCCAATCTTCGTATTCGTTTCTTAGTCACTATTACCTCGAGAAAAATGGGCGAAGTTGGCACGCCCCTTTTGGTACATCCCACACAAATGGACAATTTTGAACCAAAAGTTTAAAGCTTATAACTTACCAGTGCATACAAAGACTTGAAATTTTGTACAGTGTAATGGTTTAATAGTAACTACAATACAGTGAAAAATGGGCATTATAGCCACGCTCCTTTTGGTACCTCCCAAACAAATGGACAATTTTGTACCAAATGTAAACTGTTTATGGCTTTTGATATCAGTTCATACAAATACTTGAAATTTTTTACAGTGTAATGCTTTTATATTGCCTAGAGTTCAGAGAAAAGTGGGCGTTTTTGGAACGCCCCTTTTGGTACCTCTCACACAAATGGACCATTTTGTACCAAAAGGTACCAGCTTATAACTTTAATAACATGGCACATAAATACTTTAAATTTTGAACAGTATAATGCTTTTATAGTACCTAGAGTCTGGAGAAAAATGGCCGTTATTGGCACGCCCCTTTTGGTACCTCCCTCACAAATGGACCATTTTGTACCAAATGTAAACAGCTTTTAAATTAAATACCAGTACATACTTTAAAGTTATTAAATGTAATTTAAATTGACAATAATTTTATTAAAACAAAAAAAAATATAAATATTTTTTTGGGACTCAAGGTGAGGGGATTCAAGTCGTTTTACCCGAATGAGCTTTCTTATTTGTTTTTTAATATTTTTTACGTATTAGTACTCCATATTATACCCGAAAATGTTATGCACAGCCCTTCGTAAAAAATTTTCTTGCACCATGTGCAAAGTTGCCCAGCCCCTTTTGGAACCTACCACAAAAATATTGTACAAAAAGTTAACAGCCTATAATTTTAAAACGCTCATACAAATACTTTATATTTTGTGCAGGGTAATGCTTTTACAATACTTACAATACAGTGAAAATGGGCTTTATCGAGTCAAGTCAAGTCCCTTCTTGTTTCCGCCACACAAATTGCCAGATTCTTTCGTACACAATCAACTTTGTCAATGACTATCGTCTGAGAAAAACTTGGCGAAAAATACAGTTGTGATACTGTAGCAAAAAAAAAACAATTTCAGAATATTCCCACGATTCTGGTTAGTAATGCAAAATGGTTAATCAATTCAAACTTAATTACATATTAACGACATCTGTTCTGGATTTAAAAAAAAAATAAAATATTAAACCCCACCCTATATTACGTAGTCAAAAACAAAACAGATTTAAAACATACATATAAGTATTTGTATGCCAATGCGACAAAAAATATAATTTTCCATTTCCTTTCGCACTTATGACGACATCAGTCGGCAATAATAGAAGTTTTTTAGAATTCGGACATAAAACGAAAGACTTAAGCTGCAAACTTGACGACAACAAAACTCTAGAAACGCTTTGACAATTACAATTTAATCATTTCCTGTCACAAAGCCACACCGCCTATGTACATATAGTTACAACAAACAAACACCATCATTGACGCGATATTTTCCCCATCTAGCTCGCCCAACTGGCTAAAGCCTTTTATAAGTTTGTTAAATAAATGACAACGACAAATGAGCTGAATAAACGGACGTACGTTCGTACCGTTTTGATTTGGTTACAATTAAAATAGCCAAAGTGAAATCAATTACCAGAAGTAGTTGTGTGTAAGTGACAGTGAAACCACTAGAGACGCGTAATGTTGTGCGAGTGTGTGTAGGCACAAATGCGTTACATACATACATACCTGTTGTTTCTGCAATAACAACCTATGTTAAAAAATTTCGATATCGAGATTTCATCATAAATGTATTCAGCTATCTAGCAATCCATATACGAAGGCATGTCAAATTAGTATCTCCTGAACATTTTTAATTCTTGAGATGTGCTCTTATTCCAAAAAATGGAATGTGCTCTTATTCTAATAAGAGCACATACAATCGAACCAATGAGAGAAGCATGCGGATTTCACTTGTAGAGGATCTTCCAACAAGAGGTGTTATTTTGGTATTCAAAGAAAAATTCAATTTTTTGAGATGAATGATCGGATGTTTATTTCATAATAAAGAGGAAGGTATGTCGTTAATAATAAAAGACAACATCAGCCAAATGGCCACCACGACCACGCTTACAGGACCATATCCTTTTCATGAAATTTTCCATAACCAAATCGCAAAGTGGCTGCCCTATGTCCTCGATTGCCTCACAAATTCTATGTTTGAGGTCTTGAATCGACGCTGGGCTGTTGGCGTAGACCTTATCTTCCACGTGGCCCCAATGGAAGAAGTCGCAAGGTGTTAAATCACAAGATTTCGGTGGCCAATTGTGATCACCTCTTCGAGAGATAACACGGTCCGGAAACGTTTCCCGTAACAGAGCAATGGTTTCGTTGCTTGTGTGGCACGTAGCGCCGTCTTGTTGAAAGTAAACGTTGTCCAGAACAATACCTTCCAACTCCGACCATTAAAAATTATTAATCATCTCTCGATAGCGCAATCCATTCACCGTAACTGTTGATCCAACCTCATTTTCGAAAAAGTAAGGTCCAATGACCCCGCCGGACCATAAACCGCACCAAACAGTCACACGTTGAGGATGGTGAGGCTTCTCAACAATAACTCTTGGGTTTTCTGAGCCCCAGATGCGACAATTTTGCTTGTTGTCGTAGCCACCTAGGTGGAAATGGGCATCATCAGTCAAGATGATTTTTCGATGATTTTCGAATTTTAATAATTTCAATGCGTTGTTCAATCGCGTATCGTTCCATTTTTAGTAATGGCGTAGTTTCTACTTGTCAAATGTCAAAGAATAAAAGCTTTAAAAGTGACAGCTACCGAAATACCGGGTGATTCAAAATAACACATCTTGTTGGAAAACCCTGTATTTTGAATGAAATTGAAAATTTTGAAATATTTTTAGATTTTAATATTTGTTATTTCAACAAATTTTTATAATAAAATTAGCAATTACATATAAAATACAAGGGAAATTCGAATGTTTCTTATTATGACACAACATTTCAAAGGAGATCGGTTAAGGACTGTCCGAGTTGAAGGGTCTTGAATGATGACACTTTGGTGAAACGATTCTTTTTTCCCATTCATATAACGAATTGAGACCCCAAAAATATTTGGCGGAAATCCATTTTGGGTCATTTCAAGTCATTTCAGCAATGTTCGTCAGCCTGTCCGTCTGCCTGTCTGGTTGGTGCGCACGTTAACTATCGACAGGAATCACCGATTAACTTCATATTTGGTATGTGTCAGTATTTATACTCTCACTTTAGTGTGACGAGGGTATATATGGCTCATTTAGAAAAAGAACGTAACAACTCAAAATCAGAAATTCCGCCTATGGACGATTTGTGTAGCCTACATATAGAAAATGGACCTGACAAGCGAATGGAACAAAATCAATTTCTAAGTTTGTAAAATATAGTTGCCTACCCCATAAATCCAAAATATCTATCAATAATTTTACATTTCGGAAAGCTGGACATTTTTGTATGAGCACTTAGAAATTTTAATATTTTGATTTGTTTCGTTCTTTTTCTAAATGAGCGATATCTGTCCGTCTGGCTGGAGCGCACGATAACTCTCGAAAGGAGTAGGATTGACTTCAAATTTGGTATGGGTTAGTTCGAAGATGGGCCATATTGGTCCACTCCTTTTAGTACCTCCCTCACAAAGAGTTAAAATTTATTGAAATGTTGATTATAAAATGACTTCTATACGAATCCTCTGTAATTCCACACATAGAAATAATTGATTTGTCGCTATCAACTTGAGAAAATCAACTTATATCTCCGACTAAGGTCAAAGATGGACTATGTTGGTCCACTTCTTCGATTACCTCCCCCACAAAAGGTCAAAATTTAGGGAAATATTGATGATCCTATAACTAATATACTTATACTACTACCCAGAATCTTCCACAATTCCACACATAGTATTAGTTTATTAATCACTATCATCTGTAGAGAAATGGTCGAAGTTGCCACGCCCCTTTTGGTACCTCCCATACAAATGGGCCGTTTTGCACAAAAAGTTAACGGCTTATAACTTTGATTCCAGTCCATACAAACACTAGGAATTTTGTACAGTGTGTTGTTTTTATAGTACACAGAGTATATTAAAGAATGGGTGTTGTTGCAACGCCCATTTTGGTACCTCCCAAACAACATTTCCAAAATTAAAAATAATTTTTCTTTTTAATTTCCATGTTTTTACAATTATTTATCCATAGGCCTTTTGCTAATAGGCATTGTATTCTTCGTTAGGATGCTAGATTTCAAATAATGGAACAAACAATTTTTTTTCTACTAGTGTGCTTTTTTCGTGGCAGCAAAAAAAAAATTTCTGTCTTCAAAAAAACAGCATATTGAAATCCAGTTATTGAGCAAAAGAGTGGACAATGGGATAAAAAATGGATGTACTTTTTTCGGGTAGGTTTATTCCGCATTTATTCTCCTATTCAATATCTTCCTTACGACACAAAAGAGATATTATGTACGGTATACCGAGATATAACCGTGTTAAAATTTAGAAAAGCGCTAAAAATCCACCTTGAGCAAAAAAATCGTATGGCCATTAAATTATTAATTGAGACAACTTGACTATACGAATGATGCAGAAGTTCTTATTTTTGGGGCTACTTTGACGTCTAATCCTCAGAATTGAGTCCCAAATTAATGAGCTATAAAATTCTGTACGGTGTAAGCAAAAGATGCACGTCAAGTTTCATCAAAATCGGCCACACCCACTGCCCCCCGCCCCGATTTTTTCTCATAAAATTCATAATCGTCTTACAGAAAATTTATAAATTTGTTCAGCGAACGGTGAAAGACGGTGGATTTTCTTGCGTAAATTTAATGAATAGTATACCGTCTTTCATTTCGTTGAAGTCAAAAGACCTAGCCAACTTTTTTTATTCACAGCAAAACCGTTAACGACGATAAAGTCATTTTAATTCATTCATATCTACTACACTACATATCGTCATCTGAAATGCCCAAAGACGTAACCCTCAGTACAGTATAAGTAAAAAAAAACATTATAAAATGAAAAGAACTAATGCTTCAAACGGATTTTGTACACAGAAACCCCAAAGATATATGAGTCATTCCATGCCAAACGGGACGATTTTTGACATCACTATTTTTGATTGCTTCAAAATTTTGTGTATGCATGATTTACCTAAATATATCTTATACGTAGTTCAAGAAAAAATTAAAAAAAAAATCTTTAAGAGTTATGAGCAATTTAAAGTTGACGAAATTAAGTTTTTTTCTAAAAGGTGTGTTCATTCTTTAGCGTGTATCTCCTGAAATACATGACCGATTTTCATGTTCTATACCTTGTTTTGAAGGTAATTTCAACTACTACAACTAACTTAAAGTAAGCACTGCAACAAATATACGACTTTTTATGTTTTTGCCCTTTTATACTTACTATTGCGATTTTCAAAATGATTACAACCTTCGATTTTTTGAAATTTTAATGTCGTCTTCCTAGATGTCTTTGTTAGCTACTGTATGAATTTGGAAGTGGTGAATTGATGGGAACTATTTTTTACGATTTTTTATAAAAAAAACAATTTGCATAATTTATGTGAATGTGCTTTAAAAAATTAACAGAATGATAATTTTTAGTCATTATTTTATTAAAACAGTAAGAACAATAAAACATTTACGAAAAGAATGACAATTATTAATAATCAGTATACTTATGTAAAAATAAGAACAATAAAAAATGTATGAGAAAGATTTGAATTAAGTGTACTATTTAAAGTAAAAAAGAAGAAAATGGGTATAAAAATATTAATCAATGTACACCGTCTTAACACAGCACTTTTCGGAAGTTGATTGTCTGAACACAAATATTTTTATCGGACAATAGAATGTATGCGTGGAAGTTTTGAGTTCAAGAAATTACTTTTAGTATAAAAGGGCAAAAATATTAAAAATTCGTATAATCGTTTCAGTGATTACTACAGTTTGTTGTAGTAGTTGAAATTACCTTCAAAATAAGGTATAGAACATTAAAATCGGTCACGTATTTCAGGAGATACAAGCTAAAGGATAAACACACCTTTTGGAAAAAACCTAATTTCGTCAACTTTAAATTGCTCATAACTCTTAAAGAATTTTTTTTTAATTTTTTCTTGAACTACGTATAAGATATATTTAGGTAAATCATGTATACACAAAATTTTGAAGCAATCAAAAATAGTGATGTCAAAAATCGTCCCGTTTGGCGTGGAATGACTCATAACCAGAATCTTTAGGTATGGTGTAAAAATTTGCGTTTGAAAAATTAGTTCTTTTAATTCAGTCAGAATTAATTTTGTTCGAGACCATATGTTTCATTTACTTTCTGACTATTGCAAAAAGGTAATAGAAACAAATACAAAAATTGGTAGAGAGTTTTAATTGTTTGGTAGAATTGACTGCAGTTTCGATAGACACCACTCTATCATCTTCAGAATTCAGTAGCAATAGTGTGGATGTCTTTAAGTTAAATCAGCTGAAATACTTATGGAAGCAGTAAATTGAATATAACAACAAGAACTGCTAACCAAACCCGTATTTTGCCGAACTAAGTCAACATACTAAAACTCTCATACCAATACATTTTTGTTTTTTGTCTGGGTTCGCATCGCGCGCTACGAAAACAAATGTAGTTTTGTCAAAGGCTAATGCGGACGTCATCGTACCTCATGTGTTTGTATGTGTTGTTGTTATTTATTGTTGGTCTATGCTTTTGTTATTCAGTCCGAATTTATTTTGGTTCGAGACCATATGTTTCAGTTACTTTCTGTCTATTTCAAAAAATAATAGAATTTTATAAAATTTGTTAGCTTGTACTGTACTGAGGATTACGACTTTGTGCATTTCAGGTGACGATATGCAATCCAAATTATTTTTTTTTTTAGAAAAAATGTTCTGTGTTTTAATAATAACAACATTTATATTTCAGCAGTGCAAATATTTCACACACATAAGCTATTGAGATGCATGCAAATTTTCATTAGTTCTTTCCTTACAATATTTAGGTGAATTCACTTGAGTTTTTCTATGACAAAATATTATATTTTACGAAAGCAAATCTCATTGAACAACTTCTGTATAGAACTGCATCACTCGATTTTTGAAAAGTAATTGTCGAAAAATTGTTTTTTTTGGACACCAAAATACTTCTGTGCTACGACGTAGTAACACTGCTTCCAATATACACACATATATTTATTTTTCATAATTAGCTTTAAAATTTCCATTGACCCTCCAAAACTGTTGGCAATAACTTCATAATTGATTGTACCGTCTTTACATGGTCCATTTACTCGTATAGGAAATTCCTTTATCTCATTATGGTGTCAGAAATGCATTAATAAAACCACACTTAATCACATAACAAATGGTCACTGTCATGGCCAACAAAACCCCATGGAAAAGTGGTACTTTTTCCGACATCTTCTCCAGCTGCAGCGACTTAATGGCCATCCATTATTGGTTATTGTATGGCAAACAAATGTAAACAGAAAACAAGGAAAAAAGTGTCAAGTCGACAGTAAATGAAGCAAAGCGAAGACAATCGCTGGAGGTAATTATCGGTTGGAAAATATACAAAGCCAAAACGAGATTCATATCAACTATTAACTATCATCCATCCATCTGTCCATCCAACTATGTCCCGCTATAGTAAACAGGCGCTCGTTGTAAGACCACATGCCAACAGGCGATCGGACAGACGGACAAATGGAGCAGAAAGGATAATGTTGATGATAAATCTGGTTTTGAGACAATCAATATGTTGTAGATCAAGTTGTGTGCTTGGAAATCGTTTTTCAAAGTTCAAAGCCAAGTTGCTATGCCGCACACACAGTGCTACATTCACAATTATAGTGATTGTCGCTCAATGATGCAAAATACGATAATATCCCCCTCCAACCAAAAATAGCGAAAATGAAGCGACAAACTGCAACCAGTTTTTGAATTCGACTGTTTGTCTGCCATTAAAGATGATTTCGGTTCAGGACTAGAAATACACCAAGTAAAAAATACATACAAAAGACAAACCTGATTTACTTCACCAAGTACGAGTATCATCCAGTCAAACAACCAGTCAATTATTCAAACAAAATAAGTCAACAAAAAATCTCTTGGTATTTACAGCTTATTAGGTAAATGATATCAAACAACTACGAGTACAAAATTTTAATAAGATTTTCGTCTTTTTTCGTTTTTTTAAATAACTTGTAAATTCATAATTCGATTAACACTAATGAGTAATGCTATATGTAGTTACTTTAGATATCAGACAATTAGGTAAAACACAGTTAGTCGTACTCTAAAGCACTCATTGGCATATTTCTTACATTAATGACTAATAGCGACAAATTTATGACCAATTGTGTGTTTATCATAATTGGACCTCCTTTACCGGTAAAAAAATAATCGTATTTTTAATTAAAAACCAAAAAAAAAACATTCTATCCCTAAATTTTATAAGCATTAATTACACTATGAAACAAAAATTTTGTCGAAGGGATGTATATAACATTTCTGGTGTAATATGGTGTCCTAAACACAAAAAAATATTAACTATCGAGGAAAGTTTGAAAGTCGGGCGGGGCCGACGATATAATACCTTACACCTCCCTAACAATGCGAAAAGGGCATGGCGAAAATAATTTGGAAAAATTTAGTTTCAGTTAACAAAGTAATTAGCTCCACCTCCTCATCAAGGCTTACATATACCAAGTAAGAGTTGAAGATCTTGATCATAATAAATTAGGTCTGACATAAAAATCTTAAAATGCGCAGTATTCTTTTATAGATCAAAAATGGGAAGGAACAAATAGATGGGACTATACATAATCTAAACAGATTTTCTTTAACCGGGATCAAAAACCCAATTTCTGCCAAATTATATAGCGTGATCCATTTCGAGGTTCCCTACTTTTTTAAAGAAAAAAAACAGAAAATTCAAATTGAATGGGGAATGTTTATTATCATTTTAAAGAACATTCTTTGGCATTTATTTTTTGAAGATTATATCTATCAAATGTTGGCCGCTGCTACGTCACAGATGGTCCATCCGTTGAGTCCAATTTTCGATGACTCGTTCGGCCATTTCGACTGGTAACTGGCGAATGACACGCGTGATGTTTTGCTCCAAGGCCTGAATCGAAGCGGGTTTGTCCGCATAAACTTAAGACTTTACATATCCCCGCAGGAAAAAGTCTAAGGGTGTGATATCACACGATCTTGATGGCCAATCGACCGGCCCAAAACGTGAAATTATCTGCTCACCGAAGTGTTCTCTCAATAAATTCATTGATTAATGCGATGTGTGGGAAGTGGCGCCGTGTTGTTGAAACCAAAGGTCGCCGAGATCACGAGCTTCAATTTCAGGCATCAAATAGTCAGTTATCATGGCACGATAGCAGTCGCCATTGACGGTTACGTTCTCACCGGCATCATTTTTGAACAAATATGGACCGATGATTCCGGTACGTCGGATCTGGAATCGGTCAATGGCAAAAAGATAGCTCTTAACGAGAGCTAAAATATTGCTCATGGGTGTCAAGGTCGTGGGTCGACTAGAAAGTGTTTTTTTTTTGGATTTAAAAAAAACGGACTTAGCGCAATTGGCAAACGATTATTTTGATAATAAAGCTGAATAATTTGTAAACGTTGTTCAGGCGTAAGTCTTTCCATGATGAAATGCCAAACGATACTTAACAAAAATAACATGACAGCATGACACGACTCACACGTGATCTGTCAAAAAAGGCTATTGAAAAAAGTATCTCTTCTTAGATCACCCTATATAAGGATCGGATGTAAAATACAGTTTCAATAGCGGTTAAATGCTAAATAGGCAGGAACATAGTATATATGTGGCTACATCTAAATCTGAACCGATTATCCACAATTTAAGCAGTATTAGTTCCCAAATTAAGATACTTATTTCTGCCAAATGTTGCAATGGTCGAAAATGAAGTACAACTTCCTTTGCGCTTTTATACTAAGTCGGCGGAACATACGATAGCGATTTTCCCCGAATTTGGCCGTGTTCATTAAAGTAATAAGAAACCTCTCTGTCGAATTTCGTACTGATTTGATATAAAAAACGGTTTCTACAGCGCGTACATGTGAACCGAATTTCAACAAATGTTGCAGTGTTTATTTATGTAATAAGATTCTTCTTTCTGCCGAATTTCATAATGATCGGATATAAAATAAGATTTCTACAGCGCTTACATGCCAATCGGACGTATCATATATACGGGGACTATAGCTAAATCACATCCGATTTTCCCCGAATTTGGCAGTGTCGATTCATGTAATCAGAAAACTATCTCTGCCGAATTGCGTACTGGTCGGAAATAAAATACGGTTTCTACAGCGCTTACATGTCAAATCGGGTGTAACATATATATGAAGACTATATCTAAATCTGAACCGATTTTCCTCGAAATTTAGCAGTGTTCGTTCATGTAATAAGAAAACTTTCTCTGCCGAATTTCGAACAGATCGGATATAAAATAAGGTTTCTATAGCGCTTACATGTGAAATCGGGGGTAACATAAACCAATTTTCCTCAAATAAGGATTATCTCTAAATGTATGAAGATACTTCTTTGTGCCAATTTTTATTTAGATCGGTTAAAAGATTTTGCTTATACAGTGCATATATGTCAAATCGGAGGTACATATATATGGGAGCTATATGTAAATCTGAAATTCAATAGGGATCGTCCTTGGGCCAAAAAAGGGCACGGTGCTAAATTTCGTAAGAATCGGACCATAAATACGACTTGCACTTTGATTACAACGATACATCTACAGACGGACGGACGGTCATGGTTAAATCGACTCAGGAAGTGATTCCAAGTCGATCGGTATAATAAACTTTGGGTCTATCTCTTTTCCTTTTTGGTGTTACAAACAAATGCTCAAACTCATAATACCCTGGATCACAGTGTGGTGTATGGTGAATAAAAAAATTTTGTTTAAAGAAAGAGTAAAAAAAAACTTTTTAGAGGAAATATGTTTACTTTGTAATAGCATCCAAAAAATAACTTCTGCATAACATTCAAAGCATCGGAGCAAAAAGTGCAAAAAATCCATCTTGAGCAAAACAAAAATCGTATGGCCATTAAATTATTAATTGAGTTAACTTGACTAAACGAATGGTGCAGAAGTTCCCATTTTTGGGGCTACTTTAACGTCCAATTCTCAGAATTAAGTCCCAAAATCATGTGTTGTATTGTGTAATAAGTATAAATGTTATTAGAGAACCAAATTTCACTAAATTTTAAACCCTTGTGACGGAGGTACTATCTTTGGTACCATCTTTGAAGGTAGGAAAAAATAGAAAATTTCACTAAATTTTAAACCCTTGTGACGGAGGTACTATCTTTGGTACCATCTTTGAAGGTAGCAAAAAATATATATAATAGATGAAAATAAGCCCCAAAAAGCAGACAAAAAATGAAATTTAACCCCAAAAAGAAGGCAAAAAATTAAATTAAGCCCCAAAAAAATTGTTTTTGTTTGACATTTTTTTTAGGGCCCATATTCATAAAAAAATATTCGGGTGTATTTTCCTGGGGCCCATCTTCATTCCGCCTTTTTAAGCTCATTGATTTGGGACTCAACTCTTAGAATTGGATGTGAAAGTAGCCCCAAAAATAAGAACTTCTGCATCATTCGTTTAGTCAAGTTGGCTCAATTAATAATTTAATGGTCATAGGAAATTTTTGGCTCAAGGTGGATTTTTTGCATTTTACTTTGCTTCAGACACAAAAGAGATATTCCGTACGGTATACCGAGAAACAAAATATATAAAAACTGAAAAAATCCACTTTGAGCAAAAAAAAAACGTATGGCCATTAAATTATTAATTGAGCCGACTTGACTAAACGAATGAAAGTTGTTATTTTTGGGGCTACTTTCACGTCCAATTCTCAGAATTGAGTCCCAAAATCATGTGTTGTACTGTGTAATAAGTATAGAAGTTATTAGAGAAACAATATCTCACTAAATTTTAAACCCTTGTGACGGAGGTACTATCTTTGGTACCATCTTTAAACATAGCCTGAGATTGTAAAAAATATTACCTCATACCAAATATGAAGTTCCTAATGTCCATTAAAAATTCACTCACCTACTTTCTTTTCATATTATTGTTGCTACACATGAAATTGAAAGTATTATTAAATTAAAGTAAATGAATGATTAAATTGATTTACATAACTGCCTTTGAAGTTTATTGCCCTTAATTGCAAATGTCTTCATTTAATTAAAATATTAAAATAATTTACGTTTGCTTTTGCATACAATGTTTATTTACTATTTGACTTTAATGAGTTTACTTTTTTTTTGCATTTATTACTTGATATATTCCATTAACATTAAATTTATGAGGATGTGTGGCACGACGATTTTCAACATTTGCAATTGCTAGATTCCGTTTTTAAATGTGGCTTTCAAAGACTCCTGTGCGTTTATGTGTATGTGTGCAAAGTGGAATATCTTGCATGTCCATAGATAATGCGTTACATTCGCAATATTATGTTACAATGATGTACGCATGCATGTGTGTGACTGCTGAAAGTGGTGGGGCATACAACCAAATCGTTGCTTTGCTAAACAAAAGACTTAAGACATAAACTTTAGGCATGAGCAGGCGTATGAGTCCGTCCGTCCGTACGTTAGTTCATCCACAGACAACATCACATACAACAATTGCCAACAATGTATGAATTCAGAGATTAATGATGCAAACGACTGTCGAAAAAAAGTGTAGATTTTGCATCTGTTAATGACTCCCCGTCTAGTGTCAATGAATTTTCAGAAAAACCTGTCATTCGAGTCGTTGTGTTATATACCGTTCATAGGTAACCATTAAAAGAAAAAATAGTTTTTTTCACAAACAATACTAGCATTGAAAATTTAAACATATCGATATATTTTGATTATTTTTAATAGAGTAATCATTTTATTCATATTTACAAAACGCAGTCGATGAAAAAATCACTTCTTTTGTATATTTTTTTTTTTCAAGTAATTAATCTCTTGGGAGTTAGTGGGTTTATAAACGCCAAAATTCACTTTAGTTTCTTTATGAATTTGAAGACAATTAGGTCTATGAAATTTAAAAAAATACATATTTGTATTCACGAATTTTCGTTGATATCATGTATCAGAGTATTCAAAAATGCATGTAATTAAGTCCAATTGAAGTTCTGGTGACTTCCCCTTTTAATTATAATTAAAATCGTGTAAATTCCTCTCAATTAATTTTATATGATGCAGCGGACTAGTCTCTAATTCATGTCATTAAGTGTTTATAGTAAGTTTTTTTATCTCAGAATGTTTATTAATACCATATGATTTTAGTTATTGATATTCCGTCCTTTTTTAGGTAATAAGTTGAATGTTAGTTTCGTTAAGTTTATTTTAATTTTTCCTTTTATTCCTATTTTTTGTTTCTGTAGTATTTATAACCATATACGGCATACGACTCGGTTTATTATTAAATAAAATAAAAAAATATATACAGACGTTTGTCTTTTTCCAATTTAGGTATATAAAGAATCAACTGAGGTCCTAAATATGTTCGGCGGAAATTCTTCTTAGGACATTTTAAATCATTTGAGCAATGTCCGTCTGCCTGGTTGGCGCTGGATCACTCCTTCTATTACCTCCACCACGAAGGCTTACCAATTTGTAATATATTGATTCTCTAATAACTTTTATGCCACATACCCGAATCTTCTGAAATTCCTCATATATTAGGAATTTATCGGTCGCTATTACCTTGAAACAACTCGGAAATTTTATTACAAATATTTTCACGGAGAAGAATTGCCTTTTTATACCCTACACCACACTGTGGTACAGGGTATTATGACTTTGTGCATTTGTTTGTAACACCCAAACGGAGAAGAGATAGACCCATTGTTTATTATACCGATCGACTTGTAATCACTTTCTGAGTCGATTTAGCTATGTCCGTCTGTCTGTCCGTCTGTAGATCTATTCTTGTAATCAATGTACAGGTCGCAATTATGGCCCGATCTTGACGAAACTTTACACATATCTTTTTTTTGGCTCAAGGACGATCCCTATTTAATTTGGTTAAAATCGGTTCAGATTTAGATATAGCCCCCATATATATGTTACCCCCGATTTGACATGTAAGCGCTGTAGAGACTGTATTTTATATCCGATCAGTACGAAATTCTACAGAAAGAGGTATCTTATTATATTAATGAACACTGTTAAATTTGGAAGAAATCGGTTCAGATTTAGATATAGCCCCAATATATACGTTACCCCCGATTTCACAACATGTAAGCGCCGTAAAAAAATTATTTTATAACCGATCAGTGTGAAATTCGGCAGAGAGAGGTTTCTTATTACATGAAGGAATACTGCCAAATTCGGAGAAAATCGGTTCAGATTTAGATATAGCCCCCATATATAGGTTACCACCGATTTTACATGTAAGCGCTGTAAAAAGTTTAGTTTTAATCCGATCAGTACGAAATTCGGCAGAAAAAGGTTTCTTATTACATGAATTATTACTGCCTAATTTGAGGGAAATCGGTTGAGATTTAGATATAGCCCCTATATATACGTTACTCCCGATTTGACATGTAAGTGCTGTAAAAATGTTATTTTATATCCGATCAGTGCGAAATTCAGCAAAAAGAGGTATCTTATTACATGAAGGAATACTGCTAAATTCGGAGAAAATCGGTTCAGATTTGGATATAGCCCCCATATATATGTAACCCCCGATTTGACATGTATGCGCTGTAGAAACTGTATTTTATATCCGATCAGTGCGAAATTCGGCAAAAAGATATTTCATAACCGATCAGTGTGAAATTCGGCAGAGAGAGGTTTCTTATTACATGAAGGAATACTGCCAAATTTGGAGAAAATCGGTTCAGATTTAGATATAGCCCCTATATATATGTTACCCCCGATTTGATATGTAAGTGCTGTAAAAACTGTATTTTATATCCGATCAGTACGAAATTCTACAGAAAGAGGTCTTTTTACATGAATGAGTATTCAGGGAAAATCGGTTCAGATTTATATATAACCTCCATATATATGTTCCTCCTGATTTGGTATCAAAGCGCTATAGAAGTTGTACTTTACTTCCGATCATTAATATTATCCGGAAAGATGTTTCTCAATTTAGGAACGAATATTGCTTAATTTTGTGATTATCGGCTCGGAATTAGATAATATGTTCCTGTCTACTTACCAATTATTCCAAATTATTATCGCAATAACTTGTATCGCATTGTTAGGAAGGTGTAGGGTATTATATAGTCGGCCCCGCCCGACTTTCTACCTTTCCTTACTGGTTTGATATGTGTGAATCGAAAAGAATAGACTTGGAACACAATTTTTTAAATATTATATATTTCTGAACAAATAAACTTTATTTGAAAATCAATAAAATATGTTTGGAACGCATATATTAATATATTACAACAAAATGTTTTTGTAAACTAAATTTCTCAAATAACATATGTGTTTAAATACAAACAAAATTATTGTTTAGGATTTTTTCAAAATATATTTTAACTCAAAAAGATTTCCAAAACTTTTGCTGACTTTTTCGAATTTATGTTTTAATATTTCCTTGGTTAAGAACTTTACTTCCCAGTTATGATAGCGTATGCAGCATTATCTTCTATTTTAAATCACTCATTTAAAATTTCTGCGTGCTCCAAACCATCACTAGTTGTCAATCCTTTAAGTAATTTATATGGATCCCAGATTATACGATTTCAATTATTGTTATTTATTATTTTTACAAACATTAAAGATTTCCAAAAATTTAACTTTGATTTACTGAAAAATGTAACACAATTTAGATATTTTTTGAATACTTAAATGCAAATAAATATTTGTTTCGGAAATAATAGTCCCACATAAAAACATATGGGGATGTAAACAAAGATTTATTTAGAACATTATTTTCCAAAATACATAATTTTTGTTTGTAGCAAATATTATATGTTTAAAAAGTGCCCTAGACATATATATGTTTCAAGCCGAATATATTTGGGACAATATTCTACAGAAGCGATTTTGTTTCAGCTTGTGAAATAAAATACATTTAAAACAAACATTTTTGAATATTATATATTTTATTTCCAAATCAATAAAATTTATTTGGAGCGCATATGCTAATTTACCCAAAATTTTTTCCAAATATATTTTAAATAAAAACGATTTTCAAAACTTTGCTGACTTTTTGTTATCCAAGCTTATACAATTTCAAATATAGAAAAAATTACAAACAAAAAAAATTCTAAAAAAAATTAACATTGAATTGCTTAAAAATTTTACACAATTAAGATACCCAAATATTTTCCGAATACTTAAATGCAAATAAATCTTTGTTTTGAAAATAATAGTCCAAATAAAAAATTATAGGAGGGAAACAAAGTTTTTTTACAACAACGTATTTCAAAAACCAGTAAGGAAAGGCAGAAAGTCGGGCGGGGCCGACTATATAATACCCTACACCTCCCTAACAATGCGATAAAGGTCATTGCGATAATAATTTGGAATAATTGAAAATCGGCAGCAACATATTATCTAATTCAGAGCCTATAATCGCTAAATTAAGCAATATTTGTTCCTAAATTTAGAAACATCTTTCGGGAAAATATTAATGATCGGAAGTAAAGTACAACTTCTATAGCGCATTGATACCAAATCAGGAGGAACATATATATGGAGGTTATATATAAATCTGAACCGATTTTCCCTGAATACTCATTCATGTAAAAAGACCTCTTTCTGTAGAATTTCGTACTGATCGGATATAAAATACAGTCTCTACAGCGTTTACATGTCAAATCGGTGGTAACATATATATGGGGGCTATATCTAAATCTGAACCGATTTTCTCCGAATTTGGCAGTATTCCTTTGAGTAATAAGAAACCTCTTTCTGCCGAATTTCGCACTGATCGGATATAAAATACAGTTTCTACAGCATTTACATGTCAAATCGGGGGTAACATATATATGGGGGCTATATCTAAATCTGAACCGATTTCCCACAAATTTTGCAGTGTTAATTCATGTAATGAGAAACCTCTTTCTGCCGAATTTCGTACTGATCGGATTAAAAATACACTTTTTACAGCGCTTACATGTAAAATCGGGGGTAACATATATATGTGGGCTATATCTAAATCTCAACCGATTTTCCTCAAATTTGGCAGAATTATTTCATGTAATAAAAAACCTCTTTCAGACGAATTTCGTACTGATCGGATTAAAAATACACTTTTTACAGCGCTTACATGTAAAATCGGGGGTAACATATATATGGGGGCTATATCTAAATCTGACCCGATTTTCTCCGTATTTGGCAGTATTCCTTCATGTAATAAGAAACCTCTTTCTGCCGAATTTCACACTGATCGGTTATAAAATAAATTTTTTACGGCGCTTACATGTGAAATCGGGGATAACGTATATATGGGGGCTATATCTAAATCTGAACCGATTTCTTCCAAATTTAACAGTGTTCATTAATATAATAAGAGACCTCTTTCTGCTGAATTTTATACTGATCGGATATAAAATAAAGTTTTTACAGCGCTTACATGTCAAATCGCTGGCAACGTATATATGGGGGCTATATCTAAATCTGAACCGATTTCTTCCAAATTTAATATTGTTCATCCATATAATAAGAAACCTCTTTCTGCCGAATTTCATACTGATCGGATATAAAATAAAGTTTTTACAGCGCTTATATTTCAAATCGGGGCTAACATATATATGGGGGCTATATCTAAATCTGAACCGATTTTAACCAAATTCAATAGGGATCGTCCTTGAGCCAAAAAAAAGATATGTGTAAAGATTCGTCGAGATCGGACCATAATTGCGACCTGTACTTTGATTACAAGAATACATGCACAGACAGACGGACAGACAGACGGACATAGCTAAATCAACTCAGAAAGCGATTCTAAGTCGATCGGTATAATAAACGATGGGACTTTTTCTTCTCCTTTTGGGTGTTACAAACAAATGCACAAAGTTATAATACCCTGTACCACAGTGTGGTGTAGGGTATAAATATCATATTTGTGTGTACAAAAAATTATATATTTGGAGTGTACCCCAAAACATGTATAAACACAGAATACAGTTTGCTTGCCTCAACCGAATTCTTTGCCAACCGAATTTTGATAGTTCTGTCAACTATCATGCGATTCCATCAGGACAACCAACATTTTGGTTGTGGTGTACTTCTGCTTATACTTTGGTTGCGCCAACTACGAAAATGGTGGCTAAAATTATCTGTTGTATGTTGCCACAACCAACTGTATTAAAAAATTGGTTGTTCTGACAATTTGTCAGTCATACACTACCGACAGTTAATTAAAAAGAGTTTTCATTCATTTTTCTTCTATTTATTGAACAAAAACCTAAACAATTCATAACAAAATTAAAAATCCCATATTACAAATTCATCACTATTATGAGATGTGGAAATATTTGACACAAATTTTAGTACACGAAAAAAAAAACACAAAACTTTAATGCAAATATCGCTTAACCCTGGGCTTTCAATTTCATGGTTGTTGTTTTTATTTTTTATTTATGTAAAACATTTTGCACAACATATTCTGCATTCCGCACATTATTATCCACACGAGATTATTTTTGACTACATATACCGTTCTTGAACAAAATGTTGAAGATTTATTTATGTCGAGTAGTTTTATTTTTTGTTTGTCACGATCAGCAAAAAAACAGCAACCAATCTTTCGGTTGAATTTCTCAAAATACATTTCATTATTCTAAATTTGGGAAATTATTGGGTTGTTTCAACTACATATTTATATATAAATACAACCGACACACGGTGTAGGCAATGTACTTTTCGTTGCTAGTACTATTTTTTTATAGTTACAATCGAATTCGAACCAATTATTTTCCTGGGTTTATGTTGGTAGTACTATTTTTTTATTGTTTCAATCAAATTCCAACCAATTATTTTCCTGGGTGTATGTTTCAAGCAGAATATGTTTGGTACAATATACTACAGAATCGACTTTTTAGCGTGCTTTTACAATATCCCCCAGAACCCCCCAACGCTGAAAGTAAATCCCCTTAAGAAATCAGTAAATCGTAATAAATAAATCACTCGAAACAATTAACAATAATTTGAAATGAGAAAGCTTTTGTGTTCCAATCAATAAACAATTCAAAGAACAACACCAGAAACAACAACAGTACCACTCAATTGTTCACAAAACAATAAGCAAATATACGCCCTCAAAAATATGGTAGATTTTTTGCCTACTTAACATGGAACCCAAATAACATCGTTGTGTGTGTTTTTTTTTTGCTATTGTAATTTCGAAGATAAGTATAAGACAACAAAAGGTTAAAAACCTTTTGGCGAACAATACAGTTGATTGATTTCCCTGAATAATTAACAAGAAAGAACATAAGTAAATATTTTGTAAAAATCATGGGGTGGAATGTAAGTGTTGAGAGGAAAAGTGTTCTAAACAACTATCATAAAAACAAATTTATTTAGAATTTAGTAAGAAAATGTCAGTGGATTAAACAGTGTTGCCAGAAATGACGATTTAACACCATTTTGAAGATTTTTAAAGGCGACAAATAGATGATATCGATTTGACGATCTGAAAAAACGATTTATTAAAAGAGAAGAGAAAACTTAACAAATTTACAATATACAAGTATTAAGTAGGCAACACTGAAAAAAATACCCGGACTTGACAGTAGTATAACCCTATACTCGGTTTGGCGAAATTGATGACCAAATTTTTTTATGGGCCCCCAAAGTTTCTGAAAATCAGTGGGCCACTGAAAAAAGGCCACTGGGCCAATTAATGCCAATATTTTTGTGGAACATTTAAAAAAAATTTAAGTATTTCACTGTAATGTAGCAAAAATATATTTTTTTGGTATAGGGTATGTCCAGCAACATTATAGAAAATATTAAGGCCAATATTTTTGTGGAACATTTTAACCCTCTAGCTCCCCCACATAAATGTAATTTTTGGCCCCATTTTAACAAATCGTAAAAAAACACCCCTTAAAATGGGGAGGGCGGGGATGAAATGTTCTACAAAAATGTTCGCCTAAAAATCTCAAAAAACCTCATTGTACCCCAAAAAAGTAAGTATTTCACTGTTATGTAAAAAGTTGTTCAGATTTACCGTGGCTACAATTTTGCCTAATATTGTTAGTGAAAAATTGCAAGTCCCTGTAAGTTATGCTGAAAGAAGGGGAAACAAAATTTTTCCTTAATTTTTTGCCCAAAAAGGGGCGGTTAAAAACTGTTTTCGCAGAAAATGCTAACCAACTTTGTTCACCACATTCTTAGCTACATTATTGCCAAATATAGTTAAGCGCTATAACCAAGTCTGAATTAGTTGTTGGACAAAAGCTGATGACACCTTTTTCGAGGGGCCCACTAATTTTCAGAAACTTTGGAGGCCCATAAAAAAAAATTGTCACCATTTTCGCCAAACCGAGTATAGGGTTATGCTACCCTTTGGTAGTAGAATCGAGCCTATACTGTCAAGTACGTGTATTTTTCAAAAAGTGTTCATTTGTTGCGTAGTGTAAATAATCCGTCCAAAAATAATAACATAACAAAAGTCGTAGAAATCTATGGATATTTTGGGTGATATTCTTTTTATGTTGGACTATTGTTTCCGAAATAAATATTTATTTGAATTTAAATTTACACAAAATATCTCAATTGTATTAAATTTTTCAGCAATTCAAATTGAATTTTTTAGAAATTATTAATATTTGTAAAAATAATAAATACACGCTGAAAAAAAATTGCTTCTGTAGTATATTGTCCCAAACATATTCGGCTTGAAACATATATATGTTTAGGGTGCACTCTAAACATTTAATATTTGATGTTGTTCTAAACAAATCTTTGTTTACATCCCAATCTGTTTTTTATTTGGGACTATTATATCCGAAACAAATATTCACCCTTATAGGGAATAAAATTCCACGCAACATTTGTTCACTTTTCAATGTACAATTTAGGGAACAGGGAACAAATTCCGTGCGGAATTTTATTCCCGATAAGGGTGATTTATTTGCATTTAAGTATTCAGAAAATACATAAATTGTGCTAAATTTTTCAGTAATTCAAAGATAATTTTTTAGAAATTCATTGATTGGTTTTAGACAGAAGTTAATGCTGCATATGGTATCATAACTGCTAGGTAAAATACGAAACCAAGGAAAAAATAAAACTGAAATTCGAAAAGTCAGCAAAAGTTTTGAAAATCTTTTTTAAATAAAATATATTTGAAAAAATTCCTAAACAATCATTTTATTTGTATTAAAACACATCATTTATTTAAGAAATTTAGTTTGCAAACATATTTTGTTGTAATATATTAATATATGCGTTCCAAATATATTTTATTGATTTTCAAATAAAATGTATTTGCTCAGAAATATATAATATTTAAAAATTTCGGTTCCAAATATGTTTTCTTTCGATTCAAACATATCAAAAAAGGCAATTTTGCCCCTTGTAATAATAATTGAAATCGTATAATCAAAATAAATTACTTGGAGGATTAATTTAAAACAAAAGCTAATGCTGCATATGGTATCATAACTGGGAGCTACAGCAAGACACCTTTATTTGCATTTAAGTATTCAGAAAAAATACCAATAGACATGTTTTATGTTTTTCAGTAATTTAACGGATTTTTTTCAGAAATTTTAAATGTTCTTAAAATGCCTTTATAACTGAAATCGTATAATCTTTATAATGATGCATTATACAAGATGGGTCAACGACAAATGATGACTTGGAATAAACATAAATTAAAAGTTATTGCTTTAAGACAAATGTTATTGCTACACGGGGGAAAATCGCCATTTTTGATATGTTTGAGTTGAAAGAAAATATATTTGGAAACTATTTTTTTAAATATTATATATTTGTTAACAAATAAATTTTATTTGAAAATCAAGAAATTTTGTTTGGAACGCATTTATTAGTATTTAAGAACATAATATATTTGCTGACTGACTGACTTTCACAAATAAAGTATGTGTTTACACACAAACAATGTTATTGTTTAAGAAGTTTTTCAAATATATTTTATTTAAAAAGTACAAATTAATCTTTGTTTCGGAAATATTAGTTCCAAATAAAAAAATATTAGAATGGGAACATATTTTTGTTTAGAACAATATCCTCCCAAACATATACATAATATTTATGTGTATTAAATATTATATATTTGGAGTATACCCTAAACATATGTATATTTCAAGCCGAATATATTTGTGACAATATACTACAGAAGTGATTTTTTTCAGCGTGTACTGTCACGTAATTCAAAATTATAAGGTATAACTCGAAATCAATGAAAATTTAAAAATTAAATTCGAAAAATCTGCAACGTTTTGAAAATATTTTTAAAACAAAATATATTTGGAGAAATTCCTAAACAATAATTTTATTTGTATAGAAACACATATTTTTTTTTTGAGAAAATTAGTTTTCAAACTTATTTTGTTGTAGTAATATATTAATATATGCGTTCCAAATAAATTTTATTGATTTTCAAATAAAATTTATTTTCTCAAAAATATGTATATATAATATTTAAAATTTTGTGCTCCAAAAATATTTTCTTGCGATTCAAACATATCAATAAAGGCAATTTTGCCCCTTGTATTAGTTAGATCATTATTGCTTCTAACAATAGACATTTTTGCTTAATGGCATTAACACGAAATTTATTCAAAAGTTCTTAAGCGGAAATATAGAAACATTTGTCTGTCATGTGTTAGTGTTATTTTTCAAAAATTTTCAAACAAAAGACATCATTTAGTTCTGCCCATTCAAAGGCATGTTACAAAATAATTAAGACCAAAACAGGTCTTCATGCTATTGTCGCAGACGGAGGAGGGAAGTGATATTATATATATAGCAAAATGGAATTTGAATTTAATCGGTCACTGCTTTCGGGAGTTATCGTACACAACAGCCAGAAAGATGGACGGAAATAGCTCAAATTACATAAACTGCCCTAAAACGGTGTCATGAAGGGTGATTTTTTTCTTACTTGGGTTGTCGGTGCTTTTCCAGATCACGCGAGATTCGTAACATGTGTCAAAGGAAAAAAATCAGTTTGCCTTGCTCTCTAATTATGACTACACGGAGAAAAAACTGGCACCAAAATCATGTTTGAGAGCAAAATGTAAATAATATGTATTGTTGCGCAAATATTTTATATTTTCACAAGCTGACCCCAGCAGACTGAATTGGTTTGTTTCGGAAAAACTCACCATAGAAATGTTTATTGGACATAAGTCCACAACAGCGCCATCTAACGGTTAGAATCATACATACAAACTATTATCATGGCAAATCACACATATATTTTCAGTCAAATCGGTCTGGAAATGGGGATTTTGCAAATAACTTGACCACTCCGCCATTTTTCGCGGTTAACATAATTCTAAAACACAGATGGCGCCGAACTGAACCTAATGTGCAATTTTTAGCCCATTCCCTCTTATGGTTTCGGAGATCATGCGTTACTAACAAACGTACAAAGGATTTTATATATAAAGATATGAATATCTCGTTTATGAGTATTATCCTTTTCGCAGCTTCGGTGCAGATTATCGTAAAAAAGCGGAAATACTTTATAAGTATAAGTAAATTAAATTTTAATAATATTCATGCTCTTTGAAAAATGTATTTTTGTACAAAAAAATTCTCCAGACGTGGCTCTTTTTTTGGTTCAATTGGTATGTCGTCAGAATTGCTGAATTTGGTCCGCAGAGCAGCCGGAGTCTGTACAACGCGTACACTACTTCTTTGTTTTCTTAAATTTTCAAAAATCAAACGCATGCAAAATAAGCATTTTCGAGATCTTGGGTCACTCGTCCAAAACAATTATGTGTCCGAGACCTAAAAACTTTTTTTTAATTGAAGCATACGAGTTCTATTTTATGAAACTAAAACAAAAACCTTTTTATGGTCATTTTTTAAATTCCAATTTTAATAGAAGTAACCTTTAGTTTTTGGGCCATATTTTTTGAAGTATAAGCTCGATAAAGCCGTGATACCATTCAAATTAAAGGAAACTATAATGGCTGGAAATGCTGAAAAAATATGTTTCACGTAGAAACGGAAGTTTAGAAACTGTTGTTAAAACAAATAGAAAAAATTAGATTTTTTTCTGTTTCAAAAAAATAATTTTTTTCTGGCAAAAAATTTTTCGCTGAAAAATTTTTTGTTCCATTTCTTGAAAGCTACCATCCTAACAAAGAAAACAATGCATACTTTCAATATATGAATAGATAAATGTATAAATTAGACACATATTGTAAAAATAGGGAAATTCAAAAAAATAATTTTTAATATTTTTTATTTTCGCAATTTTGTTTGGGAGGTACCAAAAGGGGCGTGGAAATAACGACCATTTTGTAATATACTATGGGTATTTTGAAACCATTACACTATACAAAATTTCAGGTATTTGTATGTGCAGGAATCGAAGTTATAAGCCGTTAACTTTTTGTGCAAAATTGGTTATAACGCCCATTTTGCACGGGATTGTAGGCAATATAAAATCATTACACTTCATAAAATTTGAAGTATTTCTATGGAATCAATCAATGTAATCAAAGTTATAAGCCGTTAAATTTTTGTGAAAAAAGGTCCAATTGTATAGGAGGTAACCAAAAGGGGCGTGGCAACTTCATCCATTTTTCTCAAGATGATAGCGACAAAGAAACTAATACTATGTGTAGAATGGTAAAAGATTCTGAATTGTAGTATAGATGGTATGAGATAATCAATATTACACTAAATTTTGACCCTTTGTGGGGGAGGTACTCAAAGGAGTGTACCAACTTAGTCCATCTTTGACCATAGTCTGAGATGGAATAAAATATTGACAGATTCCAAATTTGAAGTCAATCGGTTAATCCTGTCGAAAGTTATCGTGCACACCAACCAGACAGGCATCCTAGGTCACTCCATCGACAAGTTCACTTTGGACCTGCAACATCTGATATATACCCTTGTTCACAATAGTGGGTGTATAAAAACCGGATTATGTTGAAATTCTCTTATTTCTACCTAAAGTGATATAATTTCTACATTTATCCATAGATTTTCTTCAAATAGGCATTGTTTTCTAACTTAGAATGCTTTGGAACAAGCAATTTATTTGCAATTTTTTTTATTTTTTATGATTTATTTCGTGCAAGCAAAAACGATTTTCTTCTATTTTTACGTGAAAGTGTAGTTACTAACATTTGTAGTCCTCATAATGTCCATTGATTTAACGTATATCAGGGCTTTATCGAGCATATACTTCTAAGAATATGGTCTAAAGACACCTTCCAAGAAAATGGGAATTTTTAAGAACAATTTTTTAAGATTTTTTAAAAAAAATTTTAAAAAAATTTACCATAAACAATTTTTTTAATAGTTTTTTCGTGTTTAGGACACCATATTACACCACAAAATGTTATACACAGCCCTTCGACAAAAATTTTGTTGCATAGTGTTATTACAGTTTTGATCCATTTTATATATATACACTACACTATTTTATACTAATAATACACTAAGGTATGTATATAATTAATTCATAGCGACGATACATGGCATACCCTCCCGAAGCTGTAGTACGTAATACTGAAAACACTTCTAACTCATTATTTCCCCTACTTCCATTGTAAATTTTTTTATGAAACTATGCAAAGTAAATGATGCTTGATAATATGATGAAATTATGGTATATTGAAAATACAAGTTCCAAAAGGTTTATAGAATGTACTGATCTGCGATATCTATTGTTTATTATGTTTTCATGTTGTCGTTGTAATTCGATGCAATTATACATAACACAAATTTTAAACTCAATGAAGCTTAAACTCTATTTCTAATACTGACTGCACCTGACTGACTAACTACGAGCACCTTCATCACCACAACTACCACCGCCATCGTCGTCATCATCATCATCATTTGCATCGATTGGCAGCAGCATTCACCTAAAGAATGATTACATTCCATGCGTACATATTGCGCTTAGACTGATAGCCAGTGGTCTGGCCTGGACTGGTGTTATGTGGCGTCTGTTGGAGCAGGTTGTTTGTTGCTTTAAATTGTATTACCAATGGGTAATACGATCACCAGCACTGAACGCCACTTTACCTCATTGTTGAAATGCAATTGATCCAATGGAGGAGTATGCTGTAGAGGAGGGAGGTGACGACGCCGCCGACGAACAAGAAGATGAAATGAATAGAAGTTGCTGGAAACAAACAAAAAACAGCAAATATTGGCTCAGTCGTCGCATGGATCGATGGATAGTTGGATCACTGAATGGTTCATTGGAGCCGGTGCTGGTGCTGGCGGTGGCGATGGTAATGGTGCTAGTGCTGCTGCTGCTGGTGGTGGTGGTGGCATTAACAGTTAACAACAACAGTCATCATCAACAGCGGTTACGGCGGCAAAAAAAGCGCTGAAATGCTGAATACATAAAAGAGAAAGCAGGTCACTTGTATGACAACTTCAGGCCATACTCTGCACTAACCAGCCAAGCAAATGTCTCGGGTAGATTCTCCATCATCCAGCAAATCAAAATCGAAAAAAGCCTGTCACAGTTATTGAGGAGTTTTTTTTCTGAACAATTCCATCTGTTGTCTGATTTGTTTTTTATTTTTTTACCTTTGTAGGATGGTATATAGCTCAGGGTTTTTTGTGTGGGCGAATTTTATAAAATCCAAAGCAATTGTGGTAATGTGCGAATAATTATTGCTCGTTTGTTTTTTTTTTTGACAGACCCCGGGTATTCAAAGTTATTTTGTACTCAAATCAGTTTTTTTGTGATATACTAATACTATGCAACAAAAATAAATTAATTCCAACAACTAGTGTACTTTTAACCCTCACATTTTTTTCTATTCCGCCTTTTCCGGCGGACTGGTTTACATTTGTAAGCCAATAAATAAAGTACGAATATACTTAAATTAAAAATTACATTTATTTTCTATTTAAATTTTGTGTAAAACTTGAATTTTCTTAAAAACTCAAAATGTGCTGCTATTTTATACGTATCTCAAGTCATTATATGTATATAGGTTTACAAATGTAAACCAGTCAGCCGTTCAGGTGGGTATTCTTGAAAAAATTTAATATGAGGTACACAAAAAAATTCAACACTTTTTCATCTTCTTGTTTTCGATTAAGAACTGAGTTTGTAGTTCTATAATGAAGTTTCAAGAAATTTGGACCATTTTATAAAAAGTCGTTCCAAAGTTGGATGGTTTACATTTGTAAACTATCAGCTGTTTGAGGGTTAAATCTTCATCTTACGTTAAATACCAAACAAAATTGCAACTCGAGGAAGTGATCTAAATATATTTTTTTTGTAAAAATAAGTTATATTTGGAAATCCTTGTTTCGAAGTATCTTCAAATACATACTGGGGGATTTCGTGGCAAGTGAATCATTTTTAAAACCGATGTCTTCTGATCGGGATGAAACTTGCACCAAGTTTAGTCCTATTGGATAGTAGTTATGCCACAAATTTCAACGAGATCGGTTAGAGACTGTCCGAGTTGGATGATATTGTATTTTAACATTTTGGTCAAACGGCCCTGTTTTCCCATCCATATAACTTATTACATATTTTATTTAGAAAATGTTAACCCAAGAGTTATCGAAAGCCTTTTCTTCAATATTTTTAAAAAAATCGCAAAAATATTTTTTGTACTTTTTTTGCGAAATTAAAACTTCTTTGACATGTTGTCAAACGAAAGCTTAGGCCATTTCCTTTAAGAGCTGTATGATCTATTAGCGGGATGGGTTTTTGATATGTTTCAAAAGAGAAAACATGTAAGAAAGTTTCAGTCGGGTAAACCGATTAAGGTATACCCTCACATTGTGAGTAATGTAATGTATAAGTATAACATTGCACTAATTAATCTGTCAATTTGTGTGGGAGGTACCAGAAAGGGTTTAACAAATACACCTATTTTTCGGTAAACAGTATTTTCTTTAAATACATTGCACTCTGCCGAACTATAAGCATTTATGTGCACTGGTATATTAACGTAACGAGCTATTAAATTTTGGTATGATTTTGACATTTTGTGTTGGAGGTACAAAAAGGGGCGTGGTGATAAAGCCCACTTTTCACAGGACTGTAGGCACTATAACAGCATTACACAGTCAAAATTTCAAGTATTTGTATGCAATGGTATTAAAGTTATAAGACGTTAACTTTTGGTATAAAACGGTACAATAATGCCCATTTTTTTAATAATTAATTTTTTTCAAGTATTTTTATGCACTTGTATTAAAGTTATAAGCAGTTCAATTTCGATGCAAAATAGTCCATTTGTGTGGAAGGTACCCTTTTGGTAATATAATAAATTAATACAATGTGTGGAATTTCAGAAGATTCTAATAAGGAGTATAGATGTTAATAAAGAACTAATATTTCACAAAATGTTAACCCTTTGTGTGGGAGGTACAGGAAGGAGTGGACCAATATGGCCCATCATCGAAGTTGGCCGGAGATAAATATTACCGTATACCAAATATGAAGTCAATCGGTTACTTCTTTCGAGAGTTAACGTGCGCATCATCCAGCAGACAGACAGATATTTCTCATTCGACTTAAAATGACCCAAAACGAATGTCCGCCAAACACACTTGGGGTCTTAGATCACTCCTTTGATGTGTTACACTTTTGGCCCGTAGCAAATGATATACTCGTATAACCTCGAATATCTAAAGTGAGGGTATAAATATATTTGGAACAGAGAATTTTTTTAATATTATGAAATCGTTTGTTTGTTGTCGCATAACGCATAAACGGCTGAACCGATTTTCCTTAAGAGCTAATAATCTAATAAAGTGAGTAAAAAAGCAGATGCACAAACAACTATTTGATGTTCAGTCTGAGGTCAAAGTGGACTTAACACGGGGTCTTAAAGTGTCTAAAGGCTTTTTCAAAATATATTGCTAACCCCTCACTGTGGTAACACAACTAACGTTGTCAATTCGGTCAATTCTCAGACTGTGGTCAATGTAGCAATGACCAAAGCAATTATCACTCTTTATGTACTTTACAAGTCCTCTATAAGCTACGATCCTACTAATTTATGTGTATATTTGCATGTTCCAAATGTTACACAGTACAACATTTGTCAGCTCATTGATTTGGGACTCAATTCTGAGAATTGGACGTGAAAGTATCCCCAAAAATAAGAACTTCTACATGATTCATTTAGTCAAGTTGGCTCAATTAATAATTTAATGGCCATACGATTTTTTTGCTCAAGGTGGAATTTTAGCACTTTTTCTATATTTTAACACGGTTATATCTCGGTTGACGGTACGGAGTATCTCTTTTGTGTCTGAAGCAAAGTTATATATAGTTATATATATAGATATTGAATAGGAGAAAAAATGCGGAACAAACCTACCCGAAAAAAGTGCATCTAGTGCCTTAAAATCGCCCATTTTTAACCTTTTTTGCTCTTTTTTTGCTGCTGTTTTTTTTGGAAGTGCTTCTTTACAATACCGTAGGGACGTTTCGTCGATGTTCTATAGAAAATGGTATAATGAAAATGCAGAACATAGAAACACAGGTGCATAAACGCTCATAAATGTGCGTGGACGCTGTATTGCTCTTCTTGTTCCTTCATGATACCTACTCCTCTATTTGCATGCAAAATAAAGTTTATAAAGAAACCAGTAAGGAAAGGCAGAAAGCCGGGCGGGGCCGACAGCATAATACCCTACACCTCCCTAAAAATGCGATAATAATTGGTAAATGGGTAGGAACATATTATCTAAATCTGAACAGATAATCGCTAAATTAAACAATATTCGTTCCTAAATTGAGAAACATCTTTCTGGAAAATTTTAATGATCGAAAGTAAAGTACAACTTCTATAGCGCTTTGATACCAAATCAGAAGGAACATATATATGGAGGTTATATATAAATCTGAACCGATTTTCCCTGAATACTCTTTCATGTAAAAATACCTCTTTCTGTCGAATTTCGTACTGATCGGATATAAAATACAGTCTCTACAGCGCTTACATGTCAAATCGGGCGTAACATATATATGGGGGCTATATCTAAATCTGAACCGATTATCTCCGAATTTGGCAGTATTCCTTCATGTAGAAAGAAACCTCTTTTTGCCGAATTTCGCACTGATTGGATATAAAATAACATTTTTACAGCGCTTACATGTCAAATCTGGTGTAACGTATATATGAATGCTATATCTACATCTGAACCGATTTCTTCCAAATTTAACAGTGTTCATTCATATAATAAGAAATCTCCTTCCGCCGAATTTCATACTGATCGGATATAAACTAAAGTTTTTACAGCGCTTACATGTCAAATCGGGGCTAACTTATATATGGGGGCTATATCTAAATCTGAACCGATTTTAACCCAATTCAATAGGGATCAACCTTGGGCCAAAAAAAAGATATGTGTAAAGTTTCGTCGCGATCGGACCATAATTGCGACCTGTACTTTGATTACAATAATACATGCACAGGCAGACAGACGGACCTAGCTAAATCAATTCAGAAAGTGATTCTAAGTCGATCAGTATAAACGATGGGTCTATTTCTTCTCCTTTTGGGTGTTACAAACAAAAGCACAAAGTTATAATACCCTGTACCCCAGTGTGGTATAGGGTATAAAAAACAGCATATTTATTGTATTGTTAGGTTATGCGATTTTTAAGGCACTGGATGCACTTTTTTCGGGTAGGTTTGTTTTCTCCTATTCAATATCTACAACTTTGCTTCAGACACAAAAGAGATATTTCGTAAGGTATTCCGAGATATAACCGTGTTAATATATAGAAAAAGAGCTAAAAATCCACCTTGAGCAAAAAAAATCGTATGGCCATTAAATTATTAATTGAGCCAACTCGACTAAACGAATGATGCAGAAGTTCCTGTTTTTGGGAATAATTTCGCGTCCAATTCTCAGAATTGAGTCCCAAAATCATGTGTTGTTGAATATTTCGAGAATACTTTAAACATATACGAGTATGTGTCAAGCAGAATATATTTGGGACAATATACTACGGAAGCGATACGATTTTCAGCGTGTATCAAAATAAAGATAAACATCTCGAAAACCATTTATTCAAGGTGGTTCGCTAAAAGCTTTAATAAATCCATAATTAAGTAGCCTTCACCTTCTTCTAATATCATTTTTGCATCACATCCGCGGTTACAAACATATTGCAATATATAGCGAACAATTTCGCTTTTATCCCCTCACCTTAGAGAGGAGGGTATATATCATTTGCTACGAGCCAAAAGTGTAACACATCGAAGGAGTGACCTAAGACCCTAAGTATGTTCGGCGGATATCCGTTTTGGGTCATTTTAAGTCGAATGAGCAATGTCCGTCGTCCGTCTGTCTGTCTGGCTGGTGCGCCCGATAACACTCGAAAGGAGTAACCGATTGACTTCAAATTTGGTACGTGGTAATATTTTCTTCTATCTCCGGCTAAGTTCGAAGATGGGCCATATGGGTCCACTCCTTCTGGTACCTCCCCCACAAAGGGTTAAAATTTAGTGAAATACTGATTATTTAATAACTTCTATACTACTAATTTGAATCCTCTGAAATTCTACACATAGTATTAGTTTATTAGTAACTATTACCTCGAGAAAAATGGTCGAAGGTGCTACGCCCCTTTTGGTACCTCCCACACAAATGGACAATTTTGAACCAAAAGTAAATAGCTTATAATTTTATTACCAGTGCATACAAAGACTTGAAATTTTGTACAGGGTAATGGTTTAATAGTACCTACAATACAGTGAAAAATTGACATTATTGCAACGCTCCCACACAAATGGGCCTTTTTTACCAAAAGTTACCAGCTTATAACATTAATACCAGTATGTACAAATACTTGAAATTTCTTACAGTGTAATGCTTTTTTAGTACCTAGAGTCCAGAGAAAAATGGGCGTTATTGGACCGCCCCTTTTGGTACCTCCCACACAATTTGACCTTTTTGTATCAAAAGTAAACAGCTTTTAACTATAATACCAGTACATACTTTAAAGTTATTAAATACAATTTAAATTGATAATAATTAAAAAAAAACACAAAAAAATAAATAAATTTACTAATATTTTTTGGGACTCAAGGTGAGGGGATTCATTAGTCGGTTTACCAGACTGAACTTTCTTACTTGTTTTTAATTCCTATTTATTCCAAGTCGTTATTTGTTGTCAACGCATCAAGCAATGTATCGTTTCAATTATAAAGAAATTTTATTGGATAGATAAACAAGTCCCATCCCACTAATAGACCACAAAGCTCTTAAAAGAAATAAGTTAAGCTTTCGTTTGTGCAAAAAAAAATGATATAAAAATCCATTGTTTTTGACAACAAATTTCAAAACATGTTTAAATTCCCCAAAAAAAATGCAAAAATATTTTTTATTTCTTTTAAAAGATTAAAGAAAAAGCTTTCGAAGACACATTGGACAAAATGTTCTAAATAAATAAAATAATAAAATAAAATTTTAAAAATTAATAATTATGAATTTTCGATGTCTTTGGGTGGTTTTTATAAAAAAAATTATTAAAATTTTCTAAAAAAATAGATTTTTCGCAATATCTGTAAAACCTCTCATGGGACGATGATGAAGGTCACTAAATTTAGAATTTTTTTAATGCTTTCCTGAACCAATTAAGTTAAATGGTTCTCGAGTTATGCTAAAATATCTGCTTCAACCTCTTTTTTTTAGATATTTGTCTTTATTTTGATAGATATACATGACCGATGGCCGGTCATTGACCAAAATTCGAGCTCATGGTCTCGAGTTTCATTCAAACAATTTGGCTAAATTTCTTGAATTTTATTTTTTATTATCATCAAAATTCTTCAAAATTTAATTTTTGTACAAAACTTCGTTAAAATTGAATTTTCCTACAAAAATTTCTACGAAGTTTATTTTTGAGAAAAATTTAGGTTAACACCATTTAATCCCGTCAGTCACTGAACGGTTTACTTGTTTTGACCGGATTGGTCAATGACCGATGGCCGGATTAAAGGCCACCGAGTGGATTAAATGTCAATGACCGTAGTAAAGGACGTAGACCAATGAACCGATTGAAGGCAGCCGATTAGGGGCCACTGCTCGGATTAAAGGTCGTTGACTTCATTAAAGCCCATGAAGTAAATTCCCAGGAAATGCAGATTCTGAGAAATATAAAAAAATTCAAATTCAATGGAAAAAGCTAGAAAAATTCAATTCTAAAGAGATTTTCTAGAAAAAATGAATTTCGAAGAAATTGTTCATTTAAACCAAACGATTTTCAACGACACCGATTTTTAAGATTTTTCCCGGTGAATATTGGGAAAAATGCAAGCATTTACAATTACCTTTAAAATTAGACTTCAGTCTTTGAAATCTGCCCACGCGTTTTCTCACTACACCATTTTCAATGTTCCTACCTAGGCACTTTTCCTCCTCATTTCCAATTGGTCATATGTTTGGAAAAAAATTCCGCCTTCTACAAATCAAATATTTTATAGAGATGAGTTATCCTAAAATACCAATTTTGACGAAATTTTCTATGAAACTGCGATTTTTTTTAAATTTTCAGTAAAAAGCTATTTTCGACGAAATTTTCTAAAATATTGCAATTTTGTTGAAAAATGCAATTTGGACAACATTTTGTAGAAAAATGCAATTGTATAAAAGTGAAATTTTCAGGGGCATTTTGTTGGAAAATGCAATTTTCACGGAAATATTGCAGTTTTGACATATTTTGCTGTCCCAAACTCTACTTTCACTTAATTTTTTTTTGAAAATTTCATAAAAAACTACAAAAAACCATATAAATCAATAACTAAACTATTTCTGTAACACATCTCAAAAACTACTCAAAATTCATATACATAGTAAAAGAGGCTATTGTTGGCAAATCTTATTTTAACTAATCCCACTATAATTAAGCAATTATGCCAACATATAACTAATAAAATAGTGTCTTATCTATTTTTAATTATATTTCTGATGGAGTGCAATAAAGCCTCTAACAAACTCTAGAAACAAACAAAATATCACCTCATTTTATGCAAAAAAATAATACCGAATAAAGACAATGACGAAAAATTTTAATCATATCCATTTGTAAGTATGAATTTATTAATTATAAGCTTATTAATGTGTTAACCTTCAAAATCAGGTGATTATTGATTTGATTTGAGAAGCAAACAATACAATTGAAATCAACAGATGAGACAAAATCAAAGCTAAAAGAATAAATTTACATACTCGTCGTCATTTTGTTTATTTATGCAAAATTGTGTCTTCAATATAAAACCAGTTTCTCATCGATTTTATAATATAGACAATAATATGAATTAAGTGAATTGGTAATATTGCTAATATTGACCAAATGAAACGTTACTTAATACTGGCATTGATTATAGAGCGCGAAAATGATACTTGAGTGATCTAGACCAATAGTCTAGGCTTTGAATGCATTTGGTAACCAGAGTTAGAACAATAAGAATATCGTTTCGATTTCATTCATCATATATTTTGGTGTATATTATTTTGAGGAAGTTGCAGATCAAAATGTTCCATTTATATAACTTCAGGATAACTCAATATACATGTGAGTGACTTAAAGATTACGATGCTCTGAAATTATTAGTTTATGGCATGATTTCTTTTGACTATAATGTATATAGGTTAGGTTAGGTTAGGTTAGCTTGAAGAGAGGAGACGTTTAAACGTCTCATGTCCGTGGACATACCCTTCAGCCAGTGGTTGGGCCTGTTGTGCGCTCCTTATTTATGATCTTTTTATACCGCACGAGTTACATAATATCGGTACTAGACACGAATTTTCTCAGTATCTTCCAGTCATATCCTCTGAGATGAGTCAAGTCTGGTAATATGTTGGACCCGAAATGTTGGGATCTTGCATGTGTGAAAGCCGTTCATTTCCAATCACTCCGTTGTGATCCGGTACCCAGAAAATACGCAGCTGACCATGGACTGAGTAATTATTTGTCGTTCTTTTACAGTCTATTCTGGATTTGACCTTTTCCGATGTTATTGCTTTGATCGCCATTTGACTATCTGTGAATATGTTGACATGTTTAGGCTTTGTGGTATTACTGAGCCAGTTAACACACTCCGTGATTGCTCGAACTTATGCTTGAAATACTGTGTTATGGTCTGGGAGGCGGAAGTAAAGTTAGACTTCTGGTTCATCAATAAAAAGTCCCAGACCCGTCCTTCCTCCTAGCCTGAACCCATCCGTGTATCAGCTGGTTCCCGCTGGCGAATGAGCTAGTGTTCCGTTTTCCCAGGAGCGTCTGTCTGGCACGAACGGTAGCTGTAAGCCGCACTTCAGGAATGCGGTCGGAGATTTTCGTTGTTTGAATATGACCGACCAGTGATTGTAATATCTTCTGATGGTACGACTTGTAGTCTCGATTTATCCATTCAACCATTTTGGATATGACATCTCACCCCATTTGACTTCATAACGTCAGAGAGACCGCAAATGTCATTTGATGGGGCTGAAAGTTGGTAACTGGGGTTTATTTATGCCCGGTATCCTTCATACGAACAACGATAGTCATAGGTCCATGTTTTGATTTTGCCCCCATACTAAGTTCACTGTTGGTTTGACTTCGTAACGCCACAAGAACCTCAAATTACAAAGAATTGGGCTGAAATTTGGTATAATAAGTTTATTTGTACCCGAAACCATTCACATGCGATCCATGGTGCAGGATATATAAGATTCGGCAAGGCCGAAATTATTCCGCCTTTACTTGATTTTTAAATCTCCCATATATAGAATCTCCCCGATTTGATATATTAACGCCATAGAGACCACAAATGTCAACTGATCGGGCCTAAAATTGGTAACTGGTGTTTATTTATACCCGGAATCCTTCACATGAACAACGGCAGTCATAAGTCTATGGTCTAATATAGCCCCCATACAAAGGTCTCTCTAGATTTGACTTCTTAACGCAACAAAAACCACAAACTTCAACGAATTAGGGTGGAATTTGGTAATATGAGTTTATTTGTACCGAAAGAATATATATATAAGATTCGGCATGGACCAACTTAATCCGCTTTCACTTGCTTTTATTGTATACTAGCTGGACCCGGTCCACTTCGTTGCCCCAGATTTAGATTTCCGATCCCGTCCATTTTTGAAAACAAACGATTTGTCACGCCCACATTTGCGCCGCCCACTTTTTACAAAATTTTTTTTTCCAAAACCATCTCAGACAAAATAGCTTTCAAACAAAAGAAAAAAATTTTAAATCGGTCCAGTGGTTTAAGCGTCTATAAAACACATACATACATACATACATACAAACATTTTTCCATTTTTATATATATATATATATACATAAATAGTATCTCAAACGGACTAAATCCCTCAATCGTAACCATTTTTTCACTTAATGTTAATTACTTACGTAAAATTTAGGATATAAAATATTAGCTTTACCTGCAAATAAAAGAAGAATAATATTGAATTTTATTTAAATAGAATAAAATAAATTGGTTGTATTCTTAAAGATATTCTGAAGACGATATTATTTTAAATACCCAAATAATATTTTCTCAATATTTCGACGAATGTTGTCTTAAGTCGTCATCAGGAAATTTGAAAAGATAAACTTGTTGTACGTTGAACAATATTGCGACTAAATCTCAACTGAATAATTTTTTTATTAATTTTCTGATATAAATAAAATCCGAACTGAAAATTAATACAATATAATATCCCATATACCACAACCCATTCAAATTTCATGTGTTGACCAGTGTTATTTGTCGAATTTACGTCGCTATTGTCAGCAATTTATGATCACATATAATAGAATGGAATGTGTTTGTGCGAATTCCATAGCTGTGTTTAACAAGTATCACCTCAAGGGCAAATATAAAAGATCCATTCAATCTCCAATCGCTGCAGATGTTTTCATGTATTCGTAAATATTTTATAAGCAACTGATTCAGTTACATTCCAATGAAATAAATAAATATACCAGAGAGTTGTAAAAATAAGCAACATGGTCATAGAAATTAACGATAATACTACAATCACACGTTAATCTTAGATGTTGCTTAATACAAAAAAAACATGTTAATAATTATAAAACTTTACAGAAACCAGAATTCAAATAGATTTGAAAAGACTGAATGAGTTGCAAATGTACTAAATTAAAATACACCTTTAAAAATATTAAGTAATTTATAAAAATAGTTAATAGGAATATATTATTCAAATAAAATTTCGAAATGAACGCAAATTTCGCATTGAAAACCAATTATAAAAATCTGGTTAAATATAATACAATGTTTAATTCATATATACGAATTTACTGCTTCAATTCTCAATTTTTCCCTTTAGAATAGATATAAAAATATAATAAATGTATCTACTTCTTCAAAAAACTTCCACTACATCAATATTTAATGTGGAATAATGCAGTGCTTCGCTCATGGAATTCTCAAATTGCTTTTGTATCGTTTGGTGATGCAAACATCTGCAGATTACGTCAAACCCAGAATCAATTTGCTTCAAACAGCAATAAATTAAAATGTTGTTGAACAAATCGAAAACAAACACATTTTTGCGAAAAAAATATGTTAACGAATTCATAAATATTCAATTGCACAAGAAAGACTCGATAGATACGAGTATGTAGTAAATATATACTTAAAATGTACATGCCACACACATACTATATTTAATTACCATGACTATGAAAAAGAATCGAAGATTGTAACCTTGAAATAATTTGAACTGGTAGAACATTAATTAAGATTTTTTCGGTTTTAAAAGCTGTTATCCATTAAACAAAGTATTGATCTAAAACATATGACTGTAAATAAACAATACTATGTGTGTCCAAAAATGTATCCTCCATTAAAAGTTTTCCAACTTATAAATCGACATTTCTCATTTTTTTCTATCACAACTAGTATTTGAAATATTTGCTCACCAATTTTGCTGGAAATTGAATCGCTTCAGTGACGAATTTGAGGCAGAAATCAGTGAAATGCGAATTTCTTGGCTAAGAAGAAAAATTTGGAGGATCCTTCATAGAGAATTTTTCATTGTATCGTACATTCAATCCCTCCCATATATAACATCATTCATTACACTACACTGTGGTTGTTTGTAATACCCAAAATGAGATGAAATAGAACATCGTTTAGTATACCGATCGACATAGAATCTCTTTCTGAGTTTATTTAGCTATGTTCGTCCGTCTATTTATTCACATATCATTGTAATCGAAGTAAATACAGTCGAAAACTGGAGAGAGATCACCACCTGTAGAGTAGCTAGACAAATAAGGCCAATATACGAACTTCACTTGAAAAAATAATGTCGTAAAACTAAAGACAACCTCATCTTTAAATCAAGAAATTGTTTGTCTTTACTTTAAATAAAATGCTCAGTGAAATAATGAAAATGTACTTGATTTCAACGCAATTATTTTTGATTGAATAAAATAATCTTTGCTTTAAAGCTTCGTTGTACATAATATTGTGTATGTGTTGACTTTGAAGATATTTCTTTGAGTTATTGAAAACAACTTTAAGCTAAGGACAAATATTTTTAATTTAAGTAAATATTTCAATAATTTTAACGAAATTTTACTTGGAATTATATACATTTTAATGTCATACTTTATTCACATTTTATTAAATCGTATAAGTTAGTGATTCCGAGTCGATCGGTATTCCTTAATTTCAATCGGTATTTTATTGTTTGTTATGCAAAACACTCGAAAGTTGTTTCATGACTTTAATTGAAGATGTTATAAATTTAAAGTCGTTCCATGTCTTTAAATGACATATAAGATGTACTTATTTTAATGATCATTGTCTTTGGTGAATTTTGGCGATAAGAATTTGGAATAATTGGTAAATGGGTAGGAACATATTATCTAATTCTGAACCGATAATCGCAAAATTAAACAATATTCGTTCCTAAATTGAGAAACATCTTTCTGGAAAATTTTAATGATCGGAAGTAAAGTATAACTTCTATAGCGGTTTGATACCAAATCAGGAGTAACATATATATGGGGGCTATATCTAAATCTGAACGGATTTCTTACAAATTTAAAAGTGTTCATTCATATAATAGGAAACCTCTTTCTGCCGATTTTCGTACTGATCGGATATAAAATACAGTTTTTACAGCGCTTACATGTCAAATCGGGGGTAACGTATATATGGGGGCTATATCTAAATCTGAACCGATTTTCTCCAAACTTGGCAGTATCCCTTCATGTAATAAGAAACATCTATCTGCCGAATTTCGCACTGATCGGATATAAAATACGGTTTCTATAGCGCTAACATGTCAAATCGGGTGAAAGATATATATGGGGACTATATCTAAATCTGAACTGATTTTCCCCGAATTTAGCAGTGTTCATTCATGTAATAAGAGAACTCTCTCTGCCAAATTTCGTACTGATCTGATATAAAATACAGTTTCTACAGCGCTTACATGTCAAATCGGGGGTAACATATATATGGGGGCTATATCTAAATCTGAACCGATTTTGACCAATTTCAATAGGGATCGTCCTTGGGCCAAAAAAGAGCACTGTGCTAAATTTCAACACAATCGGACCATAAATACGACCTGCACTTTGATTACAAGAATACATGGACAGACGGACAGACAGACGGACAGACAGACGGACATGGTTAAATCGACTCAAAAATTGATTCTATGACAATATGTATAAAAAACTATGGTTCTATTTCTTCTCTTTTTGGGCGTTACAAACAAATGCACAAAGTCATAATACCCTGTACCACAGTGTGGTGAAGGGTATAAAAATGGGAATCTTGGCTTAAAATGAGTTGATCATTAGGGGTTGTCGATATGTCTATGAAAAAAAGTTATAGAAATAAGTGGGATAGTGCCATTAGAAGATATATAGCGTGTTTTTAGGGAAGTTTAATTTTTAACTTCTATATATTCCAAATTATGTTCGGTCAAAATTTGGTGTTTATCCGTCAACCCAATCAGTTATTCACAAAACACTACAGGTCATTCGATTTCCATTACAAAGGAATTCCACACAAATTTAAAAAAATCATCGAACTGTGATCGCCTTTCCTGAAAAACTACCGTTTTGCGCTTAGCATAGTTTAGAATGGAGGTATCGATATATATATAGGCCGTCCGGAATTTAACAAAAATCTAAATATGTGAACAATTTTACGTTATTAGACCAAATATAAAATGTATACACTTAAGAAGCAATTCCTCTAGTATATGCAAACAAAAAATTAGGTATTGTTTATAGAAGAAGTTTCGCTGAACTTGTTGAAGTTGCTCAATATTCCTCATGAATCGTATTTTTTGTGCAGACCACAACGCTGTCCATTTGTAAATGTTTATCCAAACTAAAAAAGTTTTCAAAATTCTATAAATACAGTTTTGCGGAACTCGATTTGCTCTGCAAATTGGATAATAACTATATTATTCCTAAGATCAATATTAAGGAAATTAAGGGGCATAAACATATGAAATTCCTGTCGTCCGCAACGCTGGAAATGGGCGTATACATTTTTGCCGCGTGATGCTGTTAATATAAAAGTCGCTAACTTACAATTTGGGTTTTCTACGCTTAATTGTTTCTGAGATTATCAGTTTTTATGCACGGGGCAAAATCGCCTTTTCTGATGTGTTTGAACCGAAAGAAAATATATTTGAAACACAAATTTTTTAAATATAATATATATATCTGAGCAAGTAAATTTTATTTGAAAATCAATAAAATATATTTGGAACTTGTATATTAATATGTTATAACATATAATATTTGCAAACTAAATTTCTCAGATAAAATATGTGTTTGAATACAAATAAAATTATTGTTAGGGAATTTCTCCAAATATATTTTATTTAAAAAATATTTTCGATACTTTTGTTGAATTTTTCGAATTTCAGTTTTCTTTTATTTTTTGGTTTAGAATTGAACCTCCCAGTTATGATACCATATGCAGCAATAACTTCTGTTTTAAATTAATAATTTAAAATTTCTGGGTATTCCAAGCCGTCATTAGTTGTCAATCCTCCAAGTAATATATTTCGATCCAAGACTATATGCGATTTCAATTATTATTATTTATTATTTTTACAACATGAAAAATTTCTAAAAAATTAACTTTGAATTACTGAAAAATTTAGTACAATTTTATTTCAGCGTGTGTATGTCCACGCCCACTTAAACCCCGCCCAAAATTTTTATTCATTTTACAAACCATCTGTTGCCAAGAAGATTTCATATAAAATCTTTGTTCCGGCATAATGCTCTTACAAAGAATTTCTGAACGTTTTTATATGTATGTCGAGATGTAAAGATGTTAACTACTTACGCCTACTTTAGGAGAAACGAATTTATTTATTTACCTGCAAATAGAAAAATAATAAAAAAATAAATTAATTAAATTAGAGAAGAAAATAAATATGATGTATTCTTAAAATAGAAGCTATAGAAGACGAACTTAATACGTTAAACTTGGCAGACATGTTATAGTTAAAGTATGTAGAGAAGAAACAACAATTTAATTAAGATAGATTAATTAAAGTGGAGTATCATTTATTATACCCCACACCACACTGTGGTACAGGTGTGGGGTTTCATGGTGAATATTTGTAGCACCTAGAAATAATACAGTTAGACCCCCACCTTAAATTTCACTCCGATAGTGCTGAACTTTTGCAGCCAGGAGTCATTTGCACCCGGAAAGAACCCTATGACAACTGGCTGAAATCGGTTCGGATTTAGATATAGGCCCAATATATATGTCTCGTTCTGTACATCCTCATTTTTAAATTTAGCATGGCAGAGTTCATTTTTAAATTTAGCATGATAGAGTTTCTTGACCCATGAACCAACATTGCCGAATTTGAAGAAAATCGGTTCAGAATTAGCTGTATTCACCTTATGTTGTTCATTCTATTTCAAACCGAACACCCTTTTAGCGTCACGATTCCCGATTTCAAAATAAATTATCATTGTTTTGAGTAGAGAAACGGCTCAAAACAAAACATTTTATAGTTGTCGATAAAAATACCAAAAATTTTTTACAGATGTTATTAGTTTCGGGCAAGTGGCCGCCGCGGCTGGCTGGAATAAATTCCGGCCGAGAGGCCTAATTTTCGGCCACTTTTAGCAGAATTTTCGATTTTGCAAACGTTGTTCTGGGGTAAGTCTATTCATTATGAAATGGCATACCAAGCTGAGTATAAATCAAGTGACAGCTGTCAAAAAGACCAACTCCGAAAAATGTAATGCCATATTGAAACCACACGTCTAAAAAAAACACCCTGTACATAACTTGCAAAATACACCTTTTCAGATATTTCCCCAAATTTTCAGCTCTCAGATTCTTATAAAATCTGAAAAATTTTTTGTTTTTTTTTTCTCGCCAACTACAAGATTTTTTATCTCCATATTAAAACTCAAATACAAATTTTCAAGATAATCGTCAATGCCAACCAGATTTTTTCCAAAAATCGTTCGGTTCGATATATTTTTCGTCCAATTTGGACCTTTAGCCCTATAGAAGCTGTATTTGACATCCAATTACTTTGAAATTTAGCATGGTAGAGTTTCTTGATCCATGGACCAACATTGAAAGAAAATCGTTTCAGATTTAGCTATAGCCCCCATATGGATGGTTCGTCTCATCGGTTCAGATTTATTTACAGCTCCCATAAATGTTTCGTCTCATTTGGCTAAATTGTGTAAAAAAAATTTTGAATATTTCATTGTTACCCAATCTTAGTAGAGTGGTGTAGGGTATTACACAGTTGGCCCCTCCCGACTTTAGCCTTTTCTTAATGGTTTTATTTATTTTTATACAATATTCTATAACTGCATTCTATAATAAATAAATAAAATTTATATAATAGAGGCAAAGATGGCCTAAAGCTAGGACAATATCCTAGTGACAAATCAATTAAATTATAAAAACAAGTAAGAAAGTTTCAGTCGGGTAAACCGACTAAGGTATACCCTCACTTTGTGAGTAATGTAATATATAACATTACACCAATAAATCTGTCAATTTGTGTGTACCAGAAGGGGTTTTCCAAATACACATATTTTTCGGTAAACAGTACATTCTTAAATACATTGCATTGTGCTGAACTATAAGCGTTTATGTGCACTGCTATATTAAAGTTACGAGCTATGTAATTTTGGTATGATTTGGTCATTTTGTGTGGGAGGTACAAAAAGGGGCGGGGTGATAACGCCCACTTTTTACAGGACTATAGGCACTATAACAGCATTACACTGTACAAAATTTCAAGTATTTGTATGCACTGGTATTAAAGTTACAAGCCGTTTACTTTTGGTACGAAACGGTCCATTTGTGTGGGAGGTACCAAAAGGGGCTGTACGATAAAGCCCATTTTTTACCGGACTATAGGCGCTACAAAAACATTATACTGTAGAAAATTTCAAGCATTTTTATGCACTTGTATTAAAGTTATAAGCAGTTAAATTTTGATGCAAAATGGTTCATTTGTGTGGGAGGTACCAAAAGAGACATGCCAACTTCACCCATTTTTCTCGAGTTAATAGCGACTTATATACTAATATTATGTGCAGAATTTCAAAAGATTCGAATAAGTAGTATAGAAGTTATTAAAGAATCAATATTTCACTAAATGTTAACCCTTTGTGTGGGAGGTACCAGAAGGAGTAGACCAATATGGCCCATCTTCGAACTCATCCGGAGATAGATCAAAATATTACCACATACCAAATTTGAAGTCAATCGGTTACTCCTTTCGAGAGTTATCGTGCGCACCAGCCAGCAGACAGACAGACATACAGGCAGACAGACAGACGGACGGACATTGCTCATTCGACTTAAAATGACCCAAAACGGATTTCCTCCGAACATACTTAGGGTCTTAGATCACTCCTTCGATGTGTTACACTTTTTTCCGTAGCAAATGATATATACCCTCGTCACACTAAAGTGTGGGTATAATTATGTTGAGATCGTTTGTAACCCTTTTCGTCGATCGGATGATCTTATCCCAAAATAAAACATCTATCTCTGACGAAATGTATAAACATTAAAAAAATCAGAAATGTGTATTTTCGTTAAATCCAACCATATTAATTTCCAATTAACAAATTTTATGGATATCGTTTTATGGAATTAAAAAAAATACTTAATTATAAAAATGTAGCAGCATGTTTGATTTGTTCAATATATCCGGACATGATAGTTATAACATTAATACAATTAACTATGACATTCAGATCTATATTAGATAATGGTTAAAAAATCAAAATTATTTTGAACCCAATTAATTAGCTTGTAATCGAAATAAAAATAATACAATTTGCCATTGTTTTCAGCACAATAACAATGCAAAGCAGGTTTGGCTGTCATTTTCCTTGCATTCAAACAATTCAATATCTACTATACGTATATCCGCTCTCCAAAAAAATAGCAATTCATTCATTATCTTTTAATATTTCTAAACTCAATCAATTAATAAATTTCGGTCTCAGTATAGTTTTTTTTTTGCGGATGCAATAAATGAGAGATTTTTTGGATCATTTTTATTAATAACAAATTCCAACAAAGCATTTTTTCATACAATTAAAAAATGTGCTAAAAAATACCTATTCAAATGATCATCATCATCTTTGTCTACATCCGCTAAATATATGTTAAATAACATCTTTTAAAAAATAGATTGATGTTAATTAAACAATGGCCTATTATGAATGATTATCTGAAAAAAAAAAAACAATTTCCCTATTTCATTAAATTGGCTAAGCCTACAAAGCTAAAATGGCAAATTTAAATTAACAAAACAAAGAAAATATGGCATAATCTTTAGACGAAGAGAATTGAAATTCATTACAATAAAAATTGAAGTTTTTATATGGATCAAGGTCATGGCCAACTTCTTCTTTTATTTGCATATCCGTTATTCGAATGTAAGTGATCAAACACAATTACATGATTTTTGTTTAATCTCTATTTTTGGTAACTATTAGGATGGCCAACAACATTTGATTATTATTTTTACTCTGCAATACAAATTACGCATTTATAGAGGGAATTTTCCCGTTTTACTCTTATTCTCTTAAAAAGAAATATTGATTTATTAAGCGAATATTGGCATAACGAGTTCAACAACTCTAAGCAATAGCCACTTTGTTGCAAAATGATTTTTCGTATGAATTTGTCAGTGAGCTTCCAGAGGAGGCTTGACTAATACGAGCCATTCAACATGTGCTTGACGCGATTTTAGAGATATGGAAAATCGGCACTTTTTCTCAGTGTTTTCCAGTCGGATCCTCTGAAATGAGTGTGCCAAAGATTCGGGGTCATTCATGTGCGAAAGCTATACATTGACATTGAAAATGGTTTAAATCGTACCGTTATTATTTGTCCTATATGAAGCAGATATTCTACAAGGAGTTTTTTAGACGTGTGGTTTTCAATCTGGCATTATTTTTTTCCGAGTTGGTCTTTTTGACAGGTGTCACTTGATTTATGCTCATTTTTGTTTGCCATTTCATAATAAATAGACTTATTCCGGAACAACGTTTGCAAATCGTGCAAATTTATTACCAAATTAAACAAGAAAATTTTGTTCAGCGATGAAGCTCACTTTTTGATGAATTAGTACGTTAATAAACAAAATTGTCGCATTTACATCCACAAAAAGTCACTGTTTGGTATGCTCTAGGAAAGAGGGAATCATAGGTCCATATTTCTTCAAAAATGAAGTCGGCCATAATGTTGCAGTATATGGGGAACGCTATAGAGCCATGATTAATGACTTTTTAGTGCCTGAATTGGAGGATGTTGATGTGGAGGACCTTTGGTTCCAACAAGACGGCGCTACATGCTATACAGCTAACGAAACAATCAATTTATTGAAGGAAACTTTTGGTGAGCGCATTATCTCGCGTCGTGAGCCTGTGGCGTGGCCTCCAAGATCGTGCTATTTAACACAGCTGGACTATTTTTTGTGGGGTTATGTGAAGTCGCTTGTCTACACAGATAAGCCCGACACGATTGACGCCTTGGAAGAGAATATTCGGCGCTTTATTGCTAAGATACAGCCCCGAATGATGCAAAATGTAGTCGAAAATTGGGCCTCTCGGCTGGAAATCATTTCTTCTTGAAAACCACACGTCTAAACAACACCCTTTAAAATCTTCAAGTCATACCATCAGAACATTTTAGAATCTCTAGTTGGTCATATTCTAACACCATAAATCTCCGACCGCTTTCCAGAAGTGCGGCTCGCAGCTACCTGTGATTCATTTGTGCCACAAGCCGCTCCTGGGAGAAGGAAACACTGGCTCATGTGCCAGTGGGAAGCAGCTGCTACACGAATAGGTTCAAGCTAGAAGGAACTCGACTTCCGCCTCCCAGACCATAATACGGTATATCAAGCGGAAGTTCGAGCAATCACTGAGTGTGTGAACTGACTCAGTAATACCACAAAGCCTACCATTGCTCAGTGAAAATCGTATTCTAGGGATCAAAATAAGAAACTTTGCCGAAGGAACCATACCTCTAAAACGAATTCTGATGTCCCGGAAAAAAATCCCACTTTGACCCATTTAGAGTGCTCCAATCGAGGCAAAGTTTCTTATTTTGATCCCTAGAATACGATTTTCACTGAGCACTGAGTACATCAACGAGATAATACCAGCGATTCCAGTTCTTTAATATCGAGTTGGACCAGCAGAATCCTGTTACTAGCAAACTTTACTCCAAAATTAGCTTAAATTGTTTGCAATGTCGTCTGGGAAGCATTTTATAAACCGCATTTCGCTTCAATTGATTTATAAATATCTATAGAAATACGTATTGGCAAATACTACAGGTTGTCTATTTAAGTCGTACTCTAATACACTGCGAGTCAAGCTACTTTTTGTAGGAACTTTTGACACAATTTTTACGGACGCATTTTCTAAAAAAAATATAGATTTAACAGAAAATACAAATTTTAACACAAATAAAGACATGTAATTATAAAAAATTGCAATCCCCGGATCCCCAAACCAAAAAATATATCCCCATTCGCGAAGAAAAATTCCCAAATTGGGGATAAATCCCCTAAACTGGCAGCGAAGTTGTCCGAAAATGTGTATCCAATAGCACTCCCTACAATTCCTCACTGGACATAGTCTAAGAAATATCATCTTTCTGCTGGATATACCTAGTAGTACAAGGTGTTGAGGCTTACATTGTCCGTCAACTTGAGGCTTCGGATGTATGTCCAACACCACTACAGAATTCTATCCAGGATTTATATTGATCATTTCTTTATGTGAGCTGGAGTTACCAGCTCACATAGATCAATCAAGGTCCCTAGTGGTACCACAGCCGCAGTTGCTTCTCATCGAATCCAACCTTTTATATATAAGTAGACAAAGTTTTCACTAATACGAATATCGGTACCGGCCAGATCTATCAGACTTTCTAAAAAAGCCAACCCCAGTATGTCCAGACGTCGCACGGTGGGACGAATTGGCAAGTAAAAGCGTTAAGTTCGGCTATGCCGAATTTTATATATCCTCCACCATGGATTGCATTCAATTTTATTACTAGAAAAGTCTTTGGATACGGAGCAAATCATGAAAAGATCCTTTTTGTTTAAGTAAATTATTAAAAAATCAAACGCTAAATTTTTAGCCGCAAATTCTTTAGCCAAACTTCACCTGAAAAATGTGGTGCTAGCTTTTTCGAGAGCTACATATACACGGGGACTACAACGAAATAAAATGTTACGAGTATTTGTATAAATTTTATTAAGATAAATTTTTGCCAAAATAGAATGCAAACTGCAAAGTTTCAGTTAAATTTCTTAGAAAATTTGGTTTTTATGGCTTAAATAAGCCTTTTTGGGAGCAACATCTATAGGTGGACTATAACACAATATGAACTGATTTAAAAAATTTTTACTGCCAGAATTCTTGTCTTAATTAAATACAAACTGCAAATATTCAGTTAAAATTCTTAGAATATATGTTATTTATGGATTAAATACGTATATTTTTTGGAGAGACCTCTATAGGGTGACTATAACAAAATATGAACTGATATGTAGAATTTTTGCTGTGATGAATTCTTGTGAAAATAGAATACAAACTGCAAAGTTTCTGATAAATTGCTTTAAAAATCTATATCTATGGCTCAAAACCCGTATTTTGGAGCGACCTCTATAGGAGAGCTATATCAAAACATTGACCGACATGGCCCATTTACAATCCCAAACAACCTGCAACTATAAGAAATATTTCTACCAAATTTGTTCAACCTAGCTCTATTATTACGAACTGTAGCGTGATTACAACAGACGGACGGACAGACAGACATGGCTAAAATGTCGTAGAATTTTACGACGGTTAGGAATATATATACTTTATGGGGTCTCAGATCAATATTTAGAGGCGTTACAAACGGAGTGATAAAATGAATATACCCCCCATCCTATGGTGGAGGGTTGGCCTCAATGATGGCCACCTCGAGGTTGGCAGATATTTATTTATTTATTTATATGAATTAAAATACAAAGTAAATTTATATTCTAATTTTACGGTCCAGGGAAAGGCCGGGTTACCAAGACCATATGGCTAAATGTTTGCAGCGAGAGACCAGAGCCTCTGGGGGAAACCGAACTCACGACCCCCAAACTCAGAGGCGAATACGCTACCAACTCGCCTACTGAGGCGCTCCAAAGTTGGCAGATGTATTTTTAATGTTGCAATTCGTTTGGGATTGAAAAAGACTCGCTTCCCTATAGAGGCTTTCCTATAGAGATCGTTCCCAAATAGATTTCTTTACGCCCTACCAAACAAATTTTCTAAGACATTTTAATGAAAATTTGCATTTGGTATTCTATTTTCACAAGAATTCATCACAGCAAAAATTTGACTGCATTTTAGTAGTTTGTATTTATAATCTACATGTAGAGGTCGCTATAAAATATATTTGTTTAAGCCGTGACCATAACGGTACTTTCTAGTGAAAGTTGGGGAAATCATGGAGTGTGTCAACTGACTATTTCACAGATATCCAAATCGCGATTAAACCAATAACGTCCTAAAGTTAAAATCCCGAACAGTACTGAACTGTTAAAAACTGATTTATGATTATTCAGCCTTTCTTTGGGCACCAGGGCACAACGGAGTAATTGTAAATGAATGGGAAAATAACTTTGCGCATAGAATTTCAAGCAGTGAACATAAAAAACTCGAAACCTATCGATTCCGAAAAGTGTGGGACAGCATACCCCCGGTCAGGGATAACATCGAGTGCATCGAGGCTCTCTCTGCTTTAAGTGACTCGTAGTTAACTGTACCGATTTTGATAACTCTTGAGAGTTAAAAAGATCATAAATAAAAAACGCACTACAGGCTGATCCGCTGGCTTAAGTGCATATCCATGGACATGCAATCTAACCTAACCTGGCTGAATGCCATACTTCAGGAAGACTATTGAAAATTCCATCGATTAATGCATTCACCCATCACTGAACTCGGATTGAACTTCTTTGTCATTAATACTGAGGCGTAGGTTGTTATTGGTCTAATCAGGCTAATATAAAGCCATTGTGATATATTTTGGTTGATGCCCCATTTTGACCAATACAAAAACCAACATCTATGAGCCTTGGTGGCGCTTTTATGTGATCCTTTTAACTCAGTTTAATTGTCTTCTTCAAGAAGCGAGGTTCGTCGAATTGAGCGATCTTCTTTTTCCTTGTAAACAGAATGGTTTAAGTTGGAATATTGTCCAAATTGACTCACGTCTCCGGGTTTCTTCCACACCTATTTCCCAAACATCGACTCGTCCTATATTAATACATCCTTTACTTCACTGAAAATCAGGGTATACTTATTTTAATTAATTTCTTCGGCTCTTTGCAACACATTTGTCTTAGTCCCTGCAAAATTAATTCACTCCGCTTTAAATAGTTTTTGATGAAAGCTACAGATCATTAAATATTGGCCAAACGGCTTACTTGAAAGAGGCGCCACCAGTCGCCCGTTTTTTTTGCCTCAAGTCAAGTGGTGTCACATTACGTATACGTCATAAGACTTAGCAAAACAAACTGCATGTCTGTCCGCCTATTCGTCGACCATCGATTTCATCTTTGACAACACATAATGAAGGGCAGTTAATGTTTATTTGGTCATAATTTAGAACCATTAAGGAGAACAAGTAGAGAAACATTACGTCGTCGTTACATGAGTTTCATATCGCCAATGTTATGAAAACAAATCAACCGAAAAAGATGAAAAGACAAGAACAATAACAACTCTGACACCGACTCCAACTCCAACAACGACTAAGACAACACGTATCGCATAATGTAAGTATTACAAAACATTGTCGTAACGCGCAATGCAATGTATTCGTACATTAAAAGATACGACGGCCGATATGACAACAAGTTCAGACACAGGTGTGTGAGAGTATTCAGACAAACACATGCCGTCATATTCTGAGGTATACGAGTACTACTCGTACAACATTCATGTCGCATCATATTGTATGCAATCATAGCACTTGTAGTACTCGCTCTTACATTTACTTGCATTCAGAAGTTGTAAGTTATTGAACAAACAATACGTCGAACACATGTCAACATACACGAAGAGTCTTTAAACGCTAAACAAGACAAGACAATACTTACATAAATATCAGTGTTTCCAAAAAATATGAGGGTCACTGCAATATTGTTATAATTTCTGTAGAAAGATTCTTTTGACGCGTTTAACAAAAAGCGTGAAATTTAAGTATCGCTTGGGGCTTTGGCTGTGTGACTTGTACGCTTTCTTCGTAGGTATATATGTAATTCCAATATGCAAATTTCTTTGTAAATTGGTATATATACAAGTGATGATCGCCACAACTACAAGCTCACACTGTGTCATGTATACGACCCTCTGATGATATCCCCGCACAGGATTGAAATATGTATAAGGAAGGGTATGTGTTTACATGGCTTTCAAAGCGCAGTGTCTTATCTTTTCCAATACACCACAAAAACCTCTCTTTCGAAAGGAAGAGTTGATCGAAAAAGCAGAACAATTCGAATGTGAAAACATTCAATAAATCTAATAAAATTAAAAATTAAATCGATCATTAACAAAAAACTTATAAAAACATTTTAAATAATAGGATCAGCCCGCCTAATACACTTAGAAAGAAGCTGCTCATCTTCAACACGTAGTGTTAATGAATTCTAAATAATAACATAAAAAATTTGGTATTCAACAAAAAATACTATGCTTACTGAAATGTAGTAAAGTCTTTCTAATCGTCCAACTAATCTCAGAATCCACCCCATCTACTGGCGACTGGTGTAGAGACAACTGTGTCGAACTGGCAACCCTTACCAGTCACATGGGTGGTGAAAATGGTGAACTTAAGTCTCGCTTGGAGCTTTGGCTGTGTGACTTGTAGCTTTCTTCGTAGGTATATAATTCCCATATTCAAATTTCTTTGTAGATTGGTATATATACAAGTGATGATCGCCACAACTACAGGCTCACACTGTGTCATGTATAAGACCCTCTGATGATATCCCCACACAGGATTGAAATACGTATAAGGAAGGGTATGTGTTTACATGGCTTTCAAAGCGCAGTGTCTTATCTTTTCCAATACACCACAAAAACCTCTCTTTCGAAAGGAAGAGTTGATCGAAAAAGCAGAACAATTCGAATGTGATAACGTTGTCCGAACTGACAATCGTCTATACATAGCTTTATATATCCACCTCTATGGAATCTCTCTATATGAACAATATTCAGCTTAATCTGGAGAATATGGCTGTCAATGTTATTTCATATACAGATGGTGTGGCAATAACGGTTAAAGGGAACTTTCCGAGTATTCTTAGAGACAAGCTACAGCAGTCCCTACATACAGCCGCAAGTTAGGCTTCGGATAGCCGTCTTCATGTGAACCAGACCAAGACAGAACAAATTAATTTCAGCAGGGTACTAACTGTTGGCACATGTCTCCTTGGCCGGTGCTGAAGGTCCCTTCTCTGACATCGCAAAATACTTACGCATTTTACTAGACGTAAAGTTAAACTGCAAAACCAAAAAAATCAGTGGTAACGATATATACCAGTTAAAAGATCATTCGAAAACGCTGGGGTTTGAACCCGCGTTTAATATATTGGTTGTATTCGGCAGTAGTCATTCCGATAATGTTGTACGCCATTGTCGTCCGGTGGACGACTCTGCAGAAATCCACCTCCTGCGCGATACTAAACAAAGTTCAGCAAATGGTTGCTGTTTGCATCACTGGTGAGTTGAGAACTACACCAACTGAGCCACTAAATGTTACACTACGTTTAAATCTTGGCTATTAGAGAGGTAGCAGAATGGCTGAAATCTAATGTTCTGACTAAATTCGGTATCTCTTAACGGGATGGCTGAACAGTTTCAATATTCAACTGCAAAGCAGATGAACTTGAAAGATTAGCGACATCCGTGCATGCTCCAGGGGAACTGGAATATTTGGTCAGGACTCTAGCGGCCTGCAAGCTCTTCTTGAGAGATAACGCCATTGCGGCAACAACTAGAAGGAGGTCACATAACTGCATACATTCCAGACTGATGTGGCTCTGCCTAAACTCCTTACGCACCAACGCCCTGCTGTGGGATTATAGAGATCGAATGACTCACTTATCGTGTCTGTCATGACGGGCCTTATTGGACAGCATGCAAAGTGATTGAAGGTCTTGTAAACATGACTCTTGGGGAAACTCCGGAGACGAAGAGGAGCAGGAATCAATAGAACAAATGCAACAAATGAACCCTTTTTGGAAAATACACTGACTTGATAGTTTAAGTTCGATTCTACTACCAAAGGATAGTATAACCCTATACTCGGTTTGTCGAAGTTTGTAACCTATTTTTTTATGGGCCTCCAAAGTTTCTGAAAATCAGTGGGCCCCTCGAAAAAGGTGTCATCAGCTTTTGTCCAACAACTAATTCAGTCTTGGTGATACCGCTTAACTATATTTGGCAATAAAGTACTCGTAGATAAGAATATGATGAAGTAGATAAGAATATGAGTCATGTTCGCCTCTAAACCCACATAGTCGGCTGATATGGCCACAACTTCGGTTAGGTAAACAGCTGGCAATAACGCCCAGAAGAATCAGAACACCAGACGAACCCATGCCTTCGAAAAAGGATAAAGGCCTGAACGCCACCATAAACAGAAAGACCCATCTTCGAAATTAGCCTTAGACGGATCGAAATACTACCACATGCAAAACGTGAAGTCAGAGGGTTCCTATCTAGTAGTTTCTTTTTGAGTCACGATGTCAGTTGGCTGCGATTTGAAGCTATTTGACTTTTTTATGTGGTACAGTGGAGGACCGATGTTATGCGAACAATTCATTAGGGAGTTTGAGCCATAAACCCTCAACAAGTTCTTAGAAAATTGGGTTGACAGGATGCACTACTGCGAAGCCAACCACCACATCAGCCACGTGAACGAAATCATGTTCCATAAAAAATGGGAACGTTTGCTCTGTCGAGCAAACCTATTATCTCTACATAATTTTTTTTTTACATTTTTCAAAGTAAACTTGAGTTTGTATGAATCCTTTTTCAAAAATGTATAGTAGCTGAGCTAACCATCTGTGAGCTCCAAGTTTGGTATACTTTTTCCAGCATTTCGACTGGTATCTCACCATTGGCTGTAATGTTTGCTTCAAGGACTGGAATTGTGGCTGGCAAGACCCAGTACGCGAAATACTCCACGTATCCCCGCAAAGATAAGTCTGGTGGGGTCAAATCGCATGATTTTGGCGGTCAATGGACTGCTCCAAAACGTGATATTAATTGCTCACCAAACTCGCCTCTCAATAGGTTCATGGTATCGCGTGTCGTGCGGCATGTGGCACCGGCTTGTTGAAAGCACATGTCATCCAAGTCCAATTCTTTAATTTTGGGCAACAAAAGTCGGCGACCATCGCACGGTACCTTGCTCCTTTGACTGTAACGTTGCGATTTTCATCGTTCTTGAAGAAGTACCTTTATGCGAAGCACCTTCTGGTACACCTATACAAAATGGAAAATTCTGCAGAAAAAGTCTGCATTATAGACTACTCTTTCAATGACTACAGTCTGAAAAAGAATGAGCAGCATTTTCCCACCGTTCCGACATCTGCCACAGAAAATTTGCCAAATTTCATATTAAATTTCCACATATTGAGAGTATATTTTAATCGGTTTACTTTAATTAAATATTCCAACCTTTTTACTTAACTTCAAAAAACTATTACAGAGGAAAAAAACAATTTGTCTGCACTTTGACCTCGCCCCCTGCCTCCAATTTCCATTTATTTTTTTAATATTGTGAGTCATTACTCCCACATACTAGGGCAACATTTTCTGAGAATTTGAGAAGGATCTAATTTTTGACCTGTGACATTTGAGAAAGAACTACCCATATTCCAATAGTATACATATATTCGTTTGCTCAACTTTCAACACCTACCTCGTTCATTTCTTATTTTTCTGGATGCGAGTATGTACCTACTCACTTCTTCGTACTTTGTTTAATCATTATGAAGTAAAGTGATCTCGATAAGAGAAGGCTTATCAGCATACGACGAGTGGCTACAAGACACTGCGGTGCAACAGACAAAGTCGAGCTCATACATTCTTCGTATGTCGTCAAACGTACTCTTTAAGACAGACGTCAATCGCCGATCGCCGTATTTGTGTTTGGCATGAGTGATTATAATTTGACAGGTGTTTGTGATTTTCTTCCACTGCAGATCCCGCAGACAGCGCTGTTGCTGCTGCCATCAAAGCTGACGCACTGGCATAGTAGTTGATGCAGTCAGCAATGCAGTAGTTATGGTCTCCGTTATTAGCGTTGCTTAATTCTTTGTTGTGTTTTTGAGATTTTTTTCTTGTTTTTATTGTAGCTCAATTTTCATTACAGATTTTGCTTTATGGCCTAGCAGTTTGTTGGCTAAAACAAAAAGTTCATCGATTGTTCGATGTAACACTTCTGGCGGTTTGCAATTGCCAATGTGATATAGCCAGACATACGTCTATCTCTCTTCTGGCCAGTCAGGTGGAGCATGCGCAACTCTACAGTGTAGGTCAACCGCAGCATCGATAGCCACCAATAATAGCTTTGTTACACAATAAAAATATAGTATTTTGTTTTTTTTTTACTTTGGTTTAGAGCAAAGAAAAATTAATTATTTCTTAATTTATCCGTGGTTGTTGTTTTCGATTTTAATAATCACTGTTGTCTGTTTTGATACCACAAACAGAAATCAGTCAATTGTTCACGTTTCATTTGGTAAATCACTAAAAATCAATTTGAAAAACCTAACAGTAATTCGAGCTGTCAAGGTTTTTGTGGACCATAGACTTAGGGAGGGAAAGTAAAAGTGTTTTTAAGATTTTTTGGGTATCTTTTGCATTTATTCTGTCACCTTTGCTTTAAAGTAAAGGGCTATTTTTTTAATAAATGTGGAGGTTGATCTGGGAAACGAAGGTTAACATTTTTTGTTCGGGTTTTCTGAATAAATATTACTTCAGTTAAAATATTAGAAAAATTAATTATTTTTTTGCTGGCACGAAAAAAAAACATGAAAATAGAAAAAATATTTTATTCTTTTTTAAAAGCCAACGATGAAACATTGTAAACTTGCAAAAATCTATGCGGTAAATGTCGAAATTATAGCCCTTTTTGGTAGATTTAAGAGAATTTTCAAAATATTGCGTTTTCATACCCTTACTATTGTGAACGAGGGTACATATAATTTGGTATGGGCCAAAAGTGTAACACATCGAAAGAGTGACCTAAAACCTCAAGTATATATGGCGGAAATCCGTTTTGGATCATTCCAAGTCATTTGAGAAAGGTCCGTATATCCGTCCGTCTGTCTGGCTGCTGTGCTCGATAACTTTCGATAGAAGAAATCTATTGACTTCATATTTGGAATGTGTTAATATTTTTTTGTATCTCAGGCTAAGATCAAAGATGGACCACGTTGGTCCACCCCTTCGAGTACTCCCTTACAAAGGGTACAAATTTAAAAATATTGATTATTTAAAAACTTCTATACTAAAGGGTGGTTAAATTTTAAGGGCCGATGTTGATTTTGAATATAACACAAATTATTTAGGAAATTATTGTAATTTCTTTTTATTATGATAATATTGATATGGTTCAATTATGTATGGAACAAAATATCGGCCATATGGCCGCCGCGGCCTCGGCGGCACATCTCCATCCGATGGTCCAAATTTTCGATGACACTGAGGCATAGTTGAGGTTCTATGCCGTTAATGTGCCGAATTATCTCATCCTTTAGCTCTTGAATTGTTGCTGGCTTATCGACGTACACCTTTTCTTTCAAATAACCCCAAAAAAGAAGACCAACGGTGTCAAATCACATGATCTTCGCGACCAATTGACATCGCCACGACGTAAGATAACACGGCAATTGAATTTGTTGCGCCAAAGAGTCATTGTTTCTTTAGCTGTGTGGCAAGTGGCATCGTCCTGTTGAAACCACATACTGTCCACATCCATATCTTTCAATTCGGGGCATACAAAGTTCGTTATCATCTCACGATAGCGAACACCATTCATAGTAACTGCCTGACCGGCCTCATTTCGAAGAAGTATGACCCGATGACGTCGTCAGCCCATAAGCCGCACCAAATGAAATGGGCGAGCATGCGCAGATGTTTTCACATCTCCTACAGAACTGGACACTTTTGGTCGATTATGCTGATCAAAAAAACATCCCGAAGTGCACGAAACGCATTTTGATTTGAACGCCCATTTTCAGGCTTTAAAAAAAAACTTTAACGCGTTGCTCGATTGTGTATATTTCCATGGTTCAAATTGAGTTAGTCTGAAATTGAGAAATGTCATTTGAAATGCAGAAAAAACTTGACGTTTAGAGTGGTTCACATTCAACATCGGCCCTTACAATTTAACCGTCCTTACTTATCGGAATATTCCGCAATTCCACACATACACGCTGATAAAAATCGGTTCTGAGGTGCGAAGGTTGCTATTTATATTTTGGGTCCAGTAATAAAAAAAACAATCATCTATGATTGGGAATGGTTTTATTGTTATTCAAAAAATTCTCCGTGAAGAACAATACACTGTTGCATGCGCTCAAACCAATTTACAAAACACTTTTTCGCTCCGATTGAGTCACCTCCAAAACATGGGTTTTGAACACTTCAACTTTGGGCGTCGAAAAACGTTGACCACATAGTTGTTGCTTGAAGTGAGGGAATAAGAAGTCATTGGGTGTAAAATCAGGGCTTTACGGCTTCGATGTACTTCTTCCGCGAACCACTTTTGTTGGATTTGGCTCGTCTTGAAAGTCCTATACGGTCGATTGCTATTTTGTTTGGGGCTCACATGCAATGTTTCATGATTCGTCAGCTGTGACCAGGGATGCCAACTTAGTGCTTTTCGCACCAGATTTAGTGCTTTTCAAACTACCCAATATGCGAGAAATTATCAGGTAGTGTCAAACAAAAAAAGAGCACTAACTGTACGCTTTTCAAATTTTTCGTTAGTGCTTTCGACGCTTTTTGTACATTTGTCCGATCACATCTGGTAAAATAAAGAAATTAGACTAATTTGCTACACCATATGCATGTACATCCCGATTTTGCATCTACGCGGAATAGACGCCTCAAATTGTATCAAATATTTTTGAAATTTGGCCTAGGGAAGTTTTTTGAGCTTATAATAAACTCTGGCAAATTTAAAGAAATTTTCTGCAGGTTTAGATCTTTGAGTCTAAGCGCCATAGAATACCCGTTCCTCATTAGATTTACATACAATTTAGTATATAGCGGTTCATTCAACCAGGAATGAACACTGCCAAATTTATAGAAAATTAGTTCAGATTTAGATATAGACTCCATAACACCTATATCCCAATGTTGAATGTAGGGGCTTTAAAATCGACATTGTCAAGAGATCTTTATAATTTTTAACCGATAACAGCTTAATCATATAAAAACGAACGTTGTCAAATTTAACGAAAATAGGTTCAGCTTCAGATACGAGTATTGTCCCCTGTATGTATCTATTATATCCAGATTTTGAATCTAAGCGCCATAAATTAATTTTTTTTTGACATATTATTTTTATTAGGAAAACAACACTGATACACATTTTCAAAACAAATTTCTTTAAATTCTGCGCCTTTTTGTTTGGAATTTACGCCCTTTTACGCTTTTTCAATTTTTTATTACGCTTTTGATTCGGAAAATGTTGGCATCACTGCCTGTGACGGTGTTATACACTGTCTTTGAGCTACCGTTTTTGTAGTTTTTCAACACTTCTTTGCTGCAATCGACACGAGCCTTTTTTGAGCATTCGTCAAATTATGTGGGATCCAACGTGAACAAATCTTTTTCACGGCTACATTAACATGCAATATCTTATTGATGTACCAATGCCAAAAGATGCCTCAATTTCACGATGTGTCACATGTCAGCCTTGCTTTATCAGTTCACGAGCAGCATCGATGGTTTCCGGCAAAACGACCGAAGTCGGACGATCTACACGAAATTCATCCTGGAGACTAAATTCTTGGTACCAGCGATTTACAGTGGTGATGGTAGCAACCCTTGTACGAGTATAATTTATGTATCAGTTAAGGTCATCATTTTAACATAGCCTCTACGTCACTTAAAAATTGTAACTAAAATTGTCTCCACCATTTCGCATGTTATTGTCATTCCACAGATTTCCCCTATAGAGGCATTCCCAAAGTGTGGACCTGGGGTTCATAATGGCATTTCAGGGAGATGCAACAACTTTATCGAAAACCCAATATCTTACTTATGTTCTTGCACAAATATTTTGCATCATTTTAATACTATTTCGGCTATCAAAATGATTGTCGTTGATCAGATTTTTGACATAACATACAACACATAAATACATATATACATATGTACACATATTTTAATTATTTTAAAAATCAGTTAGTCATTATCAAATTATTTGGCACGAGCAAAACGCTTTGAGCGCAGCGTTCCAATTGCACACTTTCTATCAAATTCTTTATGTTTGGCTATTTTTTTCTATTCAGTCAAACTATAAACGTAATTAGCTCTTTAGGTCATTGACATTATTGGTCTGTCGGTTAATAACAATATTATATATCATTTTTGTTGTGTCCGATTTTTTTCATTCAGATTGTATAAGTATACAAACATAAAGCTGAACTAAAAAACTCTTTATTATGACAGCAAAAAATTACACCCAGGTTTTTGTGTGAACCATAAACTAGGACAAAATACAATTCTAAAAGCAACGAAATATTAAATTAATATGGAAATAATTATTGCTAGAAATGTTATTAATACATATAATAGGTGGAAATGTATATTAGAGTTTAACAACTATTCAAACTCAGTAAGTTGCATAGAAACCCAGGGATAGTTGTTGTTGTAGATTGTTGTTTTTATACCCTACACCACACTGTGGTACAGGGTATTATAACTTTGTGCATTTGTTTGTAACACCCAAAAGGAGAAGAAATAGACCCATCGTTTATTATACCGATCGACTTAGAATTACTTTCTGAGTTGATTTAGCTATGTCCGTCTGTCCGTCTGTCTGTCCGTCTGTCCGTCTGTCTGTCTGTGCATGTATTCTTGTAATCAAAGTACAGGTCGCAATTATGGTCCGATCTCGACGAAACTTTACATATATGTTTTATTTGGCCCAAGGACGATCCCTATTGAATTTGGTTAAAATCGGTTCAGATTTAGATATAGCCCCCATATATACGTTACCCCCGATTTGAAGTGTAAGCGCTGTAAAAATGTTATTTTATATCCGATCAGTATGAAATTCGGCAGAAAGAGGTTTCCTATTATTTTAATGAACACTGTTAAATTTGGAAGAAATCGGTTCAGATTTAGACATAGCCCCCATATATACGTTACCCCGATTTGAAGTGTAAGCGCTGTAAAAATGTTATTTTATATCCGATCAGTATGAAATTCGGCAGAAATCGGTTCAGATTTAGATATAGCCCCCATATAAACGTTACCCCCGATTTCACATGTAAGCGCTGTAAAAATGTTATTTTATATCCGATCAGTGCGAATTTCGGCAAAAAGAGGTTTCCTTCTACATGAAGAAATACTGCCAAATTCGGAGAAAATCGGTTCAGATTTAGATATAGCCCCATATATATGTTACCCCCGATTCGACATGTAAGCGCTGTAGAGATTGTATTTTATATCCGATCAGTACGAAATTCGATAGAAAGATGTCTTTTTACATGAATGAGTATTCAGGGAAAATCGGTTCAGATTTATATATAACATCCGTACATATGTTCCTCCTGATTTGGTATCAAAGCGCTATAGAAGTTGTACTTTACTTCCGATCATTAAAATTTTCCAGAAATATTTTTCTCAATTTAGGAACGAATATTACTTAATTTAGCGATTATCGGTTCAGAATTAGATAATATGTTCCTACCCATTTACCAATTATTCCAAATTATTATCGCAATGACCCTTATCGCATTATTAGGGAGGTGTAGGGTATTATATAGTCGGCCCCGCCCGACTTTCTGCCTTTCCTTACTGGTTAATTAATAGACAAGCATGAGGTCAAGTTTTGATGTGTATATATTTATTCGATATTTCTTTCCTCTTTGAGGAACATCTTCAGGAGTATGAGTATGTAAACAAAACTAACATAAAACATAAAAAGACATACATACATCTTGCCTTGTTGCCGTCTGTTCATTTGCAGTTTTTAGAAAAAATTAAAATGGTATACTCATATATAGTATTAGCTTAGGAAAAGGTGTGTACTGTGGCCTTAATTTTAGGTTTAACTTTAGATTACACCCCACTGCTTTATTAAGGTCTTAATAGACTTCAATAGGGCGTTACTAAAAATATGTTCAGTTTGCCATCATATCACCTAAGCAAATTGATGAGTCTTTAATGACTATCGTTTCATCAGATTTTCTATGAAAGTGTAAGAGAGCAAACAATCATTAATCATGTGATTTATTATGATTTTATTACAACAACAAAAATTAAAAATTTTAAAAAGTGTTTTCTACGTTAAGATTGTCAAAAATGTCAGTAACTACCTACATATATACAGCGATTTCCAATAAGAGTGATATGATTTCTTTGAAAAAAAAAGAACACAATTATTGTTAAGGAAATTCAAAAGTTTTTTATTTAATGTGAAGTACAATCGATACACTTAAGTTCTAAATAAAACGCCTCCACGAATTCGAGGAACCCAATTTTCGAGCACCTTTTCCACTAAATCAAGTCGGATATCATGAATGGCACGTTCAATATTGACTTGTAAAGCTTGAAGAGAGTCTGGTTTATTTCGAAAGACCAATGACTTAAAATAACCCCACAAGAAATAGTCTAATGGTGTTAATTTTTTTTTTTTTTTTTGTATTTCAAAAAAAAAGAACTTAGCCTAATTTTCAAATGTGAACGGAAAGTTTATTTTTGCTCTAGCTCCTTAACGGTACGTAGGATCGGGAATCGGTCGATGGCAAAAAGATAGCTCTTAACGAGAGCTGAATAATTTGTAAACGTTGTTCTTGCGTATATCCCTCCATGATGAAATTGTAAACACTACTGAATACAATGAAAAACAAATGACAGATCATGACATATTACAAATGACCGAAACGTCACTTCAAAATCATATCATATCACATTAGCATGGATGGGAAACACCCTCCACTTTTGTATGTAATCCAAAGACAATTTTAGAACACAAAAAAATTTATTCACATTTCACCATTATGCTCTTTTGACTCTGACGTCAATTTTGATTTTTACTTCTTGATTTATATTTTAAATACAAGAAAATATGTTTGGAAATTTTTTATTTTCTAAAAAAATTAAAGAAAAAGCTGCCGATGACACTTTGTGCAAAATTTTCTTTTGTGTCCAAGACCTAAAAACTTTCTTTTGTTAATATGGAGGCATACTATTTGATGAAACCCAAACAAAATTTTTTATGGTAATTTTTTAAAAAAAAAAAATTTCTTAAACTCCATTTTTCATGAAAGGTACCTTTAGTATTTGAACCATATGAAGTATAAGCTCGATAAAGACGAGATAAATACCTTTTAACTTAAAGGAAATTATGAGGAATGATGCTGAAATCACCACTTCATGCAGAAACTGAAGTTTAGTAACTGTCGTTAAAACAATTGGAAAAATCGATTTTTTTCAAAAACATCTGTTTTTTTTGTTACAATCGAAAAAAAATACAAAAAATCGCCAAGAAATTAATTGTTCCATTTTTGAAAACTAGCATCCTAATAATTTTGTAATAAAATCTATGTACTATGTACAAAATTTTAAGTATTTGTATGGACTGGAATCAAAGTTATATGCACCCAGGAAAATAATTGGTTGGAATTCGATTGTAACAATAAAAAATAGTACTAGCAACAAAAAGCCTACACCGTGTGTCGGTTGTATTTATATACAAATAGTTGAAACAACAATAATAACATGGATACGATCAAATGAAAATTCATGCAACTAAATTAATGGTTGTATTAATAAATTTAAGATTGTGTTTTTCATTGACACTCGGTTATTGTGGTAACTACTTTTAAATTTTCATTATAGTACCATATGATCGATTTTTGGTTGTGACAACCAATGTTTTATTCTTGAGAACAGAAATTGTATCAATAGACCAAAGATTATTATTGCAACGAATAATTGGTTACTACAACAGAAAACATATTAATAAGTAATCGTTTTTTGGTTATCCCAATAATTTCCCAAATTTAGAATAATTAAATGTATTTTAGGAAATACAACCGAAATATTGGTTGCTGTTCTTTTGCTGATACATGACAAACAAAAAATAAAATTAATCGACATAAATAAATCTTCAACATTTTGTTGAAGAACGTTTGTTTTGGATACTAAAATTTGTGTCAAATATTTCCACATCTCATAATAGTGATGAATTTGTAATATAGGATTTTTAATTTTACACTCCACAAAATCTCAAGTCTTTGTATGCGCATGAGTCCAAGTTATAAGCCGTTAAATTTTTGTGCATAAACAATTTTTTTGACAAAATCAAATATTTTCTAATTGTTTTAACGACTTCTGCTCCCACGTAAAAGTGTCATTACCAACATTTGTAGTCCTCATAATTTCCTTTAATTTAACGTGTATCACGGCATTATCGAGCACATACTTCAAAAATATGGTCCAAATGTTATAGAAGAAAATTGGAATTCTAAAGAAAAGTTTTTAAAAAAAAAATTCCATAACAAATTTGTTTAATAATTTTTCGTGTTTAGGTCTCCATATTACACCAGAAAATGTTAAGCGCAGCCCTTCGACAAAAATTTTGTTGCATAGTGTAATTAGTTATATGGATGGGAAAAAGGGACTATTTGACCAAAATGTCAATATTCAACGATCTTCATCTCGGACAGTCCTTAACCGAACCAGAACCAAAGGGTGAAATGTAGTCCCTGATCATACATGAAAACCGATATGTAATTGTTTTTATCTGACAATAAACGAGAGTACAACACAATAAAATCCATTTAGGCGCAAGGGAGCAAGTATCAAAAAAATTTCGGTTTTCTGAAATTATCTTCGGATAACCTTCTGTTGTCAGCGACAACTTTATTTTTTTTTTTTTTTTGTATGAAAACCTACCCATCTTAACGTACATACCTGCCATATGGCAACTGCTATTTACGAATACGACCTCTGAACACATCAGTCTGTTAACCAAAAAAATGTTAAATGATTTGCCACGCATAAATGTCAAATGGCACATCAAACGCAGCTTGACAAATTCTCCGACATTTGACACAAATAACATCGATAACGACGGAGTGCCAAAAAACTGTGTAAATATCTACAAATGGTAGACATTTACACAGCTATAAACATGCCGAGAGAAAAAATAAAAATAAAAAATGAAAAATGATTTAAATGTTTGCTATAAAAACCATAGATACCACAGCAAATCCACCTGAATCATTATACATACTACATGACAGCCAACGCTGTGTGCGGCTGCGCACCTTTATAAAATATTGTGAGAAAATCTTAACACACTTAACACACTTCTTTTGTCTGCTACATTTGATTTATGTCGAACATTGAACAGACATTTTTATGTGAGTGTAAGTAGAGGAAGAACAATGTCATCATGAGAGATTGGAACAAGTCTTCTTTTCACACTTGAGAAAGAAATTCTCGTTCTAGTTTGCTTAAGATCTGCTCTAGATTTCAGTAAACAAAAAAATCACAAACTATTTTTAAAAATGATAATAAGTGTGGGAAGTATTCGTATAGTTTCCCATATGCTTCTTCTTTTAACTTTATGTCAGCCACATGAAGGTGATAGAGCGAAAAGAATTGAAATATTTGAGCTATTTCATCATAATTAAGTCTATTCTTATGGTCACATAAAATATGTATATATTGGCGTGTTAATGGAATCAACAATGATTTAAAAGTTTTAATGATTTATGAATGATTACCTCATGTGGGAGAGGTGTTCCATATTTCGCAACAAATAAGAGTACATATCCCCCTAGCTTAGAGGTAGAAAAGTGATGGGTCCACTTTGCCAACAATTTACAGTTATTCCATTTTCAATCGTCTACAGAGAGAAAATACAGTTTGCTATAAATTTGGCACTGACGACCTTTTCCATTTAGCCACAGTGGACGCCTTACTCTCTGGGTATACTAAGTATATTTTGCCAAAACTGCTATTACTGCGCCTCAGCAGATTTTCTTGGACTTGAGGCTAAGACATTGCCATAAAAGCTAGGTACCGTGAAATAACTCCCAAACGAAATAAGTGCCAAATGAAATAAATCCCAATGAAATAATTCCCAATTTTAAAATGTGAAATAAATCCCAACGGGCAAATGAAATAAGTCCCAATATTTGGAAGTTATTTCATACAGAACTGAAATAACTCCCAATGAAATAAGTCCCATCAACGACGGATTAACCACCAATCTTCGTTCCGGGGTATGTCCAAGGAAGGTTACGCGGACGAAAGTTAAATATTCCAATTCGTCACTTGCTACCAATCCATCAATGCAATATATGCTTATGGAAGATTATCCGATTTACATTTTTTTACGAATTTTACAAACAAATAAAATTTCTACAAATTTTCACTTTGAGCTTCTGAAAAACAGAAAACTTGCCTTAAGTTAAGACATTGGATACATTGACAAAATAATTAATACAAATTATTTTTTTTTTCGGAAATATTAGTTCCAAACCGACAAAGGTATACCCTCACTTTGTGAGTAATAATACACGAATTAAACTGTCAATTGGTGTTCGAGGTGTCAGAAGGGGTTTAACAAATACACCTATTTTTCGCTAAACAGTAGATTCTTTAAAAAAGAATAAAAGAAACTGTAGGCACTATAACAGCATTACTCCGTACGAAATTTCAAGTATTTGTATATACTGGTATTAAAGTTAAAAGCTGTTAACTTTTGGCGCATAACCGTCCATTTGTGTTGGATGGTACTAAAAGGGGCGGTACAATAATATTATGCTACAACATTTTTATCGGTGGGCTTTGCATGCCATTCTCTGGTGTAATCCAATGTCCTAACCAAAATTTTTCTTTAAAATTCCCATTTTCTTGGAAGTTGTCTTTAGTATTTCGACCTTAATTGTAGTATATGCTCGTTAAAGCCCGGATAAACTTTAAATTAAAGGCAATTATGAGGACTTTTAACATTAATAATGACACTTTCATGTGGAAACAGAAGTTTTCATTTCATTTCATTTCATTTATTTACAGTCAATGGAATTACAGTATTCCTTACAGACTACGACTTATATCTAAAAATAAATTAAATCTAATACATTTGAAAACATTGCCAAACTAGAATTTATATCCAAATCCACACAATTTATGCGGTTAAACTCATTTAAAGCCCTCGAGATAGGTTCATGGTAAGAATAACTCGTTCTGTGGAACGGCACATAAAACAAATTATTACGTCTCAAAGTACGAGAAGGAACATTAAAAGGCAAAAGTTTGAGTAATTCAGAACAATCGACTACACCATTAACAATTTTAAAAATAAAAAGGAGAGACAAAACCTGTCTTCTGCTTTCAAGTGTTTTTAACGATATTAATCTGCATTTTTCAATATGTTTGGGCTCAGGCAGTGTAAAATGTATAGAGTGAAGAGCAAACTTCATAAATCTTTTTTGTACATTCTCAATTCTAGTAACGTACTTAGAACAGAAGCGACTCCAGATAAAAGAAGCATATTCCAGCTTTGAGCGTACTAAAGACGTGAAAATAAGCTTAAAAGTATATGGATCCTGAAATTGCTTGCAATTTCTCTTTAAAAACGCAAGTAATGAATAAGCTTTAGGGATAATACGATTCAAATGGCTGACAAAAGTAAATTTTTCGTCAAAAATAACACCTAAATCCAAAACTTCATTTGAACTTTCAATTCTGAGTGAATTGATAACATAATCAAAACAGATACGATTTGAACACCTACCAAATGAGACTTTACTGCACTTAGACACATTTATTTCTAATGAATTTTCAGAACACCAATGGGAGATAGAATTCAAATCACTTTGAAGACGAAACGCATCAGCAATCGAATTAAGACGCAGAAAGATTTTTAAGTCATCAGCATACAGTAAAATCTTACAAAATTTAACAGAAGATGATATATCGTTAATGAATAATACAAAAAGTAAGGGACCAAGAATACTACCTTGTGGCACACCAGATGTAGCTTTATAAGCATAAGATTTAGAAGATTCAATAACTACATAGCAACTCCTATTAGATAAATAAGATTCAATCCATTTTAAGAAAACGGAATGAAACCCAATTTTATATAATTTCTTAAGTAGATTTGAATGAGAGACTTTATCAAATGCTTTTGAAAGATCAGTGTAAACCGTATCAACTTGAAAGCCTAATTCAAAGTTAGAAATACAATAATGCGAGAAAATTGCGAGATTAGTAACAGTAGAACGTCCTCGAATAAAGCCATGTTGAAATGGAGATATGATATTTTTTGTAGCAAAGTACATTTTATAAAACATTATATGTTCGAATAGTTTTGAAATATTACTTAATTTAGAGATTGGTCTATAATTAGAAATATTATCCTTAGACCCTGATTTAAAAACTGGAGTAATAGAACTTACTTTCCACTTTTCAATGAAACGATTTATTAAATATGTATAGTAAGGGGATAATTAAAGTTGAAGCACATCCTTTAATGAAAGATGAGCATAAGCCGTCATTATCAACTCTATACGTACTTTTTAATTTAGAAAACCCTTGGAGTATATCAGATTCAGAAAGATCTACTGCGCCAAAATTTAAAGGAGAATCTGCAAAAAGATTAGTAACTGTCGTTAAAATAATTAGGAAAAAAATGATTTTTTTTATCAAAAAATTGTTTTTTTCTGGCGCGAAAAACCCATAAAAATGGAAGCTAGCATTCTAACGAAAAAAACAATGCCTACTTGAAGAAAATCTATGGATATATGTAGAAAGTACAGCACTTTTGGTAGAATAATTTCAACATAATCCGGTCTTTATACAACCACTATTTTGAACAAGGGTATACATCAGAAGCTGCAGGTCAAAAGTGTAACATATCGATGGAGTGACCAAGGACCCCAAGAATATTTGGGAGAAATCCATTTTGGGCCATTTTAAGTCATTTTAGCAATGTCCGTCTGTCTGTCTGGTTGGTGTGCACGATAATTTTCGACAGGATTAAACGATTGACTTCAAATTTGGTATATGCCAATATTTTGTTCTATCTCAGACTTAGGTCAAAGATGGACTATGTTGGTCCACCCTTCGTGTTCCTCCCCCACAAAAGGTTCAAAATTTAGTCAAATATTGATTATCTCATAACTTCTAATACTAATATTCAGAATCTTTGACCATTTCACACACAGTATTAGTTTTTTGGTCGCTATCATCTTGAGAAAAATGGGCGTAGTTGCCACGCCCCTTTTACTACCTCCCATACAAATGGACCATTTTGCACAAAAAGTTAACGGCTTATAACATTGATTCCAGTCCACACAGATACTACAAATTATGTGGAGTTTAATGCCTATAGTCCCGTGCAAAATGGGCGATATTACCAGGCCCCCTAACTTGGTTTCCTGCACATACAAATACCTGCAATATTTTAGAGTGTAAGGTTTAATAGTACCCATAGTATATTAAAAAATGGGCGTTATTGCCACACGCCTTTTAATACCGCCCAAACAAAATTGCCTAAATAAAAAATATGAAAATTTTTTTTTAATTTCCCTATTTTTGCAATAAGGGTCATAATTTATACATTTATCCATAGATATTTTGAAAATATGCATTGTTTTCTTCGTTTATTATAGCATTCGCATTATATCTTTCATGAAATGGAAAACATTTTTTTTTGCATTTTATTTCTATTTTTTATGGATTTTTTCATGCTAGCCAAAAATTATTTTTTTTAAAAAAAAATAAATTTTTCTTCTAATTGTTTTAACGACAGTTGATAATCTTCTGTATCTACGTGAAGCTGATGTTTTCAGCATTTTTAGCCCTTATAATTTCCTTTAATTTAAATGGTTAATGGTCCATGTGATGTACCAAAAGGGGCGTGGCAACTTCACCCACTTTTCTCGAGGTAATAGCGACAATTAGACTAATACTATGTGTGGAATTCCAGAAGATTCGAATAATTAGTATAGAAGTTATTAGACAATCAATATTTCACTGAATTTTAACCCTTTGTGTGGGAGGCTAAGAGAACTTAGCCTGGGATAGAAAAAAATATTACCACATACCAAATTTGAACTTAATCGGTTACTCCTTTCGAGAGTTATCGTATACCCCAGACAGCAGACGAACATTTCTTAAATGACTTAAAATTATCCAAATTACGCCCTAATCAAGAAAACAGAATGAAATGAAAATAAACCCCAAAAATCTAAGAAATTTTCTCTTCGTAAATCTGGGATGTACGCAATAATACACGTATACAAATCTATTTCTAATTATAAATATTTTCCTGTGCGGTCGGCCTACGGCCTGTGGCCTTCCTGAATAAATAGATGAAAATAAGCCCCAAAAAGCAGACAAGAAATGAAAGTAAACCCCAAAAAGGAGACAAAAAATGAAATTAAGCCGCAAAATTGTTGTTATTTGATATGTTATTTTTTGGGGCCCATATTTATAAAAATATTGGGGTTTTTTCCTGGGGCAAAATTTCATTCCGTCCTCCCAAACATATAATATTTGTGTGTGTCAAATATTATATATTTGAAGTGTACCCCAAACACATCTATGTTTCAAGCAGAATATGTTTGGAACAATATACTACGGAGGCGATTTTTTTAGGCGGAATGAAATTGGGCCCCAGGAAAATACACCCCAACGTTTGTATGAATATGGGCCCAAAAAATAACATGTCAAACAACAACAATATTTTTTGGGGCTTAATTTCATTTTTTTCTGATTTTTGGGGTTTAATTTCATTTATTGCCTGCTTTTTGGGGCTTATTTTCATCTATAAATTTAGAAACAGGAGAGGCTACGCATAAAAGATTTTCTCCACGTTGCCAACTTTTGATCCTGTCCATAGGAGAAAGTCTTAAACAGAGGCCGAAGGCCGCAGGCCGTAGTCCGACCGCGCAGGAAAAGATTTATAATTAGAAAATAGGTTCTTATACGTGTATTATTACGTACTCCACAGATTTAGGAAGAACATTTCTTACTTTTTTTTGGGGCTTATTTTCATTTTATGCTGTTTTCTTGATTGGGGTGTAATTTCCTTAATTATTTTTTGTAACGAAAATGGACCCCAAATTTGGGGCGCACTTTCATTTTCAATTTGGGGTGCATTTTCTTGGGGCCTAACTTCCGGCCGCCATTTTTTTTAGCGTGTATATCCCGATTTACTGATCAGATCTTTATAAAATTTAGCAGATAATTGTTTTGTTTTTTAAAATATAGAGGTCGCCCCAAAATCGGCTTATTTAAGCCATAAATATAACATTTCTAAGCATTTGAAGCGATTCTTTGCAGTTTGTATTATGTTTAGACAAGAATTCATCAAAGTAAATTTTTTTAATCATTTTATATTTTGTTATAGTCCACCTATAGATGTCGCTCCCAAAAACGTCAAAAACACCACATTTTCCTATCAATTTAACTGAAACTTTGCAGTTTGTACTCTATTCTGGCAAGATTTCGTCTCAATAAAATGTATACAATCCAGTTTATATTTTGTTGTAGTCCCCGTGTAGAGGTAGCCCTCAAATATGCTAATTTAAGCCATAAATTCCACATTTTTCAGATGAAGAGTTTCGCTGAAGAATTTGAGGCCTAAAATTTGGTTAAAAATTGCAATGTTTAACAATTTGGTTTCAAGATTTGCTCAATATCCAATGATTTTTCCAGTAATAGAATAATGCAATTCATGGTGGAGGATATATAATAGGCTGGGTCGATTTGTGCGGAGGCAAAAAAGTCGCCATTGCTCAGTGAAAATCGTATTCTAGGGATCAAAATAAGAAACTTTGCCTCTAAAACGAATTCTGATGTCCCGGAATTTGCGTCGAACTTTTGGGTAGGGGCAAATTTTGAAAAATCCCACTTTGACCCATTTAGAGTACTCCAATCGAGTCCAAATGTATGACCGACCCCCACTAACATTGGAGGACCGACCCACCCATGCCAGTGTCACACCCCTTGGAACCCCCTGGGGGTTCCATGCATTTGGACTCGATTGGAGCACACTAAATGGGTCAAAGTGGGATTTTTTCCGGGACATCAGAATTCGTTTTAGAGGTATGGTTCCTTCGGCAAAGTTTCTTATTTTGATCCCTAGAATACGATTTTCACTGAGCAATGGGCGATTTTTAAATCGACCCGCCCTAGTATATAAGATTCGGCATGGCCGATCTTAACGCTTTTACTTGTTTTTAACCAAGAAATGCCTTTGCAAATTGTGAAAAGCTCTTCTTTGACTTTATTATAGCCGCTGTATTTACTTACTTTAAATGAATCCCGACATAGTATTAAAGCGCTATATAATAATATTTTTTTGGACAGGTTCTGTATTGACCGATATGGCTCATTTTCAATTCTACACGATTTGCAACTATGCGAATTATTATTATCGTAAAATAAAATCATTTGCCAATCAAGCTCCGATAGGGTATAAAGAAATAAGAATTTGTATGCTATGCTCTCAAGTCAATAGTATGTTCAGGTGTTGCAAACTTTATTATATTATTATTAAAATGACCAATGGTGTTGAACACAATTTATATAAGTCAATTAATTTGTTTGACCTTTCCCCAACAAAATTATTTTTTCTATTCTACCAGCACTTTTGAATATATGAATCATTTCTTTCCAACAAAAAAAAAACGAAAATTAACTTTCCAATTTGCTATACGAGGTAAACAATTGATCGCAATTTAGGTTAATCGAAATTTTCATAATTTCATGGAATTTATTCAGCACATTTACCTTTTTTGGAATATACTCGAACCTTCTTAAAATCCTAATATGGAGAATAAGAAAACTTTCAGTAATTATATATATTTGCCATTGGTGCAACACCTACAGTCCAACGAAAGTGTAAACCGTAATTTCATTGAACATTAAAACCAAAACAACAAAAAATATTTAAAGCCAAGTTTGCATACACTTTTTTGGTAAATTATGACTGTTGTGCTGCTTTGTTTTCATGAAAAAAAAACAAATACTGAAATTGTTCGAACACAAAAAATCGAACGCCCAACAAAAAAAAAACTGTGTTAATTGCGCTTATAATTATTATTTCTAGACAACACTTATCCGGCGATTGAACTGCTCTTGTTTTGTAGAGTTTCTTACAATATGTATACTCTGTATGCGTATTATTCGTATGTATATACCCTGCAGCCAAAATGTCTAGTTTGTATATAGAAATATATGTCATAGTTGCTTTTTACTTCAAACTAGTAACATATCTGTCCTTTATTCATATAACGAACTATCGATTTTAACATTGGCTTGTCATAGGCACCCAACTAGTTCATTTATTTACAATTCAGCACTACTTAATATCTAGTTCAGTTATTACTATATTTGAGAATAAGAGAGTACAAGAGAATGGTGGTTGGAGAGAGACACATTTACTCTGCCACCACCTAGCAAGTATTTGCTCGTAAAACAGTTCAGACAATCGTTTTTGCTTATTTCTCTGCTGCTGACGGCAGAGAGACGAACGTGTCGATCTGCAACCACCATTTAGGTACCGTATAAATACTGTAAAGCAGTCCAGGTAATCGTTTTTGCTGGAAGAGATGCGAATGGGATTGCATAGGTCACATTGCAACTAGTTTATGACTGGTTCAATACGCAACTAGAAATGATTTTAGCTGCAGGGTATTTATGTGCGTGAATGTATTTACGTATATGATCAATAGCTTTAACTTGATTTAATTTTTCAAAACATTTATGTTGAATCTATAAGAGTTTTACGATTACATTCCAAACATTTAATTGAGCCTGAAATAAGCCAAACAAGAAACATTTTAGAAATAAAACAAAAACCAAAAATTGGTGCGATTGCTCGCTCAGCTCAAACTTTTGAATGATTTGGTCGATTTGCTTGATTTGCCTAAGAAATTGTAACGATAAATAGAAAACCAAATTAAATACAAAATAGTTTGTAAAATAACAGCCGTAAAAATTGAAAAGTTTACTACAACAAAAAGCAAACAAACAAACAACGTTAACATTTGTAATAATGCTTTTTGCCACTTTCACTTTAAAACTAAATAAACAGTGAGAGGGAGAGAGAGAGGTAGAGGTAGAAAGATACAGAAGAAATAATGTGCGCCTGCGTGCATTCGTAGTGGCGTAGCACGCCGTCAAACATTAAAGTTGCCACTGCTGCACAAATAAAGACATTTTGTCATTTCATTAGATCGTAGTGATTACCGCGTGATAAGAGAGAGAACGGTATGGGAGAAGAGAGAGGGGGAAGTTGAATTGTATTTTATTTTAATTTCATCGCATATAATAATCTAAACGCAATTTTAATAGCTTATTTAATTTTCAAAATTAACTGTATGCATTTATGTACGAGTATTTTATTTTAATTATGCCGAAAATTACATGGAAGTGGTCGTTAGGCCGTACGTTATACGGTTATTTTGCACTTACGAAATGACAGAAAAACTAAGTGCAGTAGTGTCATAATCCTAAACGAACGTGAAACACTTCATCACCGCACTCTTGAGATCGTTGTTGTCGCACAGTGGGATCACAAAAAAATAAAAAATAATTGTAATTGTTTTAGAATTGTGTACAAAACAATATCGACAGAATGAGGAACATACTCGTATTATACCAAAATTTTTAAATACCAACAATATTTTGCACTTCTTAACAAGATAAATTTTGTAGCCTCAACCATGGATTGCATTTAATTCTATGCACGGGACAAAATCGCATTTTTTGATATGTTTGAATTGAAACAAAATATATTTGGAACACAAATTTTTAAATATTATATATTTTTGGGCAAATAAATTTTATTTGAAAATCAGTAAAATATATTTGGAACGCATTTATTAATAAATTCAATAAATTGATTGTGACATTCGCTGTGTGGCTTGTGGCGCCGTCCTGTTGGAACCACATGTCCTCCAAGTCCATATCATCCAATTGGGGCCAATAATATTCGGTTATCATTGAACGGTAGCGATTCCCATTCACAGTAACGTGCTGGTCTTGATCATCACGGAAGAAGTACGGCCCAATGACGCCGCCGGCCCATAAACCACACAAAACCGTAATTTTTAGTACGTGTGGATTGCTGTCTGACCAATAACGCATATTTTGTTTATTGACGAAGCCATTCAGCCAGAAATGACCCTCATCGCTGTAGAGGATTTTTCGATTTTTGCGCTCTTAACGTTGAGGCCACTGACTCCGAATTTCGGTAGTAAATTTTAATAATTTCGACTTGTTGTTGGCTCGTATATCTTTCGATCATGAAATGGCAAACCTTACTGAAGAGAAATGTCAAAAGAGCGGCAAAGTATATGGCGTCGTTTGCTGTCTCTGTCGGTCTACTTTTGTATCGTCCCTATTGAAAAACCCTTTACTTAGGGTCTTAGGTCACTACTTCGATTTGTTACACTTTTGGTTCGTAGCAAATGACATATACCCTCCTCTCTAAGGCGAGGGGATAAAAATGGGGAATGAGCGCCCCAGTAGGAGAGTAGGTAGCGGGCTCTTCTATGAGTTTAGGGGTCGTGGGTTCGATTCCCACCATAGGCTCTGCCCTGTCGCTGCAAAAATCTAGCCACATGGTCTTTGTAATCCGACTTTTATATAAAGATTCGCTATGGTCTTACGCATTTTTCAATTGGAATTAAAACTTTATATTTATACTATACGTCCCTTATATTTATACTATCGTTGCCTAGTGAAAATGGGGAAACATCCGTCCTTGTTATTTTTAATTTAAGCTTTTGTACTTCATATTGCATTAAATCGTCTCCAGTGAAAATGGAGTATATCGGCCAATGTTTTGATAAGTACAAACCCCAGAAATTTAGAAGTGTACACTACTTAACCGATACAATTCATAGTAACAAATAATGGTTCTCCGTTCTCCGATTAGTTGGCAAAAAATGGTTGAGGGTTTTGTACTGTCGGCTCCGCCCGAGTTTAGGCTTTCCTGACTGATTTATTATTCTCTAATATGTGAGACGTTGAGAGAATGTTTACTTAAATTAATACAAATATATCTAAGAAATGGCTATGAAATTTAATAAGCAGTAATTTAAAATTTAATAAATAACTAACAGTTTTATACAATTAACTTGATCTCAACACGTGATGAATTATTTTTATCCACTCACCTTAGAGGGAGGGTATATATCATTTGCTACCAGCCAAAGGAGTAACACATCGAAGGAGTGACCTAAGACCCCAAGCATGTTTGGCGGGAATTTGCTTTGGGTAATTTGAAGTCATTTGAGCAATGTCCGTCCGTCTGTCTGCTGGCTGGTACGCACGATAACTCTCGAAAGGATCAACCGTTTCAATTCAAATTTGGTAAGCGGTAATATTTTCTTCTATCTCCGGCTAAGTTTGAAGATGGGCCATATTGGTTAACTTCTTCTATTACCTCCTCCACAAAAGGTTAACTTTTTGTGAAATATTGATTCTTTAATATATTCTATACTACATACTCGTATCTTCTGAAATTCCAAACATAGTATTAGTCAATTAATCGCTAACACCTCAGGAAAAATGGGTGAAGTTGCCAGGCCCCCTTTTAGTACCTCCCATTTGGTACCAAATGTTAACAGCTTATAACTTTAATACCAGTGCATACGAACACTTGAAATTTTTTACAATGTAATGTTTTTATAGTACCTACAGTCCAGAGAAAAGTGGACGTTATTAGCATCCCCTTTTGGTACCACCCACACAAATGGACCATTTTCGCCCCAGTAGGTGACTTGCTCGCCTAAAATTTGACATTAAATTAATGTCAAATGTACTTCATGTTGATGCTAACTGTTCTTTGAAGCAATGTAATCAAACAATGACATTTGTTTTAGCTTGTACAACAAAGAAAAGGTATTCATGAGTTTGATGAAAGTTTTTTTAAGTGTATAAATATTGTTGCTTGCGGATAAGTGCATGTTCGCTACCACTCAATAATAATAATCTGAAATCCTTTTTTTTGTCATAGTAAATGTTTTCCATCTTTTATTTCTCCTTGACAACTTCTGCAGACCCCACTGTGGGCCGTTCCGCATACAATGTCAGAAATGCAGTTAACGTGCAATCATTCAGTCAGTCATGTTACCTGCATTTATGGCATGATTTAGTGGTAGATTTGCTAGATCGCCTAGTAAAGGAGCTACTACCGCTAGGGAAGGGGGGTCTACTCGATGTGTATTTTGTTGTCATTTTGTTGACAAGTCTGGCCATAAACATTAATTACAAATCCCAACAAATAACAACAGAAAACTGCAAAACAAAACTGTACAGCAATTCAGCTGAAATTGCAAAAGAAGTGTGCAATTTTTTTGTATAAATTTGATTTAGTTTTCCACCAAAGCAACAAGCATACGAAAAATCGCTTCAGTTTTTCAAAATTTTTAGGAATTTTTCAATTCACAAAATACAATGACAACCAAAGGAGTTTAGTTTAGTGCTTGTAATTTCTTGGTTGAAAGAAAATTTTGCGATTTCATTCACATATCCAACGATCATGTAAACTGGTGCGTCTGGTACCTGTCTCTGGTCAGTCAAATGCTGTAATGATGATTTATGTATATCCTCAGAGGGAATACAAAGTGAAGTGAATGGTTGCCTGAGTGAGTGACTAGTGTCTGAAACATGATCGACAGAAAAGCATGAAACTCTTTTCTTTCTTGTCTATTGACTGGTTGATAATTGGCTTAATTAAAACGGATAAAATACATTTTAATTTTTGTGACTAAATTAAATGTAAAATTTATGGAACATTTGAAGATTATGAATTTCTTTTAATGGAAATTGCTTAATATTCATTGCATTTTTCTTCTTTTAAATATTGAAACATAAAAACTAATTTAGTTGAATATGAGATATGAGTTTGACTCCCATTAAGTTGCATATGAACAGATTTGAATCAGCATTTAAGTAAAACTAAATTTTTACTGGAAATACTAAGATTTGGCCAGTTTATGTCGTACTAGAAAATGTGTTGACTGGTTGATAATTGGCTAAATTAAAACGGATGAAATAAATTGTCATTATCGTGAATATATTAAATACGGAATTGATGGCACATTTGAAGATTATTAATTTCTTTTAATGGAAATTGCTTAATATTCATTGCATATTTCTTTTTTTTAAATATTGAAACATAAAAACTAATTTAGTTGAATATGAGATATGAGTTTGACTCCCATGAAGTTGCATATGAACAGATTTGAATCAGCATTTAAGTAAAACTAAATTTTTACTGGAAATACTAAGATTTGGCCAGTTTATGTCGTACTAGAAAATGTGTAGTTGTCCCCAAGAAACTAAAAAAAAATATTTTAACATTTTTTAGTAGGAATTTATAACTTCAAAGAATAATAGTCTTTTCGAAAATAAAAAAAATCGAAAAGTTTTATGAAAAACATTTAACAAAACAATTGCAGAATTTATTAATAACATAAGCTGTGTTCTGTTATGCATAAACTTTGTTAAACATTTTCAATATTTATCTTCTCAACTTACAGGCAGGAGGGTACATATCACTTGCTATGAAACAAAAGTGTATCACATCGAAGGAGAGACCTAAGATCCCAAGTATGTTTGGTGGAAATTCGATTGGGCCCATTTTAAGGCCAACCGCACACTTCGTACCGGTTGTACATCTTATAATTGAACAAAATTATTCCTTCTTTTCTTGAATAATTTACATCTATTGAATGTTTTTTTGACATAAATTTCAAGCTAAATCTGCCTACACTAAAATGTGACAAAACTTCATTAACTTGTATTACGTTTACATTCAATTAATGTCAAGATTACATTGAACTGAAGTAAAATACTCGTATGCCATAAATTTACCAAACTATTGAAATTGCTTATATCTAAAAACTAATTTAGTTGAATGTGGAATATGTGTTTGACTCTCATTATGCTGAATATGGACAGATTTGAACCAATATTTTAGTAAAACTAAATTTGTACTGGAAATTCTAAGATTTGGCCAGTTTATGTCATACTAGAAAATTTGTGGTTGTCCCCAAGAAACTAAAATAATATTTCTACAAATTTATAACATCAAAGAAAACTATAGCGTGATCCATTTAGAGGTTCCCTACTTTTTTAAAGAAAAAACTCAGAAAATTCAAATTGAATGGGGAATGTTTATTATCATTTGAAAGAACATTCTTTGGCATTTATTTTTTGAATGTTGGCCGGGCCTACGTCTCAGATGGTCCATCCGTTGAGTCCAATTTTCGATGACTCGTTCGAGCATTTCGACTGGTAACTGGCGAATGACACGCCTGATGTTTTGCTCCAAGGCCTGAATCGAAGCGGGTTTGTCCGCATAAACTTTAGACTTTACATATCCCCACAGGCAAAAGTCTAACGGTGTGATATCACACGATCTTGGTGGCCAATCGACCGGCCCAAAACGTAAATTATCTCTCAATAAAACCAAATGTCGCCGAGACCACGAGCTTCAATTTCAGGCATCAAATAGTCGGTTATCATGGCACGATAACGGTCGCCATTGACGGTTACGTTCTCACCGGCATCATTTTTGAAGAAATATGTACCGATAATTCCGGTACGTCGGATCGGGAATCGGTCAATGGCAAAAAGATAGATCTCAGCGAAAGCTAAAATATTGTTCATGAGCGTCAAGGTCGTGGGTCGACTGGAAAGTGTTTTATGGGTTAAAAAAAATTTACTTAGCGCAATTGGCGATGATTATTTTGATAATAAAACTGAATAATTTGTAAACGTTGTTTAGGCGTAAGTCTTTCCATGATGAAATGCCAAAAATACTTAACAAAACTAACATGACAGCATGACACGACTCACACGCGATCTGTCAAAAAAAAGGCCGTTGAAAAAAGTATCTCTACTTAGATCAACCTATAGTTTTTTCGAAAATAAAAAAATAGAAAAGTTTTATTAAAAAAATTAACAAAACAATTGCAAAATTTATTAATAACATCAGCTATATTCTGCTATGCCTAAACATCGTAAAAACTAATCATGTATCTTAAAATTTAGTAACATTTTTCAATATTTATCCCCACGCCCTACAGGGAGGACAGTATATATATTTTCCTACGAACCAAAAGTGTAACATATGGAACGAGTGACATAACCTCATGTATGTTTGGTGGAAATTCGATTTGGGCCGTTTTAAGTCATTTGACCCCTGTCTGCCTGGCTATCAGTGTGTCTGATTGCTGGCTGATGCGCACGACAACTCTCGAAAGGAGTAACCGATTGACTTCAAATTTTATATATGGTAATTTTTTTCTATCTCCGGATAAGTTCGAAGACTGCTTCTAGTACCTCCCCCACAAAGGGTTAATATTTAAGGAAATATTGATTCTCTGATGCTTCCTGGCAACCAAACCATGACAACTTATCCCTATTCTAACATAAAGTCGTTGTGAATTATTTCCTTTCACGCTCTGACGTATATACACTAAACAACTAAACCATTTTGTTGTGTTAGATAGATGGTAGTGTGTTTGGCTGCCTAGATAAAAATGTGTACCAGTTCATTGACTAGTGAGCGAGAGAGATGGTGACTGTAGGTGTGTCTGGTTGTTCATATTTCAAAAAAAAGTACAGGAAACATTTTTTTTCGCAAAAACTTTAATGAAACTTTGTTCAGCATATTTTTTGCTACATTATTGCCAAACATAGTTAAGCAATAACACCAAGTCTGAATTAGTTGTTGAACAAAAGCTGATGACACCTTTTTCGAGGGGCCCACTGATTTTCAGAAACTTTGGAGGCCCATTAAAAAATTTGGTCACCAATTTCGCCAAACCGAGTATAGGGTTATTCTACCCTTAGTATAATCGAACCTATACTGTCAAGTCCGTGTATTTTTTCACTGTTGCACAGTGTAATTATTTATATATTTTTTTAAAAATAATTGCTCCAAGCCACTGTGTTTGCGGCTTGAAGGCTTCGGTCTAGATGTTCCATGTCAAAGAACAAAATAAAGAAGACACATCAGGAAGTATTTCTTCCAAAACACCCGCCACTCCCGCTGATCCCCTTACCCTACAAATAAAACTACTCGTATATATCAAAAGTAGTAGAAATCGATGAATTTTTTGGTGATGTATTCTTCAAAAAGATTCCTTGTGGTGGGTGTTTTTGGAAGAAATACTTCCTGAAGTGTCTCCTTTATTTTGTTCTTTGACGCGGAACATCTATTCCGAAGCCTACAAGCCACAAGCACAGTGGCCCGCAGCAGAATTTTTTTTTTTACATTTTTAAAAAAATATAAAAAAAATTAATTTTAGGCTCACTTTAATCCAGGGCTTATCCGTGTGAGAATTAAATTAATGTTTAAAATATAATAAATTCGTGAAAATCTGAGAGTACAAACAATTTAAAAAATTACATTTAAATTTCAAAATATAAAAATCGCACACAAAACAAATTTTAAGAGTTTTCTGAAAAGTACAGAAAGATGACAACATTTCAAAAATAAAAAAGTTTTCAAATCGGACCATAACTTAAGAAGTTATGAACAAAAACCCGATATACAGAGTGGATTTAACGTTTCTTTTTTAAATATCGATATCTTCTGAACGAGTTATCGATAACTTCTGAACGAGTTATGGAAAAAAGGTAATCTATACTTCAAAAATATAATAAAATGGGTAAAATCAAAATCGAAATATTTTGAAATCGCCGGTTTCACGTGGAATTCCCCATATCTAATTCCGGTAAACATACTAAAGTATACACCGTAGTCGGTTCACCCGACTGACATTTTCTTACTTGCTTGGTTCAGTTTTTTTTTACCCAGAAGTTTTGGCATTCCTTCTTGAAATAAAACATCAATAAATGCTCAGATTTTTAATTTGTTTTTATGTTTCTAAAAAAGCCTTAGCTCACAAAACCTGTCACAGTTAAATAAAAAAAAGTGTGTTAACTAAAAAAAATTATTTTTTAATTTCTTTCATTTCATCTCAACTGACTGTTGGCCTTTTTGGAACATGACAACAAAAAACCGAATGATGACTGTAATAATAACAAGCATATCCGGTCTGGTCACTTCTTCTGGAAACATTTCTAGGCAAATGATTTGGAATTTTAAAAATGAATATCAGATTTAAACAAAATGATATCTCCTCTAAACACAGTTATACACATTTATGTATTCCCAATAACATGTTTAAAATTGGAGAAAAAAATAATTTATCACGCACACAGCAGAAGAGGATTTTTATTAAACAAACAAAAAAATTCCCCACAAAAGAAAACATGTCTTTAAAATTATCACACGTTTTTTGTATAAATGTTGTTGTTATTGTTATAGATTGGTGGTGGTGGTGCAGGTCTTGAATGAAAGTGAAATTGTCGTTTATGAGAGCTCCATAAATTCCAAAAAAGCGGGAGCAGCAGATGATGTGATTCAAAAAAAATGCTTAATTAAATGCCAATCACATACCTCAGCAAAAGAGCTCAAGCCAAACACAATAATATACGTCATAATTTTGTTGACCCCCCACCCCCCACACTCGAATAAAATGTGGAAAAAAGGTAAACAAAAACACGCCCAAGAAAGCCGAAATCGATCCGTGCCACTTGTCTTCCAAAGCCAGACATGATAAGACTGCTTTAAGAGACTTGATCTCATCTGGAAACCACCTTTGGTTAATATTCGTAATAAAAGTGAAGTTTTTCGTTTTCGGGCTTTGTTTTTGTTAAACTATCGATCGTACGTGTTTTGGAATAAATTTGTCGTTTTTTTTGTTTTTTTTTTAGGAATTTTATGCGGGATGGAAATTGAAAATGAAAGTGCCAACATTCATTGTGTCCCTCTCTTCGGTGGAATTTTGATATGAATTATGATGCAAACAACGTTGTCTGTCCATCTGCCTGTCTGTGAATTTAAGCCCAGCAGATTTTTATTTATTTTAAGTTTTTGTTTTTCATTTTAAAACTCGCATGTATTATTCAGAAGTTTCACGAGTTTTTCATTTAAATTTTAATTTTTTACGCTACAAGTACACGCAATTTCCATTTCAAATTTTATGTGAGAGCTCCTACTCCTATAAGTGTTTAGCAGTTTTTTCAGTTCCTTATGTTTTTCGTGGGATTTCGAATTGGCTTCCATAGCAAGGTGTTTGCATATAAATTACTTTTGTTTGCCAAGTTCGTTGATTCCGTTCGTTCGTTTTTGAGTGACTTCCAATCATAACACCTAATCAAATGCGGAAATTTCGAAAAATAAAAACCTTTCGCTTTAATTATTTTATTATTGAATGGGCTTTAAATTCAAATGGTGGTTTTGCTCTCTTTTTTTATTTATTTGATGCAATGGTCATGTTGGGCCATGGCCAATGTCGTGTTAATGAAAAATAATTTCCTGAACATCACTACACGGAGCAAAATGATTTTTTTGATATGTTTGAATAGAAGGAAAATATATTTGGAACACAAATTTTCAAATATTATATATTTCTAATGAAATAAATTTTATTTGGAACGCATATATTCATATATTACAACAAAATATATTTGCAAACTAATTTTCTCAAATAAAATATGTGCTTGTATACATCTAAAATTATTGTTTAGTAATTTCTCCAAACATATTTTGTTTGAAAAAGACTTTCAAAACATTTATAATTATACCTTATAAATTAAAATGGCATAAGTAGCAAAAACTTCTGTTTTAAATCTTTAATTTCTGTTTAATCCAAGTCATCATTTGGTGTCAACCCTACATCATTATGCAAGACATTATTAACGTTGAATTACTGAAAAACATTAAACTTGTCTTTAAATTAAGGTATTGATATATTTTTGTAATGCAAATAAATATTTGTGTCGTAAATAATGGTCCCAAATAAAAAATGTCAGGACGAAAACAAAGAACAACATTATCCCAAATATATAACGGGGTTTCCAATAGGGATGATATGATTTTGAAGTGACGTTTCGGCCATTTGTAATATGTCATGATCTGCGATTTGTTTTTCATTGAATTCAGTATTCAAAATTTCATCATGGAGATATATACACAAGAACAACGTTTACAAATTACACAGTGCGACAAAATAAACTCAAGTTGAGAAGCAAATGCAAGAAAATCGGGTTTTTACCCGTAAATCCGGATTTTGGGGGTGTCCGGGGAATTTCAAAAAATATTTTTCCTGTAGGTCTTGTCGAGTAAAACACGAATATTTTTTGAAATTCCCCGGACACCCCCAAAATCCGGATTTACGGGTAAAAACCCGATTTTCTTGCCTTTTTTCACTTGAACGCCTATAACCTTGTTAATTATTAATCAATTTTCAATCTCTAAAAGAATTTGGAAAGAAGAGAATAAGACCTTTCGAAAGATGTATATTTTGTTTATTTGAAGCTGTAGGAATATACGTTTATCTGTCCTACAAAAACATTTTTTTCATTTTTGTCCATCATTTTCTAGTTTAGGCTATGTTTTTACTAGGGATGTAACGAAAGTGGCTTTAGCGAAAGCGAAAGCGAATATTGAAATATGTTTCTTGCGAATGCGAAAGCGAATAGTGAAATATGCATTTTTGCGAAAGCGAATAATAGTTAGAGCCTTTAGTATCAACAAATTTAAGGAACTGAATTGATACTTTTCCAGGATATTCAAGTATTAAGACTGTTTTCCATAGTTTTACCTCCTGTTACCACAAGCACACACATATCTTCAAATTGTGTGAAGGGAATAAGGAGATTTAACACTTTAATAAATGGAAGCGAATACTAAATTTTATTTTTGCGAAAGCGAATAATCCAAAGATGGTTTTTGCGAAAGCGAATGCGAAAGCGAATTTTAAAATGATGGGAATAATTCGCGTTCGCATATGCGAATGCGAATATTCGTTACATCCCTAGTTTTTACCAATTATATTGTGAGATAATTAGGAGATTTATAAGGAAAAAAATGCAACCAGCCTCTTCAAAATCCGTTTGCAATTGACGGAGTTATTAAAGTTTCATTAAAACTAAATCGGTATATAAACACTAGTTTTGGGCATTCAACTCAATAATGTCTGCTTGAGCGTTTCATTTTTAACTCGTCATCATCGTCAAAACTAGTATTTATGTACACATTTAACTATAATAACTCCTTTAATTGCAAACGTTTTTTTAGGGGACTGGTTGCATTTTTTTCCTTAAAAAATATACTATATATGCAAATTAATTAATCGTACGGTTATCTCACAGTATAATTGGTAAAAACATTGCATAAACTAGAAAATGGCGGACAAAAATGTAAAAAATGAGTTTGTTGGACAAATAAACCTATATTCCTACAGCTTCAAATAAACAAAATATACATCGTTCAGTTTTATTATCAAAATAATCGTTCTCCAATTGCAACTTTTCGTGCGCTAAGTCCATTTTTTTAAATCCCAAAAATACACTTTCCAGTCGACCTACGACCTTGACACCCAATATTTTAGCTCTCGTTAAGAGCTATCTTTTTGCCATTGACCGATTCCCGATCCGACGTACCGTTAAGGAGATAGAGCAAAAACCAGTAAGGAAAGGCTAAAGTCGGGCGGGGCCGACTATATAATACCCTACACCACTCTCGAAATATTGAATAACTCTGATATATAAATTTTGTAATTCATGTATAAATTGTTTACATAAATTTACTTTTGGGACATTTTATACTTAAATAATACCTTGTACCACAGTGTGGTGTAGGGTATAGAAACGATTGGATCTAAAGAGCCAAATCGGATGAAACATATATATGGGAGCTATAGCTAAATCTTAACCGATTTTCTTCAAATTCGGTAGTGTTGGTTCATGGATCAAGAAACTCTACCATTCTAAATTTCAAAATGATTGGATGTAAAATACAGCTTCTTCAGGACTAAAGAGCAAAATCGGACGAAACATATATATGGGAGCTATAGCTAAATCTTAACCGATTTTCTTCACATTCGGCAATGTTGGTTCATGGATCAAGAAACTCTACCATTCTAAATTTCAAAACGATTGGATGTAAAACACAGCTTTTATAGGACTAAATGGCCAAATCGGGGGAAACATATATATGGGAGCTCTAGCTAAATCTTAATCGATTTTCTTCAAATTCGGTAGTGTTGGTTCATGGATCAAGAAACTCTACCATTCTAAATTTCAAAACGATTGGATGTAAAATACAGCTTTTATAGGACTAAATGGCCAAATCGGACGAAACATATATATGGGAGCTATAGCTAAATCTTAACCGATTTTCTTCAAATTCGGCAATGTTGGTTCGTGGATCAAGAAACTCTACCATTCTAAATTTCAAAACGATCGGTTGTAAAATACAGCTTTTATAGGACTAAAGGGCCAAATCGGGCGAAACATATATATGGGAGCTATAGGTAAATCTTAACCGATTTTCTTCAAATTCGGCAATGTTGGTTCATGGATCAAGAAACTCTACCATTCTAAATTTCAAAACGATCGGATGTAAAATACAGCTTCTATAGGACTAAAGGACCAAATCGGACGAAAGATATATATGGGAGCTATATCTAAATCTGAACCGATTTTCTTCAAATTCGGCAATGTTGGTTCATGGATCAAGAAACTCTACCATTCTAAATTTCAAAACGATCGGATGTAAAATACAGCTTCTATAGGACTAAAGGGCCAAATCGGCGAAAGATATATGGGAACTATATCTAAATCTGAACCGATTTCAACCAAATTCAATAGCGATCTTAACAGCCGCGAAATACTCTAAACTGCAAAATTTCAGAACGATCGGAGTGAAATTGCGACCTGTAGTCGACGAACAACTTTACATGGACAGACGGACGGACGGACGGACGGACAGACATCGTTAAACCGACTCATCTAGTGATTCTGAGTCGATCGGTATACTTTAAGGTGGGTCTAGCTGTGTTATTTTCAGGTGTTACAAACATCTGCCGTGAAACAAACTTATAATACCCTGTACCACAGTGTGGTGTAGGGTATAATAAACTTTCCGTTCACATTTGAAAATGATGCTAATTTTTGTTTGTTTATCCAAAAAAAAAAAAAACACTTTCCATTCGACCTACGACCTTGACACCCATGAGCAATATTTTAGCTCTCGTAAAGAACTATCTTTTTTCCATTGACCGATTGTGGCTACGTGCCACACAGCAAATGATACAATTGAATTGTTGCGAGAAAAGTTTGGAAATTCGATATTTCAAGAAATTGTGATATTGAATGGGCTCCAAGAAGTTGTGATTTAACACCATTAGACTATTTCTTGTGGGGTTATTTGAAGTCATTAGCCTTTCGAAATAAACCAGACTCTCTTCAAGATTTACAAGTCAATATTGAACGTGCCATTCATGACATACGACTTGATTTAATGGAAAAAGTGTTCGAAAATTGGGTTCATCGAATTCGTTCCAGCAGAAGAAGTCATGGAGGCCATTTGAATGACGTTTTATGTAGAACTTCATTGTATCGATTGTACTTCACATTAAATAAAAAACTTTTGAATTTCTCTTACAATAAGTGCGTTTTTTTTCTAAGAAATCATATCTCTATCATTCTAGAATCCTGTAAATTATGTGTGTGTCAAATATAATATATTTGGAATGTCCCTAAACATTTGTAAATTTCAAGCAGGATATGTTTGGGACAATATACTACAAAAGCGAATTTTTTCAGCGTGAAAAAAATCGCTTCTGTACGAAAAAAGTTTAACATATCGTAGGAGTTATCTAAGACCCTATGCATATTTCGTGAAAAGCCTTTTCAGGACATTTTAAGTCATCTGATATATAAGTATGTTTATCCCCTGACCTTAGAGGGGAGTGTATATATCATTTTCTACGAGCCAAAAGTGTAGCACATCGAAAGAGTGACCTAAGACCCTCAGTATGTTCGGCGGGACTCCGTATTGGGTCATTTTAAGTCGAATGAGAAATGTCCGTCCGTCCGTTCGGCTAAGTTCGAAGATGGGCCATATTGGTCAACTCCTTCTGGTACCTCCCACAAAAAGGGTTAACATTTAGTGAAATATTGATTCTTTAATAACATCTATACTACTTTTTAGAATCTTCTGAAATTTCACACATTGTATTATTTTATTAGTCGCTATCACCTCGAGAAAAATGGGCGATGTTGCCACGCCCCTTTTAGTACCTCCCACACAAATGGACCATTTTGCATCAAAATTGCACAGCTTATAACTATAATACAAGTGCATTAAAATACTTGAAATTTTTTAACGCCTATAGTCCGGTCAAAAATGGGCATTATTGTCCTGCCCATTTTTGTACCTGCCACACAAATGGATCGTCATATACCAAAAATTAACGGCTAATAACTTTAACAACAGTGCATACAAATACTTGAAATTGTGTACAGTGTAAGGCTGTTATAGTGCCTGCAGTCCTGTGAAAAGTGGGCGTTATCACCACGCCCCTTTTTGGACCTCCCACACAAAATGACCAAATCATACCAAAATTGAATAGCTCGTAACATTACTATACCAGTGCACATAAATGCTTATAGTTTGACAACGTGCAATGTATTAAAAGAATCTACTGTTTCCCGAAAAATAGGTGTATTTGTAAAACCCCTTCTGGTACCTACCACACAAATTGACAGATTAATTAGTGTAATGTTATACATATATAACATTACTCACAAAGTGAGTGTATATCTTAGTCCGTTTACCCGACTGAACTTTCTTACTTGTTTCAAACTCTTCTCTATATACAAAACAAACCTTTCGTTGTTATACCAGTGTTTATTTGTGATACAATTACCAATATTCGAACATAACTAAACATTTTGACCAAAATTCGAGCGTCAGTTAAACCGCGATCGCGATCTACATATCTATTTTTTATGAACACTTACCAGTTAAGTAGTGAAGGTTGCCACCCATTTGTGTTTTTGTTGAGTCATGGGAAAGCCGAAACCAACGCAACACGAGCCAATACATAGTACATATTTCGAAACGATAGCTCATTTCATTTAGTTTTGAAAAAAATATTTTTCGGACTTTGTTAATTTTTCTAGTCAATATTTTAAACATGATAAATGGGTCCACGACAAAATAGATCTTTTCGTTTTTAGATCAAGTTATCGATCTTTCTTTCCGTTAAGAGGCAAAAAATCATTTTTTGTAACCTGCCCTGCAGGGTGTTATAATTCTGTTTTGTGTCAGATGTTTGTAACACCTATACTGTAAAGAACTGAGTCTTGATATCGCTCATAGACTACCAGATACCTGTAGTGTCTATCCAGCCGAAATAATGACAATCAGCGAAGTCGCCAAGTGGCTGAGTCGCAACGTAGTGACCAACACTGACGTTACTCATTTACTCGGACAGTCAGGCTGCCATCAATTCTCTGAAAGCCACATCACTAAATGCACATCCCTCGACTGACGCAGATCTCTTAACGAGATGGCTTAGCAATTTAACAAACACATCAGATGGGTGGGTACCTGGACCAGGCCATTTTCTTCCAACCGGCGCCGCCGCCGATTTATCGGCTCACATCGGCTGAAACTCAGCCGCCGAACTTGATTTAGTGAGTCAAAAAGATTTATTTTAAGCAACCATTAAAATTAAGAAAGTACTTACTAAGTAATACAATAGGGTCAGAATTTTTAAAAAAGTTTATTTTTGCGTAAAAATTTATAAAATGTTTCTAAAAGGATCTCGCTATAATTTCTTTCAAAAAATCCATAAAATTTATGGGTTTTGAAATTGAAAATGCGTTTTTTGGTTTTTACGGAAATTACAATAGCTCCTGAATACCAATTTTTACAAAGTCTACGTCTCGTTTTAAAGAGAACGCAAAAGGCACTATGTCATTGACAATAAATTCTCTTTCACAACAAAGACTAATAAGTAGAGATTTATTGAACCGATTTTCGACATCACAACAAATTTTCCATAACTTTTCTTAAATTGTTGTGTTAATTTTAAGTTTTTTCATTTAATTGTAAATATCTTAAAGCGCCATCTTTTCCTGAGATTAACATTCGTGCGCCATCGTTTGTTGAAATTTTATCGGCTCAGCCGATCAGCCGCCGCCGCCGCCGATAATTTTGGCCGGCTTCATTGTCTGACCTGGACATAGGCATATCCCGGGAATTGTAAAGCTGATGAACTTGCTAGGAAATGGACGACATTATATATTCTCGAAGAATATGCATATATTGGTGCGCCACTTTCCACAGGCAAGCTATGACTTAGGCAAGAGGAATCAAGCATTCCAATGAAAGATGATCAGAAATCGGCTCCTAGACAAATCAGCTAGACAAATCTGACGAAGATACGAACTGAGAAGGTCAATATGTCTCCACGTACTTGAACCTCGTCAGAACTGACACTGCCTACATTAGTGTCAGTTCTGACGGGACACTGTCTGATCGGCTTATACGCCAGAAGTTTAGGTATTGAGTTCAATGTCTTTTGTAGAAGTCGAGAGCATTGAGCACCAGCTTTGCTACTGTGCCTCATTAACTGAACGACGTCGAACGATATACTGGGGTCTGCCTTTTTAGGAAATCTAACATATCTTTCCGGTACCGATATTCGTACTATTAATAAATTTGTTTATCAAACATATTGGTTTCGATGAAGGGCGTCTGTGCCCGTGGTATAACTGGGGACCTACATTGGTCTATGTGAGCTGACAAAGCTAACTGCCACCCTAACCTAACCCTACAGCTAGACTCACCTTAAAATATACCGATCGACTCAAAATCACTTGCTGCGTCGATTTAGGTATATCTGTCTGCCTGCATGACAGTCCGTCTGCCCATCTTAAGTTGTTCGTTAAGTACAGGTCGCAATTTCACTCCGATCTTGCTGAGATTTGGAAATAATGACTTTTTCATAGATGGAAAGAACCCAATTGAAATTAGTCCAAATCGGTTCAGATTTTGATATAGCCTCCATATATCGATACCTCCATTTTAAAACGTGATTAGTTGACATAGCATGTTTTTAATTTCTGAATATCCCAAATTATATCCATTCATCAATCAAAAGTTATTCACAAAACAGTACAGGTCATTCGATTTCCATCATAAACGAATTCCACACAAATTTAAAATAATCATCAAACTTTGATCGCCTCTCGTGAAAAACCACCTTTTTGCACTTAGCATAGTTCAGAATGGAGGTATCGATATATGTATGTTAAATTTGACATTTTAGCGCTATAGAAGCTGTAGTTCACATTCAATCATTTTACAATTCTGGAGTTTCCGGATACAGGGATCCACATTGCCGAGTTTGAAGAAAATCAGTTTAGATTTACATATAGCCCCATATAAATGTTCCTTCCGATTTGACCGTTTAGCGCATCTATTAATTTTTAACGTACCAAAAGTTAATTTATATAAAAAATTTGTATCTAAAGTATAAACTGGGTATTCGAGTGTTATTCGATGTTACTAGATGCCCGACTATAGCCTTACCTTAGTTTTTATACCCTCACTTTACTAGAGGAGGGTATATATCATTTGCTACGGACCAAAAGTATAACACATCGAAGGAGTGACCTAAGAACCTAAGTATATTCGGCGGAAATGCGTTTTTAGACTTCAAATTTGATATGTGATAATATTTTTTTCTATCTCAGGCTAAGTTCGAGATGGGCCATATAGGTTCACTTCTTTTAGTGCATCCGTCACAGAGGGTTAACATTTAGTAAATCATTGATCCTCTAATAACTTCTATACTATAGTATAGGTATACCTAACCGACTACAATGTAATTCCATTTGTAGTCCTTTAATTTAAAGTGTATCCCGACATTATCGAGCATATACTTCAAAAAATATGGTCCCAATATTAAAGGCACCTTCCAAAAAAATTTGATTATTAAAGAAAAATTTTTTAAAAAAAATTTATCATAAACAATTTTTTAATATGTTTTGGTGTTTAGGAATCCATATTACACCAGAAAATGTTATGCGCAGCCCTTCGACAAAAGTTTTGTTGCATAGTGTAATTTTTGAAGACATACGTTTTTCTAGTCAAAAGCAAATCCTTCTAAGAGTTTTCTTATAGAATTTTCTTTAGTTAGTCGATAATTGCGTCTATACATATATACCTAATCTACGCTACGCCATTACTTACGTATCACTAATTACTGCCGCAATTAGTTATCTCTTTCGTATTCCGGTTGCTAAATCATTTTGCCCATCAATTTGTTATGTGTTGACTGGTAATAGTTTTGGCTTTAATGGTTTTACAAATTTTGTTTCTTTGGAACATTTTCAAAACCAGGTCGCGAAGGTCAATCTGTTACGTTAAGTGTTTTGGTGTCAATACCCATTTGAGATACCAAACAAAAATACACAATATATTTTGAAGGCATTGACTTACATTTTTTCCTTTGATAAAATTTTCGTCGGTAATGCAGTTCCTGACTATTGCCCACCAGTCATTTGTTGCCGTAAAGGCACTATCTCCCTAGAAGAGCCTGCAGGTCGCTATGGACATGATCACATATTCCAGATTCCCAGGAGCGTGTAAGGTAGTTCATAGGTTTGCAGGTTCATCTGCTCTGCAGTTCCCTGATATGTCCCTGTGTCCCGGAACCGATATCAGGGAAATATTGAACAGTTCAGCCATCTCGTTAAGAGATCAGCGACAGTCGAGGGCAGTTTTTGAATTCTGTTTCTGTTTGAATATAGTTTCCAGGGACTTGATATCAGCCTGACTTTGGGAGAAAATATTGAATCGACTTTGGTCAGAACATTAATATTCAGTCATTCCGCTACCTCTTATTTTGCTAAGATTTTTGCCTGGTAAACTCTTCAGTGATCAGGCAGACTTTTTGCAATGGATACTCATGTTCCTCCAAAAAGACACCAAAGCCCACTTTGATTTTTAATTTTGGAACCGTCTGTTAACGAATCTCCTATGTCCTGGGATATGACCATTTTGCTTTGATCTATCAGATATAAGAGTCAGATACGTCTTCTCAAAAAGTGGTTCACTCATTATGTAATCAACAAACCCCGAAAGGTCAGGTATTGTATCTAGAATGACACTATGTCCGGAGCCATTTCCTAACCATAGTGATAGTTTCCTATTCGCTGAACTTTGTTTAATATCGTGCAGAAGGTGGATTTCTGCAGAGCTGTCCACCAGACAGCAATTCCGTATATCATTATCGGTATGACTACTGCTGTATACAACCAATGAACTGCAATATACAACCAATCGCCGGTTCAGACTTCAGCCATCTTTGCTCTTTCCCGAATGTTTCCCTCCCTGTCTAGTAAAATACCTAGACAGAAAGTTCGTAGAAGAGAGTTTCAGTACTCCTCAAGAAGAGAAATACAACTGTTGGTATCTTATATCTCCTGCTGAAAAGAACTAGTTCCGTCTTGATCGAGTTAACACCAAGACCATTATCGAAAACCCATCTTGCTGTTGTATAAAAGACATGCTGTAGGATGTCTCTAAAAGTACTCGGAAACTTCCTTCAGAAAGCTATTGCCACGTTATCTGCATGGGCAATAACTTTAACACTCTTCAGTTTTAGAGAAAGCAGAATATTGTTCATGGATAGATTCCATAGCAGAGGAGACAGAGCACCCACTTGGGGCATTGACCCTAAGTTAGCTGAAATGCTTCTCTTTAGGTTTAGCTTTAGGTTGTTAGGGTGACAGCCTTTTTTTATCAAATCATATAGACCAGATTAGGTCCCTAGTGTTATCACAGGCTGAAATAACCCTCAACGAAAACAACCTGTTTGATGTAAAAAGTTATCGGCGCCGGAAAGATCTGTTAAAATAACTACCTAGAAAGGACGACCCCAGTATGCCCCGATGTCGTTTACTCAACGCGGAACAGTAGCATAGCGAGTGCTCAATACTCTCCACTTTTTCCCCAGCTTCTGCAGAAGCCAATACCTAAAATACTGGCGTGTGCACCGATCAGGCAGTGTCCCATCAGAACTGACACTAACGTAGACAGTCGTTTCCTCACTAGTGCGAAGAGATATTTTGACCTTCTCAGGTCATATCTTGGCCAGATTTGTCTAGCTACTCTACATGTGCCGATTTCTGTCCATCTTCCCTAAGCCTAAGCTGGCATGTGGATAGTGGCGCACCAATATATCGATACCTCCATTCTAAAACATGCTAAGTGGACTTAGCATGTTTTTAGGGAGATTGAATTTTTAAGTTCTAAATATTCCAAATTATATTCAGTAAAAATTTGGTGTTTATCCGTCAACCCAATCAAAAGTTACTCACAAAACAGTACAGGTCATTCGATTTCCATCATAAAGGAATTCCACACAAATTTAAAAAAATCATCAAACTTTGATCGCCTCTCCTGAAAAACTACCTTTTTGCACTTAGCATAGTTAAGAATGGAGGTATCGATATGTAAATTCTTCTAGAATTTGTAATGTCGTCTCTTTCCTAGCATGTTTGTCGGCTTTTCAGTTCCCCGGGATATCCCTATGCACAGTCACCCAAATGAGGTGCCCGCGTAAATGACAATGCCAATGTTGGTCACTACTCATATGTTGCGAATCAGTCACTTGGCGACTTCTCATATTGCCATTATTTCGGCTTCATAGACACTGTGAGCTATATCAAGACTAAGTTCTTTACAGTGTACTCCGAAGCCAACCTTATCATCAAGCTTCCAACCATCCGTATAGAAGTGGAGATGTTTCCTATTACCTGGTATTCTGCCAAGCCATTCGTCTCTGTGTCTCTTAATCAGAATGTAATGTTTACAACAGCTTGATTTATGATAATATATGCCCCATATACGAGTACATATATCTAACAAATCTACCATATTACATTTCTTAAATAGGAATCTTGTGTAGCCCTTATTTTTGTTATAAACACAGAATACAGTTTGGTTGCCTCAACCGAATTATCTGCCAACCGAATTTTGGTAGTTCTGTCTACTATCATGCGATTCCATCAGGACAGCCAAGATTTTGGTTGTGGTATACTTCTGCTTACATGTTGACAACAATTATATTTGGTTGCGCCAACTACGAAAATGGTGGCTAAAATTATCTGTTCTATGTTGCCACAACCAACTGTTTTTAAAAATTGGTTGTTTTGACAATTTGTCAGTCATATACAAATAATTAAAAACAGTTTTCATTAATGTTTAATTTATTTATTGAACAAAAAACCCAATCAATTCATAACATAATTAAAAATCCCATGTTATAAATTCATCAATATTATGGGATGTGAAAATATTTGACACAAATTTTACTACACGAGAGTACAAAACTTTTATGCAAATATCGCTTAACCTTGTGCTTTTAATTGCATGATTGTTGCTTTTATTTTATATTTATGTAAAACATTTTGCACAACATATTCTGCATTCCAAACATTACTATCCACACGAAATTGTATTGGACTACATACACCGTTCTTGAACAAAATATTGAAGATTTATTTATGTCGAATAATTTTATTTTTTGTTTGTCATGTATCAGCAAAAGAACAGCAACCAATCTATCGGTTGTATTTCCCAAATACATTTACTTATTATAAATTTGGGAAATTATTGGAATAACCAAAGAACGATTATTTTTTAATATTTGTTCTGTTGTAGTAACCAATTATTCGTTGCAATAATAATCTTTGGTCGATTGATACAATTTATGTTGTCAATAACAAAAAAATCATTGTCACAATCAAATATCGATCATATGGTACTATGATGAAAGTTTTAAAGTAGTAACCACAACTAACCGAGTGTCAATGAAAAAAACAATCTTAATTCGATTGATACAACCATCGATTTAGTTGAAAGCATGGATGCGACCATGTAATTACTGTTGTTTCAACTATTTATATATAAATACAGCCAGCACACGGTGTATGCAATAGCTTTTTTTTGCTAGTACTATTTTTTATTGTTACTATCGACTTCCAACCAATTATTTTCCTGGGTGTAGTTTCCTTCCATTCATTTTCCTAAACCAACATTTGTGATTTTAATGAGAGTTTATTTTTTCTTTTAGAACTTACCTTCATATTCGGTTGCTGCAACTGCAAGAATGTGGCTATTCCATTGCGCACACGATTCTTGACGCCTCGTACGGTACCCTTATTCGAGCGTATAGTTGAGGTGGCCGAGCTACAACGTATATCCTTGTAACCGGCAAAAACATCATCGTTGATACTGCGACTATCATACTCCGACAGAGAATCGCTGACATTATCCTCACCAAATGCTCCACCATTGTTGTTGTTGTTGTTATTGCCAAAACTACGGAAATTTTCATGTTCATTGACATGGAAATTATAGTATTTATCGGCTTCATATTTCCTCGGCATCGAATTCATTTTCATATCTATGAAAGTGCCATCTTCTTGATTTAAGACAAACGTCTTGGAGGGCAAAGAGGCTCGTTTGAGCGAAGCACTAAGAAGTTGTGGATTGCCGGAGTTGGAACTAGAGTTAGAGTCGAAGTTTGTCGAAGGCGAGGTCTTTGAGTTAACATTGAGTGAATTACGTGTTTGCACATAGTCATTCTGGGCCATCATATAGTCCTGGGAACTGATGGGTTCATAGTTCTCCTTGCGTTGTTTGTGTGCCTTAATTCTTTGCTCTATATGATTCACTTCTTCCTCCTCATCCTCATTTTCATTTTCTGCCTCATACTCGGTATTGGTTAATTTTAGATTTTTAATATCTCTTAGCAAAGAGTCGGGCAGATATGAGCCCAAAATCTTTGAGGAAGGCGAAGGGGTTTTTGTGCCGACTGGTGAGGTGGAGGATTGCCTTAGAAATTCACTTGAGTGCAAAGAATCACAGCTTAGCGAAGAGGCTTCACTCTCCTCACTGTCCGTGTAGGAAGAGCAATTGCGTTGTTGATCCTTGTTCGCTTGACTGGAGGAGGAGACACGTATTTTGGTGGTTTTCAAATGCATTTCCAGGCCATTGTTGGAGGATTTCTTATTAAGCAAAAGATGGGCACTGGGCGAAGTGTGCTGTTGTGATTCCAAATCACTACCGGTGCCACTGTCCAAAGTGTCACAGGGTGAGAATTGACCACTGGACATGGTGGCGTAGTAAAGATAATTGGGATTTGAAACATTTAGTTCGGTTGTTGTTGTTGCCGTGGAGTGGGTGACAGTTGATGACGAGTTGTTGGGGTTGGTGTTCGTTATGCTACTGCTGCTGCTGGGGTTCGAGGTTGAGCCTGCTGTTGTCACCATGATCGTATTGTGTTGATACTGTTGTTGAGGCCTTTGTTGCACCATTCTTTCCAAATTCAAATGTAGTTCACTTTTTTTCAAAACTTCTTCGTTAACTGATTTCTGAGAATTTGCACTGTTTTCTTTTTCACTTTCTTTTTTGAGATTTTCTTTTTCTTCTTGTTGTTGTTGTTTGTTTTCTTGGCTTTTATTAAGATTTGATTCAATTTTCACTATAGATATTTGTTTTTCCAATGTGGAAGAGCTGTTTGTCGGATTTATTTGAATTTTTACCACATGAGCCGCTGTGCTCGAATTCGCACTTGAAATGGAATTTGAATTTTCTTTCAATTCCTGTTTATTTTCTTTGCCAATCCCGTTTTCGCTTATGATCACTGACGTTGCCGATAGTTTTCTGTTTAGCTGAGGAGTTGTGGCCGTATCCGCTTTCGTTAAAAGACTGTTAGAGTTTTCTTGAACGGGCCAACGTTTACCATGACTAAAATCTAAGCAACTATCTCTCTTACCAATACCAGTAAACTTTAAGCTATCATCATCACTCACATCATCATTATGATGATGATGATGATGATGATGGTGGTTGTCATTATGTTCGTTAGATTGATGATCGAGTTGTTGTTGCTCATGATCGTGATCATCTTCATCATCATTGTTATGATCATTATTTTGTTTGCTCGTTTCGTTGGAGACGAAATGACCATTGTTATTTTCTCTGCATTTACTGTTACCATTAACCTGTTGACTAGTTGTTGTTGTGGTTGTTATTGTTGTTTTTGTTGTGGTTGTTGCCTCGGCTGAGTTTAGTGTTGTGGTAGTGTTCGCTGTGGTCTCATTGCTGCCGTTGCTGTGGTGTATCTTGGCCGTTTGGCCACTTTCATTAAAGTACAATTTGGTTAACTCTTTACTGTTGGCCAACAAACTCTTCTCTTTTTCTTGGCCATCAAGAAAGTCGTAATGATCTTCACGACGATCATCATCATCATCATTCGAGACTTTTCTCTCTCTTGAATCATCTCTGGCCATTTGTGGAGAACCGTTAGCCGATTCCAGTTTTATACTCGACACCAAAGGTTTTTCATTTGTCTGCAAAATTTCCCTGGAATATGCACTGGAAGTGATTCCAGTGACTTTGACTATGGCCGAGGGGGGCAGCGTCGTTGACTGTTCACCAACATCGACATCAACAGCAACATCATTGATGGAAGTTTGTTTACGGTTAATATCAATTAGTAGTTTATTGTGGTTGTTGGCGCTGCTATGGGTGGTTGTTGAAGTGGTTTGACAAGAATGTTGTATCTTAATGACATTTGAGTTGGAGGCCATCGAGGAAGTAGATGTCACCGCCCCACCAGCAACAGCAATTTGTCCATTATGGGTTTTCGTTGGATCAATAATTATCGAAATACCCTGAGGCTTGACCGAAGACAAGGTAGAGCTTTGGTCCATACAATTAATAATAGTTTTGGTAGACATTGTTAATTTAGTTTTTTCTTAAATAAAGTTTTGTTTCGTCAGAAAAAAGTTCTTTTTTGTATGCGATTTCAAAAATGGTTTTAAATTTCACAAAATGAAACAAAAATATACACTGGAACACTTTTCCCGCAAAACGTCTTCCTTTTTAGTTAACAACCGGCCAAGTATGACCAAATGAGCGCAAACGTTCGTTCGTTCGCTCCCTCGTCTCGATTTCAAACACCTTTGATTGTTTTGTTTTTTGTCCGACTGTCTGTCTCTCCGTACAACGTTTTAGTAATTTAAACCAATGCGGAAGTTTTCGTTTTACGCTTTTGTGTTTGGTTTCAGTGTTTTTTGTTGTTGTTTTTGTGGCAACTTAAACACGTTCGTTTGTTAGCTCTTCTTCTGTGTTCGTTTTTGTTTTTCTTCAGTACCTTCTTCTTCTTTGCATTTCATCGATTGCCTTGATATGCAGCATTTCTCTGTTGTTGTTGTTTCAGATTATTAGATCCACATTCGCATTTTCTTCTGGTTTTTTCCTCTTTGCTTCGCTTTTTCTTGGCTTACTAACCGTTTTCTGTCTTGTTTTGATTTTCTTATTTCAGGCTTTTGTTAATTTGGTTTGGGGTTCTGTAATAGAAAAAAGAGTAAAAGAAAAATGATTTTTTTATTAATTTGAAAATTAATTAAGCAGATTCATTTCTAGTCTAAGTTTTCTTTTCGTTTTTCTTTTCCCCGATTTTTTAATAACTTTCTTCAATTATGTAGCAATGTATGTCGAAAAGGTGTGAATATTAAAATGAATAATAGACTAGAAATTTATATATTTTAGAAATCGAAATTAACACCGATAAAGATCTTATCCGTAAATGAAAAATAAAATTGGGCGAAGACAAAAACATCCATCATAACCTCAAAATCCTAATCAAAGACAAAAATGCAGTTTTGAAAAGAAAATTTCAGGGGGAATTTCGAAAAGAAGAAAATAAATCTGTTATTTGTCAGCAAATTGAAGACGGTTGAATTCTTTGGGTCTTCTCCAGTTTTTGAAAATGTACCGCTTTAATAGCTAAGATTTCTTCCTAGTAAACATTACAGTGAGTAGGTAGTCTTTTTGTAAAGAATTGCTCGGAAAATACACCAGAGACCACTTCTGCGCGGTCTGTTGTTGATTTTGCAACCATCTCTATATATAAGTTAACGAAGCTCCTATTTGCATTCCGATCTATCTGATATAGGAGTGAGGTATTTCTTGTCAAAAATTTGTTCAGACGTAGTGTCATTAACAACTTCCGGAAGATCAGGTGTTTTGTCTAGAATGACACTATATTCTTAGCAATTTCCTGACCGGAGTGACAATCCTATAAGTGTAATACCAGTAGATGCGTCGTTTTGCCTTGATACAATGTCTAGCTGCATTAAATGTATTTAGTATAATATTTAGTGCGTCAATGGATGTCGTTCTGAACGCACAGCAGCCATCCCCTGAACTTTGTTCAATTTCGCATAGAATGTGGACTTCTCCAGAACCGTTCACCAGGACCCGAAATATAAATAGCTAACCCTCGTATACGAGAGTATATGGGGGATGTACAAAATGTGAATCAATTTTCTACACATTTCAAAAATTGTTTTCTCTACCAAATTTCATTTTAAAATGTTTGAGCTTTTGCAGCACATAGATGCCATACGATTATATGGGGATGTGTACATCGATATTCGTTTATTCTAAAGTATGCTAAATCGATTTAGCATATTTTAAAAGAATTTTTTTTGTTAATTCTAAATATACTAAATAATCTTAAGTCAACATTTTTCCGTCAACACAGTCAAAAGTTTTGCAAAAACAGTTGTGGTTATTCTCTTTACATATCGATACCTCCATTCTAAACTATTCTAAGTGCAAAAAGATAGTTTTTCAGGACAGGCGATCAAAGTTTGATGAATTTTTTAAATTTGTGTGGAATTCCTTTGTAATGGAAATCGATTGATCTGTACTGTTTTGTGAATAACTTTTGATTGGGTTCAAGGATAAACACCAAATTTTGACTGAATGTAATTTGGGATATTTAGAAATTAAAAATGCAATCTCCCTAAAACTATGCTAAGTCGACTTAGCATGTTTTAGAATCGAGGTATCGATATAAAATCTATATATCTATATATGTATACAAAATTGTTGCGTGACTGGCTGACTGACTAACTGATCATCGCCCAGGTCAAACGGCCGGTGGGAGGGTAGACCTTGGGATGTAGACGAGCAATAAGACGGGATTTTTCGAAATTCGTACTATTACCCGCACAATGGGGCAAAAAGGGATAAATATGGTACCACCGCCAAATCTAAACGGATTGAGCTAGAATCGTGAAATTTGGTGTGAGGGTAGCCCTTATGAGGTAGACCCAGAAATTGACTGGATTTTAAAGGGATAAATTTGGTACAACGGCCAAATAAATATGGCAAGAGCTTTAATCGTGAAATGTGCTGTGTGAGTAGCTCTTGGGACGTAAACTAGAAAAAGGAGCGATTTTTTGGAAATTTTAGGGGCACAGTGGGACAGAAAGGGATAAATATTGTATCACCGCCAAATTTAACGCATAGAATTAGAATGGTGAAAATTGAAGCGAGGATGTCTTTAGGACAATGGATCGGGGTAGTCACCTTTTTTTTTTATTGTACTTTTCGGTGCACATGGGGGCAAAAAGTGTAAAATAGGGTACAGTGGTTTAAAAATGTTAAATATAGTCCCACAGGGTACATTTTGTAACATAAGCTAGAGATCGGAAGTGATTTTTGGAAATTCTAACACAGTGGGTCAAAACGGGTTAATTATGACGCATTGGGGCAAAAATTAATCAATCTGGCAAAATTGGAACTTAACTTGAGATGTGAAGAGCACAGTGGGTCAAAAACATTAAATACTGTATAGTTGGCAAAAATTGTACAGTGGATAAAATGTGATTAAATATGGTACAGTGGGCGTTAAGGGTTAAGTATGGTAGAATGGGGACACATTTTAAATACGGTACAGTAAGACAAAAAGTGTTAAATACGGTACAGTGGGTCAAAAAGGGGGGTTATTTATGGTAGAGTGGTGACATTTTTAAATAAGGTACAGTGAGATAAAAAGTGTTAAATATGGTACAGTGAGACAAAAAGGGTTAAATATGGCACAGTGGGCCAAAATGGGTTAACTATGGTACAGTGGGGCAAAAATAGTTAAATATTTTAAAGTGAGACAAAATGGACTAAACATTGTACAGTGGGACACAAATGGTGAACTATGGAGCAGTGGGGCAAAAATTTATTAAATATGATACAGTGGGGCAAAAAGGATTAAATATGGTACAGTGTGACAAAAATGGTTAACTATGGTACAGTGGATCAAATAGGGGTTAAGTATGGTAGAGAGATGAACATTTTTAAATATGGTGCAGTGAGACAAAAAGTGTTAAATATGGTACAGTGAGACAAAACGTGTTAAATATGGTACAGTGAGACAAAAAGGTAAACCCTTTGGTTAACCCTTATGGCACAAAAGGGTCAACAATGGTACAGTGGGGCAAAAATAGTTAAATATGGTAAAGTGAGACAAAATGGATTAAAAATGGTACAGTGGGGGAAGAATTTATTAACTATGATACAGTGGCGGGAAAAGGATTAAACTTGGAACAGTGTGACAAAAATGGTTAACTATGGTACAGTGGGTCAAAAAGAGACAAAAAGGTGTTAAATATGATACAGTGTAGCAAATAGGATTAAATATGATACGGTGGGGCAAAAAGTGTTAAATATGTTACAGTGAGGCAAAGGTTTTAATATTGCATAAAGGGACAAAGAGGGGTTAACCATAGTACAGCGGGGAACAATAGTTAAAAATGGTAAAGTGGGACAAAATGGGTTAAATATGGTGCAGTGGGCCAAAAAGCGTTACCTCGGAAAAAGTAAGGCAAATATGTGATTACTATGGTACAGTGGGACAAAAATCATTAAATCTGGTACAATGTGAAAAAATGGTTGACTATTGTACAGTGGGTCAAAAATGGTTACCTATGTTATAGTGGGGAAAATGGTTAAAAATCGTACAGTAGGACAAAAATGGTTACATATGGTACTGTAACATAAATATGAGTTAAGAAGTCACTTTTTCTAATGTTATGCTTTTAGTCAAATTTTAAAATTATGGTGCAGAGTGGCTAAAATGTTTTAAATATGTTTGATTGTAGCAAAAAGGGTTAGATATGGTACAGAGAAGCAAAAAGGGTTAAAAATGGTAAAGCGTGGCAAAATGATTAAATGTGGTAAGTGAGGAAAAATTTTTTTATAAGTAAGAACAGTGGAATAATTAAATATTGAATTAAGTTAAGTAGTACAGTGATTCATGGCCAGAGTGCGAAGCTTCTATGTTAACTGTGGGACAAAAAAGCTAAAGAAGGCAGAATATGGTAAAAAGTTAAACGTGTCACAGATATGGGACATAAAGGGTAAAATACGTCCTAAGGATGCGAATATGGCTCTTTGAATATGAACAATGATTTTCTCTAAATGCACTCTTTTAGTGGCACGGGTGGGGCGAAACTCCTCGAACATTTTTTGGTATGTAAATATAAAACATTTGCTCGAAAATATAGTTTATTTACATTTTGCTCTCAATCATATTTTGTTTCCTGTTTTCCTCCTTTAAACTGTTCCACATTTAGTCAACGAAACATTGGCAAGTTATCTATATCTCTGAACTCAGTATTAACTTTCTGAATTTTCAAAACATAGTTAGCCTGTAAATCAAATCTGTTACACATTTCGAGGACAACTTTAAAATATACTGCTTCGAAGTACCTTTGTAGGTCCGAGAACAATTTGAGGAAGACTTTTAAATGATTATTTTTCTTAAAGTGCCCTAAGATCCCTTAAATCCGAAATCAAAACAATAAAGTTTCAAACGTGCTTCTAATTGCTTTGATCGAAATTTTTGTTCCGTTCAATTTAAGCCACCCTAGTGTATATACCATTAAATTTAGGTATTACCCGCCATTTAACGACCACCCAAGACCGAATAAACCTCTCATTAAAAGTGACCAAATATTAGCGATTATGCGATAACCAAATATACAAATATTCTAGGAGCCCAATGATTTACTCGAATGTTTCTCTTTTTAGTTTTGTATTTTTTAATTCTTAAGAATTCATCTTTATCAAAGTCTAAAAGAGCTAAGCCTAAAAGATTGATGGATATATGAAGTGATACAGCGATACCGTAGATTATATTTAATTATCGACACATGCAAATTATGCGACAGGTTTTTTTTAGTAGTTCTTCGTTTAAAATCAATAAATATTCAAAATAAATGCTAATTAAAATCTATTTAATTCAAAAATTATATTTTTTAAATAAAATAGTACCGGTTGTGTCTCCCTTCCCTTCAAAGATATATCTAATTTTGACCCCCACCTCATATTGTTCGTGAAAAAAACGCAAAACCGGTGTCTACCACAACTAGTTTCTTATAAAGAACGTAAAAAATGTCGATATTACCAAACAAATGGAGACGATTTCCAAGAACACACATTCGATTAATACTTAATTAACAATATCCAAATCATCCTATTGATAATTATCGAAAATCATAATGATTTTATTAATTCCAAATAAAATGTGATGAGATAACTTTTGATATTTGCCTATTTTGATGAGACATTCCACTAAAAATTTGAAACAATTTTAAACAATTTATCTTGATTGATGTGACAACTTCAACGACAAACAAAAAGTTCCTAAAGGAGACAAGTCTTCCACTTTTTTTATTGTTGATAATTAATTTTATTTTTTAACATTGTATAGAAACACACATGAATAACAAAAGATTTGTTTTAAATATTTTTAAAGTCAGACATAGTCAGCAAATACATATGTACAAATATATGTACACTGATCAAAATCGCCATTTTTGATTTGTTTCAACAGAAAAAAAAATATATTTGGAACCAAAATTTTTAAATAGTATATATTTTTGAACAAACACATTTTATTTGAAAATCAAGAAATGTTGTTTAGGACGCATATACCTTTTAATATATTACAACATAATAATTTGCAAACTAAACTCCTCCAAAAAATATGTCTTTAGACACAAATGAAGTTTTTGTTTAAGATTTATTCCAAATATGTTTAATTTAAACAAAATTTTTAATATTGCTGACTTTTTTGAAATTTATTTTTAATTTTTACTAGATTTCGTGTTATACTTAAAAAAAAATCATTATTTTAAATTTATCAATACTCCGAATCATCATAATTAGTAGCAGTAATTTATCGTTAGGCAAAATTAAACTATTTAAATTTTAATCGAATTTTTCAAACATGTACAAAATAACTTTGATTTTCTGAAAAACTGATAACTTGTCCTACAATTAAGGCATTGATTCATTGCCGAAATACTTATTTACAAATTAATCGTTGTTACGGAAAAATTAGTTTCAAATTAAAAAAAAAATTGGATGGAAATATAGTTTTGATTAGAACAACATAATCCCAAACATATAATATTTATATGTGTCAAATATTATATATTTGGAATGTACCCTAAACATATGTATATTTCAAGCAGAATATGCTTGGGACAATATACTACCGAAGCGTTTTTTCCGCTTGTATATATATGTATATACAGGGTGGCTGATATGTAATTCAACAAAGTAAAGGGCTATATTTTTTTAATTTTTTTTTAAATTTTATTGTTCAGAAGCAAAAAATGTCGGAAATAACATAAAATTTTAGAAACAGTTTAGATTTGTTCGAATTGGCCACCTTTGGCACGAATTATGGCCTTCAAACGGCCGACAAAGCCATCACACGCTGCACGAAAATGGCTCTGCGGTATTTTGGCCCATTCCCGGCGAAGCACCGTCTTGAGATGATCGACACTTTGGTATTTTTTAGTGCGAACCTTACTCTCTAAAATGCCCCAGGCGCAAAAGTCCAACGGATTGAGATCCGGAGATCTTGGTGGCCATTGTGCGGTAGAAATGAAGCGAGGAACCACCTTTTTAAGCCATTCTTGGTTGACGCGTGCTGAGTGCGATGGTGCTGAGTCCTGTTGGAATGTCCATGGTCTGCGGCCGAAATGTTTGTCTGCCCAGGGCTTCAATACTGTCTTTAGGACATTTTCCGGATAATATTCGGCATTTATTTTGACCCCATGGTCGATGAATACGAGCGGGGAGCGACCATCGGCCGTTACGGCGGCCCACACCATTACATTCGGCGGCGCTTGAGTTCTGGTGGCCAATCAAAGGTGTAAATTTTCAGCTGACTTCTTTGGCAAGTAAACCCGATCATTTTGTTTGTTCACAAACTGCTCAATTTGGAATGGCTTCTCATCGGAGAAAACCAAATTCGGTAACTGGCCACTTTCGTGCAAGCGAAGCAACTCCTTGGCTCCTTCCAGTCTAACTTTTTTTGTGCATCGGTGAGCTCTTGCACTTTTTGGAACTTCAATGGCTTTAGTCCAAGCTCATTTTTTAATATGTGTTGTATCCGTTCTCGCGATATGTTCAGCTCACGAGCAATTTTTCTACCACTGCGGCGTGGATTTCGATCAAATCTGGCCTTCACTTTTCGGATCATTTCTGGTGTTGTTACCGTTTTTTTTTCGTCCACTTTTTGGACGCGATGCAACACTGCCAGTATCACGGTAACGAGCAATGGTACGAGAAACAAAAGATTTATTCACATTTAAATGCTGGAGGGCTCTAACGATAGCCACTTGTGTTTTTCCACCCAAATATAAAGCAATCACACTATCACGCTTGAATTCCATCACGAATAACTTTTTTCTGAATGCAATAGATCAAAATGCTTTTGTAAGCTTGTAAACAATGAAATGAACTGTCACTGAAATAAATCTGTCAGCTATCAGACTAGCGGTTTAGAAATGATAGCAACCTGAAGTTGGTTGCAATACACATCAGCCACCCTGTACATATATCAGTATCAGTAACAAATTTGGCATATTATATTTAATATTTTGTTAATGTATTATTATGAAGTCATATTTACAATAACTCAATTATTTATCAATCAGACGAACCACAGTGGGACCTATTGCAAAACTGTGGTTATAATGGAAGAACTTCTAAACTGTTGTACATATGTTTTAACATTGTACTAGTTATTTGTAGATGTGGAGCTCGGCTTTAAAAAAATGGATATTTTAACCCCCAAAGAATTCCATACACATTTAAAAATTCCATAAAACTTTTATTGCCTCTCTTGAAAAACTACCTGTCTCGGTGTCTAATGTTTTTATAGTTATTACATTTAATTTAAATTGATAATAATTTAATTAAAACAAACAAGTAAAAGAAGCGGCCATGCCGAATCTTATATACCCTCCACCATGGATTGCTTTAAATTTTATTACTGGAAAAATCTTTGGATATGGAGCAAATCATGTTTTTGTTTAAGTAAATTATTAGAAAAAGGAACGCTGCAATTTTTAGCCAAATGTTAGGCCGCATTTTTAAAAGCTACATCTACACGGGGACTACAACAAAATAAAATTTTATTTGTATAAATTTTACGGAGATGAATTCTTGCCAAAATATAATATAAACTGCAAAGTTTCAGCTAAATTTCTTAGAAAATGTGGTGTTTATGGCTTAAATCAGCCTTTTTGGGAGCGACATCTGTTGGTGGACTATAACAAAATATGAACTGATTTAAAAAATGTTAACTGCGATTAATTATTGTCTTAATTAAATACAAACTGCAAAGATTCAGTTAAAATGCTTAGAAAATATGGTATTTATGGCTTAAATACGTATATTTTGGAGCGACCTCTACATACATATGAACCAATTTGTAACATTTTTGCTTTGATGAATTCTTGTCTGCTAAATTGCTACAAAAATGTGGTATCTATGGCTCAAAACCCGTATTTTGGAGCGACCTCTATTGGGGAAAACACGAAATCACGCTACAGTCCGTAATAATAGAGCTAGGTTGATAATATTTGGTATAAATATTTTTTATAGTTGCAGGTTGTTTGGGATTGCAAATGGGCGATATCGGTCCATATTTAGATATAGCTCCAATATATAGCATATAGCGAGAAAAGTTTGGAGATTCGATTATTTCAAGAAATTGTGATATTGAATGGCCTCCAAGAAGTTGTGATTTAATACCATTAGACTATTTTTTGAGGGGTTATTTGAAGTCATTGGTCTTTCGAAATACACCAGACTCTCTTCAAGCTTTACAAGTCAATATTGAACGTGCCATACATGACATACGACTTAATTTAGTGGAAAATGTGCTCGAAAATTGGGTTCATCGAATTCGTTCCTGCAGAAGAAGTCGTGGAGGCCATTTGAATGTCGTTTTATTTAGAACTTAATTGTATCGATTGTACTTTACATTAAATAAAAAACTTTTGAATACCCTTAACAAAAAGTGGGGTTTTTCAAAGAAATCATATCACTCTTATTGGAAAACCCTGATTCTGATATTACAGGCCAATTTCTGCATCATTTTGGCATTGCTGTATTTTTGTTTTGTGTTGTATTTGTTTGTATATCGTCTTTTAATTTTTAATCGAATAGTACAACATTTTGAAAATATAACCGTAGAGTAATGATCTCCACGTGTGATTTCTGAGGCTCTTCGTTCTGACTATATGTAAATCAGGAAAGAGCATCTCAAAAAGAAAGAAAGAAATAATATGAAATAATATGAAGGGGCTTGTTATCGAGATCTCGCTTAGTTATCTAGTTATAGGATGATAAAGTTTGAAAAAGCTATTTTTTTCGTTCCAATTGGCTCATAATCGAAAATTAGGAGGAAAAAATCGATAATTTTTTTAGTTAGCGATATTTGCCTTTGTAATAACATTGATTCTCCCTAAGACACTTTGATCCGCGTAGTCGTCTCTGGATACAGCCCAGAGGATAAAATCTTTAACCCAGACCGAAGGAGGGTCACGCAGGTATACTTTCGTACCGACATTTCGACAACACGAACATCGAAAATTTTTTTAGCTTTTATAGCTTTTTTCGCTCAAATGAGTTCAAAATAATAAAAAGTTAAAAATATATTTTCATATTTCAAAATAATATTGATTTTTACATTTCTTAGTAACTAAGGTAGATATCGACAAAAAAATATTGTTTTTTTCCTTTTTTACCCTCATCGACAAAAAATTATTGTTTTTTTTCCTTTTTTTACCCTCACTTTGGTGGAGGGGGGTATATATCATTTGCTATAGGCCAAAAGTGTAATACATCGAAGGAGTGACCTGAGACCCGGAAATACGTTTTAGGGCATTTTAAGTCGGTCTTTCCATCTGGTTGGAGCGCACTATAACTCTCGAAAGGAGTAACTGATTGGCTTCAAATTTGGTATGTGATACTATTTTCTTCTATCTCATGCTAAGTTCTAAGACTTAACTCATAATGGGTTAAAATGTACTGAAATATTAATTCTCTATAAACTTCTATACTACCTTTCCATTTCCTCTGTATTTCCACACAAAGCAAATAGTTTATCCGTCGCTATCATCTTGAGAAAGATGGTCGAAGTTGCAGACTCCACTTGGTACATCCCACACAAAATTATCGAAACATACCATAATTGAACAGGTCATTACTATAATACCAGAGCATTCAAAGTTCGGTGCAGTGAAATGTATTTAAAGTATCTACTGTTCAGCATTTGAAAGAAGTAAATAGGCGTATTTGTCAATCCCTTTTGGTACCCCCACACAAAATGGCAGATTCATTAGAACACAACTTTCCCCTAACTTCTGCATCAACCATCTAAATAAGTTGTGTGTTAAGACAACATTTCCAATTACTATAGACTGACAAAGAATGAACAATTTTTTCAACGTTGTGGCATCTCCCACCCTTATTACCATATTACATTACTCATAAAGTGAAGGTAAGTATACACTTGTCAGTTTACCCGACTTCTTGAGAACAACCTAACGTATACATAATATTTATTATGTTATCTGCATTACGTATACGTGATGATTCCCTGTATATTTCTTGAGTTCAGCTAAGCGTATGTATACATAATATGTATATTAGCTCCATTACTTATATGTCCTGTGGTACACATAAAATAATTGTGCTTGAAGTCATATTTTTCGGAACTGATTTTTAAAAGAAACTAGTAAAATCTGCTGAGAAGGAGGCGTACATACCGCTTACATTCCAAATCGTGGTGTAAGTATATATATGTATATATGGGAGCTATATCTAAATCTGAACCGATTTAGCCAACTTAGGCTTGGTCAGGAGGTTCGTCCATGACGCACGAAAGATCTTTGCTCCAAATTTCATCAAGATCGGATTGAAGTTGCATTCTATACTTTGAGAACAACTCAAGATAGTTAGAACAAAGGAAAGACAAACATGGAAGAACAAAGAAGAACTAGGCCTACAGAGGCAAAACGGTTTTGAAGGAAGAACATTTTCAATATTTTTTTGAGCCACATTTTCACCTAAACAGTTAAATCGGCTTATTTGGGGATCGACAAATCCAAGGCAGATTTTCCCAAAGAATTGTATTTTCCAGAAGCAACTGTTTAGTGAGTTTTGTGGTCTTAAAGTAATGCCGAAAATGCTGTTACAATCAATGGTATGTATTATGGAACATGGTAACGATCTTTTTGTGGAACCAATTTGAAAATGTTAATACGAGTTTTACCTTAAGAAAAAAATCGCTTCTGTAGTATATTTTCTGGAAACATATTATATTTGGGAAAAAATACTTTTTTCCTATATGTAGGAAAACAAATTCTGTAGCCGATTTAAATATTTCCCAGTTTTTAAAGATAATTTGCGCCAAAACTCCAAAAAAATAACATTGATAAGAGAGATATTCAAACTATTTTTCCGGTATGTAAATATAAAATATTTGCACCAAAGTATATTTTATTTAAATTTTGATCCCAAACATATTTTGTTTCCTGTTTTTTTCTCCGTGTATGTACCTCTGGTTTCAACAAGATAGTACTTACTAGCTTCCAAACATTAGTTTCTGCTGAAATTTGGCTGCGTTGACACGCATGAAATTTTTAGGACGCATTATTCACTAAACGGCACCATTAATTTGCCCCTGAGATCGTGGAATCTCTTTCTGCGGGGCTATTTGGGGAGACCAAACCGAACTGTACAGAAAAAATAATTATGATTTCTGAGTTAAATTTGTTCTGGTGTTATTTTTTCTACACTCTTGTTGTGTTCAAACAAATTTGTATCATTAGCACCCAGACAAGGCGGTGATATTTGAAAAATAAATAATCGTATTAAAATATGTTAAACATTTGTTTGCAAATTAGCATAAACTATCGACAACACAAAAGAACATAAATTGGCAATAAATAATGACAAAGCCAATTGATGCGAATCCAATTGAGAATGAATTTTAAAGTGTTATAATCGGATACATCCATCCGCCCCTAAGTACGAATGTCTTAATATACGAATACAAACGATATCGCTATCGATATGCAAATCTTGAGGCTACTCATGCGTGTGATGAGGAAGAAGACGCTGCTTAGGTAGTCTCAATCGACTATTCAATCGTGTATTATTTTGCTAATGACATCTGGAAATCCCCGTTACATTTCCGTCTTCTAAGGTGTGAATTGTGGGATATAGCTATTAGGGATACCAGCAGCATATTTTATTTTTTTGCAATTAATAGCCAATAATAAAAATTCCAAATTCTAATATTTTTTTGCAATTATAAATTATACACTTTAATTGAAATAACTGTTTTTAATTATTGTTTTTCCCTTTCGAAAATAGTTTTTTATGTTTAATTTCCTTGGAACTAAGAAATATTATCAAGAATATTTTAAGAAATTGAAGACAAGCTTCTTCTTTCATTTTATGAACCACAAATAAGTGTGGATGAGTTTAATCGCAGGTGTATTCATGCTTCCTTTCCACTGAACAATGACCCAGAAGAATATGCAGAATAACTCCCCAGAGAATTTTCTTCAGTTATACCCAGGTTAACTCCAAGAAATGTTCATCAGTTATGAGACACAATTTCAGTAAACTGTTAAATCGATGCATTTGGGTATCGACCAATTCATCGCAGATTTTCCCAAGGGATTGTATCCTCAAATACATAGTAAATGTTTTATATGCCTTTTGGTCTGTATGTAATGTCAAAAATGCTGTTACTGTCAATGGTGGTATCGGACATAATAGCGATTTTAAATTCGGGGACCGTATTTTAAAAACTAGGACTATGAAAATATTGTGCTATATTTTTTGTGTTGTACTACGCTATAATTCTCAATAGTTTCATAAGATAAATTGCGCATTAGACATTTGAGAAACTTTTGAGAATTTCAACATAACCTCATGTATGGAAGTGTGGAATTTGACTTAAGATATTGTAATCATAATAGGATCACGACAACCTTGAACGTAACTTGGACTAAGTCCGGTGAGGGGTGAACAAAATGTTTAAGTGCAAGTAACTTTTGTCTTTTTCGTCTGATTCATAAAATCCTTTTTTGTGTACATTCTACTGAACGAGGTTTAAAAAACCTTTTCACACCTTCTAGCAACCTTCTAAAACATATGTTTTAAGTTTCAAGGCGCCACGTTTACATTTTTTGAGCACTCAAAAGTAGACGATCTCAGTGAATTTATCCATTTCGAGGTTCCCTACTTTTTTAAAGAAAAAAACACAGAAAATTCAAATTGAATTGGGGAATGTTTATTATCATTTGAAAGAACATTCTTTGGCATTTAGTTTTTGAAGATTATGTCTATCAAATGTTTGCCGCGGCTACGTCTCAGATGGTCCATCGGTTGAGTCCAATTTTCGATGACTCGTTCGAGCATTTCGACTGGTAACTGGCGAATGACACGCCTGATGTTTTGCTCCAAGGCCTGAATCGAAGCGGGTTTGTCCGCATACTCTTTAGACTTTACATATCCCCACAGGAAAAAGTCTAATGGTGTGATATCACACGATCTTGGTGGCCAATCGACCGGCCCAAAACGTCAAATTATCTGTTCACCGAAGTGTTCTCTCAATAAATCCATTGATTGATGCGATGTGTGGGAAGTTGCGCCGTCTTGTTGAAACCAAATGTCGCAGAGATCACGAGCTTTAATTTCAGGCAGCAAATAGTCGGTTATCATGGCACCATAACGGTCGCCATTGACGCTTACGTTCTCACAGGCATAATTTTTGAAGAAATATGGACCGATGATTACGTTGCGTCGGATCGGGAATCGGTCAATGGCAACCAGATAGCTCTTAACGTGAGCTGAAATATTGCTCATGGGTGTCAAGGTCGTGGGTCGACTGGAAAGTGTTTTTTTTTTTTGATTTAAAAAAATTGACTTAGCGCAATTGACGAACGATTATTTTGATAATAAAACTGAATAATTTTTTAACCGTTGTTCAGGCGTAAGTCTTTCCATGATGAAATGCCAAACAATACTTAACAAAAAAAACATGGCAGCATGACACGACTCACACGTGATCTGTCAAAAAAGGCTATTGAAAAAAGTATCTCTACTTACATCACCCATTATAAACAGGGAAAGCATTAGTCACCGATATGTAATACAATACTTTAATTTGAAATGTCTCAGTCCAACCAATATTAAAACCGAGCTTGATTCTACTTTGGGGGAGTCTGCTGCTTCGTTTACAACTATAAAATATTGGGTGGCAGATTTTAAACGGGGTCGTACGAGGTGCCTTGACAAACATCGTAGTGATCGACCAATTGAGATGTTCACTCCAGAAATGGTAAAAAAACTCCACAAAATTGTCGGTTGAAGGTTCGTGAGCTAGCTGAAGTCATAGTCCTTTCAAAAAGTGCTATACATCGCATATTGACGGAAAATTTTATGATTAGAAAGCAGTGTGCCACATGGGTGCCGCGTTTGCTCACAATCAAGACAATGCACCAGTTCACACATTCACTATTGCGATGTCCAAAATCAATGAATTAAAGTTCGAATTGCTTCAGCACTCACCTAATTCGCAAGAGTTAGCTCCTTCGGATTATTTGTAATGAAGCTGTTGATGGATATTTTCAGAAGCCAGGCAGTTCTTACTATAAACAGGGTATCGAAGCTATTGAAAATCACTGAAAAAGTGGGAAAAGGGTATCGATCTAAAAGAAGGTTATGTTGGGAAATGAAAAAACATTTTCTCCGAATTTGTTGTTGTTTTCTTTGTTAGGTAGGCTAATTTTGGGACCGCCCTCGTAAATCCAGCCGTTCTAAATACGGGTCTGACAACCCTGAGGTTGGATATCAGTATACGTAGGTTCATTCATAACCTACTGATTGAGAGACGCATTTCAGCTAGATTATGGAACACACCAAGGGGGTTTTCTGTCTCCTCTGCTATGGAATCTCTCTATGAATAATATTCTGTTTGCTCTGGAGATGACGCGGCAATATATGTTAGAGGGCGGTTTCCGAGTACTCTTATGGTGTTTTCTTTTGTACAAAAAATGCTATATTTTTTACCTTTCGCCTCAAAAATGCTTTTTTGTTTTCGTTTGTAAAAAAACGCTGCACTGTGAAAGGGTTTTGTTTTCTTTTGTAAAATAATGTCGCACTTGCGCGGTGGAGAGATGCAACATTTCAGTCCTGCATTTAATCGAAGGTGTGGACGCTGCCCTACAAAACAGATGTTTTTTCAAGATGGTCTTCCAATAATGGTCTAAGTGTGAACGCGCCTATGACAGAACTAATCCTTTTCAGCAGGAAATATAAGGTACCGACAATTCTACCTGTCTCCTTTGGGGGGGGGGGGGGGGGGGGGGGTTGTACTGAAATTCCCTTCTCTGAAAGCGCAAAATATGTACTTTGGTATTTTACTAGACAGGAAGTTCAACTTCAATCCCAACATTCTGGAATGTGTAATGAAGGTTGCGTTTTCTTATTCTGGGGTCTGAACCCCCATATAGTTTTTTGGTTTATATTTTGGTATTGAAATTCACCTTCTGTGCGATATTGAACCAAGTTCAGCGAATGCCTGCTATGTCTATCACTGGAGCGCTAAGAACGACACTAACTGAGACACTTAATATTGTACTATATTTAATGCCGCTAGACATTATAACAGTGCAATATGTCGCATGTACTGTGATTAGACACAGGGAACTGTCACTATGGACAGGAAATGGCTACGAATATAGTGTCATTCTAGACAAAATGCCTGCGCTTCCGGGCACTGTTGATATCACTATGACTGAAGCACATTTTGACAAAAAGTACCACACTCGTATACCTGTTAGATGAGAGTGGAATAGTAGTATCCCATGACGTAGGAGATTCATTAATTTGTAAACATAAATCATAAGGCGATTTCGTTTTTGGAAAAAGTGTATCATTTTCTTCCTGTTTTCACGAAAACTGCATTTTTCTAACACATTTTTGAAGTTGGAAATTTGGAGTTAGCCCAAAAGGTGCAAAATTTTTCTAATATTTCTCGTCGACGGGGTCGACATTTTTTCCAGAAACGAAATCGCCACGAGCTATTAAAGTTGTAGTGGAATGGCTGAACATTAATGTTCAACACTTATTGCTTATTAATGTGACCAACATCGGTATCAATATTTTCTCCCAAAGTCAGGATGTAATCAAGTCCCTGCAAACCATAATTCCATAATTCAAAAACTGCCCTCGGCTGTCGCAGATCTCTTAACGAGATGAATGGACAGTTCAATATTGACCTGATATGGGTACCGGGCCACAGGGACACACCACGGAACTACAAGGAAGATTAACTTGCAAATTTGGGGAATATCTTCCAATCTCCAGGACAACTGTTATATGTGGGAATGCCTATAACGATCTGCCAGCTAATGACAGGTGGTCTCTAGTCAGGAACTGCATACAATCCAGGCTGATGTGGCCCTGCCGCCCCAAAGCCCTGTTGTCGTTATTGAGACCGGACGTCTCACTTATCGTGTTTGTCATGACGGGTAACTGCTCCATTGGACGGGACGCAAGGAGATTGAAGGTCTTGCATATGACTTTTGCAGAAGCAGCGGAGACGAAGAAGACGATGAACCAATAGAACACCTGATGTATCAGTACATCCCCCTCTATCTAAAACACGACATGCAACCTTAGGCTTCCATTTATTTGGGGAGCTAACTGGCTGATGTTTGGAATTTTTAAAGCAATTGGGTGGGGTGGGAATACTTATGTATTCTCTTGCGTCCTTGTTGTAGCATAATGGACTATATAGTCTAAGTGAGTCTTTTGTACTGGATGTCACTCTTAACCTAAGCTATGATCTGCGAATATAATTGGCGTGACCATAGTCTTTCACTGCATGTACCAACAAAAATACCGACATTTGGGCAGTTGTAATCAATTCTAAACATTCATTATTTTTTTAACGCTTTTTTGATTGAGTTTTTTAGCTACATCAAAACTGTTATCTCTGAAAGCAATTGAATTCGAATTCCCAAAAATGCCAAAGTTATTACCGAAACCAAAAATCTTCTTGTCTAGTTATTGTCTTGCCACAGTATCTGTTTTTTATTATTAACATTTAGATACCAAATTGAGAACATACTGATAGATAGATGGCACTGCCATAATTGAGCCTACCCAACATCATTACCCACTTAGCGGCAAGATTTCCAAAATCAAAAAATTTCCAACTTGTTTACACAAATTTTTTGTATTGAACATAAATAATTGCGGCGAAAAAAACAGAGAAAAAACAAGAAAATGCCAAGAACAACAATGCCAAACTGAATATTCAGAGAAACGTGTTATAAAACAACATTTTTCCTCCATCAAGAATTGGCACAAGTTCTTCCAGCGCCACTCGCAAGTCACACTTCCATCATCGGACGCAAAACGTGTTATTCTCAATGGAATTTATTGTTGCTGGTAGTAAATAATTATGTTCTCGTAGCTACAATCGTACAATACAGACAATTTGTTTATTAACTTACTTAGTTATGAATATAAAATAGTTTGAATGAGTTTTGCACTGACATATTTCTTTGGGAGTGTTTTGTGGCAGGCTGCTATTTGGGTGAGTGACTGACTGCCTAGGACAGGCAACCTTTAAAACATTTTAACAAAAAAAATCGTAATTCAGCCATACTTAGGAAGGACATGTGGTGAAACTACAATGGCTGGCCGCTTTTTTGTTAACTACACTATGCAACAAAACATAAAAAGGTCTGGCTACTAAATAATGATAATTTTAAATTTTCATATATCCTCCACCATAGGAAGGGGGTGCCACTCCCTTTGACATTAGATTTTTTCAGGTTAAAAAACTACCATTTATTTTTATTTTATTTTCTTTAAATTGCATTATTCAGTCGACAATTAGACAGCCGAATAGTATCAACATTTTTCCATAAATGTGCTCGAGGTCGTAGTATGGACTCGTCATAAAAGTGTAAAAAGACTATCTTGACACCAACTTTTGTGGGGAAATTAATTTTTGTTGTTTTTTAGCTAACTCATTGATAGAAAATAATATTTTTTAAAAAATATGGGAAGAAAATATTTTTATAAAAATTATCGAGCTGAAAGTTATTAAAATAGTTTTTTTATATCCTTCATCCTGAGGTCTTGCTCTACACTAGAGTCGACCTCTGAGGTCTTCCTCTATACTAGAGTCGACCTCTGAGGTCTTGCTCTACACTAGAGTCGACCTCTGAGGTCTTGCTCTACACTAGAGTCGACCTCTGAGGTCTTCTCTATACTAGAGTCGACCTCTGAGATCTTCCTCTATACTAGAGTCGACCTCTGAGGTCTTCATCTATACTAGTGTCGACCTCTGAGGTCTTCCTCTATATTAGATTCGACCTCCGAGGTCTTCTTCTATACTAGAGTCGACCTCTGATGTCTTCCTCTATCCATACTAGAGTCGACCTCTGAGGTCCTCCTCTATATTAGAGTCGTCCTCTGAGGTCTTTCTTTATATTAGATTCGACCTCTGAGGTCTTTCTCTATATTAGATTCGACCTCCGAGGTCTTCCTCTATATCTGAGTCGAGCTCTGAGGTCTTCCTTTATATCTGAGCCGACATCTTAAGTCTTCCTCCATACTAGAGTCGACATCTGAGGTCTACCTCTATACTAGAGTCGAGCTGTGAGGTCTACCTCTATACTAGAGTCGAGCTCTGAGGTCTACCTCTATACTAGAGTCAACCTCTGAGGTCTACCTCTATACTAGAGTAGACCTCTGAGGTCTACCTCTATACTAGAGTCGACCTCTGAGGTCTACCTCTATACTAGAGTCGACCTCTGAGGTCTACCTCTATACTAGAGTCGACCTCTGAGGTCTACCTCTATACTAGAGTCGACCTCTGAGGTCTACCTCTATACTAGAGTCGACCTCTGAGGTCTTCCTCTATACTAGTGTCGACCTCTGAGGTCTTCCTCTATACTAGAGTCGACCACTGAGTTCTTCCTCTATACTATAGTCGACCTCTGAGATCTTCGACTATACTAGAGTGGACCTCTGAGGTCTTCGACTATACTAGAGTCGACCTCTGAGGTCTTCGACTATACTAGAGTCGACCTCTGAGGTCTTCCTCTATATTAGAGTCGACCTCTGAGGGCTATGTTTAATATGTATAATATGACAATATATGACAAATTAGTCATAAAAAATGCCTGTTCCCTAGTGCTATTTTGAGGCCTGTAGCCTCCTCCCGGTCTGAGTGGCTGGCTGACTGGCTGCTCGATTGGCTTTTTACCGAGATGCCAAATAAACCTGTTCCATTGGCAACAACTGCGTTCACGTTTAGTTTGGATGTAGTTTATTCTTTGTTTTTTTCTCTTTGTTTGGCATTCAAAAACATCTTCCAATTTTCCAAAACAACATAAAAGAGGTTCGTTCGTTCGTTCATTCGTTTAGTGATTTTTATGTTTATGGCCATAAAATGAATTTATGTTGCCTTCAAAAGTACCATCCAGCCAGCCATTCATCCATCCCGTCCGTACTATATTAAGTCGGTCGACTGGCTCAGGGTTCAAAACATGTTTTGTTTTTTTATTTGGTTTTGTGTATTATTTTCATGTGTAAATATAAAAAGTAATTAGAATTTAACTACTTTTTCGAGGGCTTTTGAAGTGAGCGCAAATATAGACAGAGGCATTGTCATCTGTCTTTTTGTTTATCTCGATGTGACAGGTGCTTATTTTTCATCCACCCAGCAAGGTTAACTGGTTTCCATAGTTTTTAACAACAAGTGTTCCCTAGGATTTTTGAGTAATCAATTAATATGGTTTTTACTATTGCACCCCCATCCTATACGAACTTGGCAGAAAATCCGATTTGCTAAGTTATTTGAGCTTTTTAGCCGATCGGTAATGTAAACTATGGGACTATTTCTTCTTCTTTTTACTGTTACATAGACATGCACAAAGTTACCTTGTGCCTTCACAGTCGAGTAAACCGACTCAGGTATATCTAAATCTAAAATCGTCCATTGGATGTATATAGCCTTAGATCGCCCAATACTGTTGTACGGCATTGTGGTGTGGTGGATGGCAACAGATAAACGATCCATTACCAACCAATTATCAAAGGTTCAAAAAAACTATCTACCTATGCATAAGCGGAGATCTAAGGACTACAGCGACTAACTAACTCCATCTACTGCTGATTGTGGCGAGCGAAATTGCAACCAGAGCGACATTAAGGTTAAACTGTCTATCAATGTGGAGCTATAAGAACTACGGCCACATGAGGATATTACAATGTAGTACTATGGTAACCGTAAGCGTAGTGCTCTGGTAATAGAAACCATATCCACTTCTATACGGATGGTTTGAAGCGTGATGAATGGATTGGCTTCGGAGTACACTGTATAGGTCCTGATATAACACACAGACTACCAGATACCTGTACTTAGTGTCCATCAAATCGAAATGATGGCAATATGTGAATTCGCCAAGTGGTTGAGTCGTAACATAGTGACCAACTCTGCCGTTGTCATTTACTCAGACAGCCATCAATTGCCCCGGATCTCTTAACGGAATGGCTGAGCAGTTTAACTCGGACCGTATATGGGTATCTGTGCATAGAGATATCCTGAGGAACTGCAAAGCTGGTGATCTTGCTAGGATAGGGACGACATTTCAAATTCTCGAAAAATTTGCATATATTGGCGCCCCACTATCCACCGACAAGTTTTGACTTAGGAAGAGGAAATTAGGAAGTCGAATGAGAGATGGATCGAAATCGACACCTGTAGGATAGCTAAACAAATCTGGCCAAGATATGACCTGAGCGGGTCAAAATATCCCCTCGCAGTAGAGAGGATAAGTGTCAGTTCTGAAGGGACACTGCCTCATCGGCGAACACGCCAGAAGGGCGGCCGGAAGTTGGGCCCCAAGAAAATGCACCGCAAATTTAAAATGAATATGGGCCCGTTGCAAAAACTGATTTAGGAAATTACACCCCAATTAAGAAAACAGTATAAAATGAAAATAAACCCCAAAAAAACTAAGAAATTTTATCTTCGTAAATCTGTGGAGTATGTAATAATACACCTATACGAAGCTATTTTTTAATTATAAATCTTTTCCTGCGCGGTCGGCCTTCGGCCTCTGTTTAAGACTTTCTCCTATGGACAGAATCCAAAGTTGGCTACGTGGAGCAAATCATTTATGCGTAGCCTCTCCCGTTTCTAAATTTATAGATGAAAATAAGCCCCAAAAAATGAAATAAAACCCCAAAAAGCAGACAAAAAATGTAATTAAGCCCCAAACAAATTGTTGTTGTTTGACATGCTATTTTTTGGGGCTCATGTTCATAGAAATATTGGGGTGTATTTTCCTGGGGCCCAATTTCATTCCGCCGCCAGAAGTTCGGGTAATGACAACAATGACTTCTGCAGAATCTGCGGACATAAGGAAGAAGTAGGTAGCATTCCAACAGAAAAAATGACGAAGATGTTACTTGATTGGATCTTCACCGATGAATTTAACATGGGCTTTGTCGCGCCATTTCATAAGCACTCGCAGCAGTGCTTATAATGTAATGTAGGTACTATTTCTTGAATGCTATCATGATGTAAACATATTTGCTCAAAAAAATCTATTTTATTTTAATTTTTTTTAATTTAATTTTTCGAAGTGAAACTTTTTGGTCTTGCCGTGAGTTGAACCCGAGTCTCGCACCATAACATCGCATGTTAACTCGCACGGCCACAAACGAGTTCGAAATACCACTGTCCTGAGATATACATATAAAAACAAGTTAGCGAATGAGTACTTTTTTTGCAAACTTGTGAAGCATTGGATTCTCTTCACTAGTTTGGATGCTATCATTATCTAGAAATAAATTAATTGGGGTGTCGAATCCCTCTAACTTATTCAATTTAAAAAAAACTATTTTGAATAAAAAATTTATTATTTATATTTTCATAATTTTTAAATATATTCAGAACTTTTGCAAAAGAAAATTCACTAACTTCATCTTAGGGAGTGCTTAAAATGTGATTCCTTAGGAAGTACTTGCATATTTTTTGTTGGGATTACGTTCCCAGCACCTGCTTTGTCTCGCAGTGAGTAAACGACGACGGAGTCGGTCGGCCTTTCTAGGAAGTTTAACAGATCTTTCGGAACGGAAATTCGTACTATGAGGGCGGTCCTAAAAGTAGCCGACCTAATAACGAAAACACAACAGCTGAAAGCAGATTATGTTTATTTCCCAACATAATCGCCTTTTAGCTCGATAAACTTTCTCCAGAGATTTTCAATAGCTTCGATACCCTGTTTATAGTAAGAACTGTCTAGCTCTTGAAAATAGACATCAATCGCAACCTCCACTTCCTCATTGCTGGTAAACTTTTTTCCACCGAACCATTTTTTCAAGTTTGAAAACAAACAAGTTCGGCCATGCCGAATCTTATATACCCTCCACCATCGATCGCAGGTGAATGGTTACGGGTACTAATAAACTCATTATACCAAATTTCAGCGCAATTCGTTGAAATTTCAGGTTTTTGTGGCGTTACGAAGTCAAATCTAGAGGGACCTTTGTATGGGGCTATATCAAAACAAGGGCCTATGACTACCGTTGTTCGTGTGAAAGATACCGGGTATAAATAAACCCAAGTTACCAATTTTCATCCCGATCAGTTGACATTTGTGGTCTCTATGACGTTAAGAAGTCAAATCGGGGAGATGCAATATATAAGTATAGAGGCTATATCCAAAAATGGATCGATATTGCCCATTTTCAATCCCAACATACCTGCAGATATAAAAAGTATATGTACCAAATTTCAGCCACATCGCTCAAGTTTTATAGATTGTAGCGTGATTAAAACAGACGGAAATGGCTTAAATCGTTTTTACGACGATTTATAATACACGAGGTATGATCAAAAAATATCGCTAATTTTTAATTTCCGCGGGCTATGTGTATTTGATTTTTGATATTTTTGTAGCGTTATGTTGGTACTCATGTCCCTTACTTATGCTGACAAGGTCGGCCATTTTGAATGTTTAGTTCATTTTTGACAGCTGTTGTGCTTGGATGTGTTTTAGGTTAGGTTAGGTTAGGTTGAGAAGAGGAGGCGGTGAAATTCCACCTCATGTCCTTGGACATACACGTAAGCCAGTATTCGGCCTGTTGTGCGCTCTAATTGTTATTATTTAGAAAGGTCGGTAAGCTATTTTAGGAACTCTGTACTGTCGACATAGTCCTTAATTTTCTTCCAGTCTACGCCCCTAAGTTGGGTCAAGTCTGGTATAGCATCATTTCCTAAGAAACGTGATCTATTGTTGGCGAACGCTGGGTAGTGGCAGAGGAAATGCTCCAACGTTTCATCATCCTCCCCGCATGCCCTACATATGCTGTCATCTACAACTCCTATCCTATGTAGGTGTGCTTGTAAGCATGTGTGTCCTGTAAGGACGCCCATGATCTTACTAATTTCTACCTTGCTCAATCTCAGTAAGGTCTTGGCCTTGTCCTCGTTTGGGTCACCCCACAAGACCTTCGTTGTCTTCCCAACGTTTTCACTATTCCATAGCGTGATATGGGCGTTCTTCGCCCATATTTGTAGTTCAGAACGCATAACTCTGAAGGGTTTTGCGTTCTCTAATGTTGTTGTTTGCAAGTCTCTGGCTCTAGATGCCAAGGCGTTTGCTTTCTCGTTACCCCTTACTCCGCAATGGCCAGGCACCCATATGATGCATATAGTGCCGTATTCGGAGTAGGCGTTAATCGCCATTTTACAATCTAAAACGGTCCTCGACCTCACCGTTCTAGACGTTATCGCCCTAATAGCCATTTGGCTATCTGTGAAAATATTCACTTTTGTTGGTCTTGTGTTAGTCCCAAGCCAGCTCACACATTCTGTAATTGCTCGGACTTCCGCCTGCAGGACTGTGTTATGGTCTGGCAGACGGAATAAGAGTTCGGTTTCCGGTTCTTCGATGTAAAGTCCTAGCCCCGTTCTCTCCCCTAGTTTCGATCCATCTGTATAACAGCAATTTCCAGATGTTGTCTGTACTACGGTTCCATCAATCCAGGATTGTCTGTCTGGTATCATGGTCTCACACTCAACAACCATTGATCTTTCAGGTATTCTGTCGGATACTGATGATATGTCAGTTAAATCCACCGTCACTACCTCAGCTATCTTTTGATGATATGACACGTGATCGCTTTCGATCCATTCGCCCATCACTTTGAGCCTCGTCGCCGTGAGGGCAGCTTCATATCTAATCTGTATTTCTATTGGTTGGATATTCAAGATCGTCTCCAATGCCCTACTGGATGTGGTCCTCATTGTCCCGCTTATGCCGAGACAACACATTCGTTGGACCTTTTGTAATATCATTATGTTGCACTTATTCTTCATTGATGTCCACCACACTACTGATGCGTAAGTCAAAATAGGTCTGATTACGCTCTTGTAGAGCCATTGTGTCATACTGGATGTGTTTTAACTTGTCTTCGATTTTTATCTATTTCAGAAAATGGATCAAAGAATCTGCAAAATAAAGTGCGCTGACGCATTCCGAATGTTGGCTGTGGCATATGGTGAAGCTACTTTGGACCAAAGCAACGTTTATCGGTGGTACAAAATGTTCTTAGAGGGCCGAGAAGATGCGAAGGACGAACAGCGTCAAGTTCGGTCGAACGTAAGGGTTTTGCTCACAGTTTTCTTTGATTGCAGGGGCGTTGGGCATTATGAGTTCTTGCCACAGGGTAGTACGGTCAATAAAGAATATTACCTGCAAGTTATGCGCAAATTGCACGAAGCAATCCGCCAAAAACGCCCGGATTTGTGGAAGAACAAAAACTGGCTTTTGCACAATGATAACGCCCCTGCACACACATCGTTGCTTGTGCGCGAATATTTGGCCAAAAACAACACATTAATGGTGCTGCAGCCACCGTATTCCCCTGACCTAGCCCCCTGTGACTATTTTTTGTTTCCAAAACTGAAAAGGCCCATGAAATGACGACGCTACGCCACGATTGAGGAGATAAAGACTGCATCGAGGAGCTGAACAAGATCACAAAAATGATTATTTGAAGTGCTTCGAGGATTGGAAAAAACTTTGGCAGAAGGGGACTAAATAGATATTCATGAATAAATAAATACTTTTTGAAAAAATACAAAATTCAAATTTTTTTGAACATCCTATGTATATACTTTATGGGGTGTCATATCAATATTTAGTAGTGTTACAAACGGAGTGACAAAATTAATATACCCCCCATCCTATGGTGGAGGGTATAAAATAATCCGACGGAGCTAAATGTGGCGAATAAGGTGCGTGCGTTCGAAATGCTTCAGAACTTTAATTCATTGATTTTGGCCATCGCAATAGTGGATTTGAGCAAACGATGCACCCATGTTGCGCACAGCTTTTCATCATCAAATTTTCCGTCAATATGCGATGTGTATCACTTTTAGAAATGCCTATGACTTCAGCTAGCACTCGAACCTTCAAACGACATTCATCCAATACCATGTTGTGGATTTTTTAGGGCCTGTTTCTGTAACTTATTTTCGTTCGTTTACGGAGAACGATCAAAAATCTCTCAACTATTACTTGAATTCTATAAAACGCAGGTTAAAAATATTTTAGGTACGAGCTTTTTACGTGCTTTTCTATAGATAGACCGAATTATAAACTGCTGTGACTTATAGATTTCTCGGAAAAATTGAGTGATTTTTGATCGTTCGCCGTAGACGAACGAAAATAAGCTACAGAAACAGGCCCTTAAACATTTCTGGAGGGGACACCCCAATTGATCGACCACTACGATGTTCGTCCTTTAAACTCTGCCACCCAATAAACGAAGGAGCAGACTACCCCAAAGTAGAATCTATCTCACTTTTACTATTGGTTAGACGGAGATCTTTCCAATGGAAGTATTGTATTACATATCTGTGACCAATTTTTTCCTTGTTTACAAATTCACAGAGATCGTTTACTCTTGAGTGGCGCCTTAAAAATTAAAACATATGTTTTAGAAAGTTTTCACGTAGGTAATTTGTATAACTTCCAACATAGGATGGGGGGTATATTCATTTGGCACTCCGTTTGTAATACCTCTAAATATTAATCTGAGACCCCATAAAGTATATATATTCTTAATAGCCGTTTCTAAGACGATTTAGCCATATCCGTCTGTCTGTCCGTCTGTTGTAATCACGCAACAGTCCGTAATAATAGAGCTAGGTAGATCAAATTTGGTACAAATATTTCCTATAGTTGCAGGTTGTTTGGGATTGCAAATGGGCCATATCGGTCAATGTATTGATATAGCTCCCCTATAGAGTTCGCTCCAAAATACGGGTTTTGAGCCATAGACACCACATTTTTTAAGCAATTTAGCAGAAACTGTGCAGTTTGTATTCCATTTTGACAAGAATTCATCAAAGCAAAAATTTTACAAATCGGTTCATATTTTGTTACAGTCACCCTATAGAGGTCGCTCCAAGATATACGTATTTAAGCCATAAATACCATATTTTCTAAGCATTTTACCTGAATCTTTGCATTTTGTATTTAGTTAAGACAAGAATTCATCGGAGTAAAAAATTTTTAAATCAGTTTATTTTCTGTTATAGTCCAACTGTAGATGTCGCACCCAGAAAGGCTTATTTAAGCTACAAACATCACATTTTCGAAGAAATTTAGCTGAAACTTGGCAGTTTGTATTCTATTTTGGGAAGAATTCATCTCAATAAACTTTATCCAAATAAAATATTATATTTTGTTGTAGTTACTGTCACACCAAATTTTTCAGGTGAAGAGTTTGGCTAAAGAATTTGCGGCCTAAAAATTGCAGCGTTCGTTTTTTTAATAATTTACTTAAAGAACAAGTAAGAAAGTTTCAGTCGGGTAAACCGACTAAGGTATACCCTCACTTTGTGAGTAATGTAATATTGAATATTATACAAATTATTCTGTCAATTTTTGTGGGAGGTACCAGAAGGGGTTTAAGAAATACACCTATATTTCGCTGAACAGTAGATACTTTAAATACATTGCACTGTGCCGCATTGTAACCGTTTATATGGACTGGTATATTAACGTTGAGATATTAAATTGTGGTATAATTTGGCCATTTTGTGTGGGAGGTACAAAAAGGGGCGTGGTGATAACGCTCATTTTTCACTGGACTATAGACATTATAAAAGCATTACACTGTACAAAATTTCAAGTAATTGTATACACTGATATTAATGTTATAAACTGTTAACTTTTGGTGCAAAATGGTGCCTTTGTGGGAGAGGTAACAAAAGGGGCGTGACCGTAACGCCCATTTTTCAATGGACTGTAGGCACTATAAAACATTACGCTGTACAAAATTTCAAGTATTTTTATACACTGGTATTAATGTTATAAGCTTTTAACTTTTAGTGCAAAATGGTGCATTTGTGTGGGAGATACCAAAACGGACGTGGCAATTTCGCCCATTTTCCTCGAGTTGATAGCGACTAACAAACTAATACTATGTGTGGAATTTCAGAAGATTCGAATACGTATAATAGCAGTTATTAAAGAATCAATATTTCACAACATTTTAACCCTTTGTGGGGGAGGTACCAGAAGGAGTGGACCAATATGGCCCATCTTCGAACTTAGCCGGAGATAGAACAAAATATTACCACATACGAAATTTGAAGTCAATCGGTTACTCCTTTCGAGAGTTATCGTGCGCACCAGCCAGCAGACAGACAGACACACAGACAGACAGACAGACGGACGGACATTGCTCATTCGACTTAAAATTACCCAAAACGGATTTCCGCCGAACATACTTGGGGTCTTAGGTCACTCATTCGATGTGTTACACTTTTTTCCGTAGCAAATGACATATACCCTCGTCACACTAAAGTGATGGTATAAAAAGGATCGTTTCATGATTTGCTCCATATCCAAAGATTATTCCAGTAATAAAATTTAATGCAATACATGGCCAAACTTAACGCTTTTTCTTTTTTCAAACTTCTACCGCCATCTATACCGTTCTCGCATTGATAACTTTGTATATCAAACAGGTTGAATTTCGATGAGGGACATCTGAGCCCGTGACAACACTATGCTCGTAAATTGGTCTATGTGAGCTGGTCTGTTCCGTTTTTTTTTTTGAAATTATCCCATTGTGAATTGTTGGAAATCATAAATCTAATACGAAAAACATTTTTTGCCATTTACACTTTTACTGCACGTACAATGTATTCTGTGCTATTACACAGAAAGAAATATTCCATACTAAATTCAAGTAAAACATTCTTAATTTAAGCCGAAATCGTACTTAAAAATTTAAATACATTCGTACAAAGTTTTTTTTAAAACAAGTATAAATCGGCTTTAATTAAAAAAATCAAGCGCTGAAAGTCTTACAATAAATATAAAATACTTGAAATCAAGTAAACATTTCTTAAAAGGGAAAATTAACCCTAATATGACTTATAATAAGAAGAATACGCTTACTTTAATCTCTGAGAGGCAGAACAATTATAGAGCGCAATAAAATTACCCTCTCCAACACTCTCATTTAAGTGGTTGATTTTGGCTGATGCAACATCAAACACACAAGCATATAAATCGACGAGATTTATATATATATATAGGGTGATCCTAGAAGAGATACTTTTTTCAATTGCCTTTTTTGACAGATCACGTGTGAGTCTTGTCATGCTGTCATGTTATTTTTGTTAAGTATTGTTTGGCATTTCATCATGGAAAGACTTACGCCTGAACAACGTTTACAAATCGTTCAACTTTATTACGAAAATTCACGTTCTGTGAGGAATGTGTTTCGTGTACTTCGCTCAACTTATGGTCACCATAATCGAGTCATGGAAAATTGGACTCAACGGATGGACCATCTGGGACGTAGCCGCGGCCAACATTTGATAGACATAATTCAAAAAATAAATGCCAAAGAATGTTCTTTCAAATGATAATACACATTCCCCATTCAATTTGAATTTTCTGTGTTTTTTTTTTTTTAATGTAAGGAACCTCGGAATGGATCACCCTATATAAACATTAGTGCTCAACCATATTCAATTGGTTTCTCGCTCAAGCAGTGTTTGTAAATAGATTAATTGGCGTGATTTTTATACCCTACACCACACTGTGGTACAGGGTATTATATGTTTGTTTCACGGCAGATGTTTGTAACACCTGAAAATAATACAGCTAGACCCACCATAAAGTATACCGATCGACTCTGAATCACTAGCTGAGTCGATTTAAGCATGTCTGTCCGTCCGTCCGTCCGTCCGACCGTCTGTCCATGTAAAGTTGTTCGTCGACTACAGGTCGCAATTTCACTCCAATCGTTCTGAAATTTTGCAGTTTAGAGTATTTCGCAGCTGTTAAGATCGCTATTGAATTTGGTTGAAATCGGTTCAGATTTAGATATAGCTCCCATATATATCTTTCGTCCGATTTTGCCCTTTAGTCCTATAGAAGCTGTATTTTACATCCAATCGTTTTGAAATTTAGAATGGGAGAGTTTCTTGATCCATGAACCAACATTGCCGAATTTGAAGAAAATCGGTTAAGATTTAGCTATAGCTCCCATATATATGTTTCGTCCGATTTGGCCTTTTAGTCCTATAGAAGCTATATTTTACATCCAATCGTTTTGAAATTTAGAATGGTAGAGTTTCGTGATCCATGAACCAACAATGCTGAATTTGAAGAAAATTGGTTAAGATTTATCTATAGCTCCCATATATATGTTTCGTCCGATTTTGCTCTTTAGTCCTGTAGAAGCTGTATTTTACATCCAATCATTTTTAAATTTAGAATGGTAGAGTTTCTTGATCCATGAACCAACACTACCGAATTTGAAGAAAATCGGTTAAGATTTAGCTATAGCTCCCATATATACAGGGTCTCCCATATTCGACGGACCCATCTGGCAACGCCATAACTTTTGACAGAGATGTCAGATCGCTTAATGACATACCGCGTTTGAAGCGTCAGTCCAAGCAGATTTTTACCATGGAACAATACACGCCACGCGAGCGCTCTGAAATAGTTGAAATTTACATTCAACAGAAGAAGTCAAGTCAACGTGCTTTTAAAATATTAAAAAATGTGAGAAGTGCGCCTTCTAAGAACACTATTAAGCGTTTATACGAAAAATTTTCGACTGGTGAGGCTCTTTCTAATCCGAAGAGGCCAAATAAAAGTCGACCAAGGCGATCGGCCGAGAATATCGCTGCCGTACGAGCCAGTGTTGAGAGGTCCCCAAAAACATCCCAAAAACGCCGTTCTCAGCAGTTGGGCATGGCTCGGTCCACTTTACAACGGATTATTCGCGTTGATTTGCATTTGTTCCCGTACAAAATTCAATTGACGCAAAGATTGTTGCCTGCGGACAAGCCTCGTCGATTGGAATGGGCCCAACGAGTCCGTGGGTCCGTCGAATATGGGCAACCCTGTATGTTTCGTCCGATTTGGATCTTTAGTCCTATAAAACCTGTATTTTACATCCAATCGTTTTGAAATTTATAATGGTAGAGTTTCTTGATCCATGAACCAACAATGCCGAATTTGAAGAAAATCGGTTAAGATTAAGCTATAGCTCCCATATATATGTTTCGTCCGATTTGGCCCTTTAGTCCTATAGAAGCTGTATTTTACATCCAATCGTTTTGAAATTAGAATGGAAGAGTTTCTTGATCCATGAACCAACAATGCCGAATTTGAAGAAAATCGGTTAAGATTAAGCTATAGCTCCCATATATATGTTTCGTCCGTTTTGGCCCTTTAGTCCTATAGAAGCTATATTTTACATCCAATCGTTTTGAAATTTAGAATGGTAGAGTTTCGTGCTCCATGAACCAACAATGCTGAATTTGAAGAAAATCGGTTAAGATTTATCTATAGCTCCCATATATATGTTTCATCCGATTTGGCTCTTTATATCCAATCGTTTTTATACCCTACACCACACTGTGGTACAGTGTATTATTTAAGTATAAAATGTCCCAAAAGTAAATTTATGTAAACAATTTATACATGAATTACAAAATTTATATATCAGAGTTATTCAATATTACGAGAGTGGTGTAGGGTATTATATAGTCGGCCCCGCCCGACTTTAGCCTTTCCTTACTGGTTTTATTTAAGATTTTTGAAGTTTGTTAAAAAATTCTTGTTCGTTTCGTTGATGATGTTCCTTATATGTTTGATATTTAAATCGAATAATTACAGCTAAACTTTTACTTTTGCTCTCAAGCAATTGTATTTTGACATACCATTTAAAAAAATTGCATTCTTTGCAATACAGAGGCAAAAATAGCGTATATATTAGGGCGGGTTGATTTTTTTGTTTTAAAATCGTATAGCAAAAACTTAATCTACATAAAATTCTAAGAAAATTCTCCGAAGAAACCATGTATCTAAGATAAAATCCTAGTCCGCGCCTCTCGACTTAAAAATGTATATGCCCGCCTTTGCCAAAAAAAATAAATGTTAGAAAAAATAGCTTTTTCCAAAAAGAAATCGAATTTTCTGAATAAAATTGATTAGTAAGGTAGTTCTTTTGCACTTTATATCTTTCCTACACTCAAAATTTTTTTCATTAAAAAAAATATTCACCCAAGTAAAAAATGATTAAATGATTTGTCCATTTTGTGTGGGAGGTACCAAAAGGGACGTGGCAACTTCGCCCATTTTTCACTGGACCATAGGTATTATGAAACCATTACACTGTACAAAATTTCAAGTCTTTTTGTGCATAGGTATTCAAGTTATAAGCTGTTAACTTTTGGAGCAAAATGGTCCATTTGTGTGGAAGGTACCAAAACGGTCGCCGTAATAATATTATGTGTAGAATTTCAGAGAATTCAAATAAGTAGTATAGAAGTTATTAAATAATCAATAATTCACTTAATATTAACACTTTGTGTGGGAGGTACTAGAAGGGGTGGGCCAATATGGTCCATCTTCGAACTTAGCCGGAGATAGAAAAAAATATTACCACATACCAAATTTGAAGTCAATCGGTTACTTCTTTCGAGAGTTATCGTGCGCACCAGCTAGCAGACAGACAGACATACGGACGGACATTGCTCATTCGACTTAAAACGACCTAAAACGGATATCCGCCAAACATACTTAAAATCTTAAGTCACTCCTTCGATGTGTTACACTTTTGGCCCGTAGCAAATGATATATACCCTCGTATCACTAAAGTGAGTGTATAATAAAACATAATACATTTCAAAAAAAGAAAATAATTTAAGCGAAAGAAGAGGAAAAAAATTTTCAAGTCGAGAGGCGCGGATTAGGTTTTGATTTTAGACCCAGGGTTTCTTCGGAGAATTTTCTTAGAATTTAATGTAGATTACGTTTTTACTATACGATTTTTATTTTTCATACAAATCAACCCGCCCTAATATATGTATATATAGCATATATAGCACAATGGTATATAGGTATAAAACTAATGAAAGCTTAATAAATCAAGTACGATTAGGCTTAAATCAAGAACTGGTCAGGCTTAAATCAGGTATTGGGCGGGCTTAATTCAATCAACATTTTCTTCACTGAAGCCCGTTTCGCACTCAAATCAATCCCATAAAAGTCTTAAATCAATCGCTTTATGCTTGAAATAAGAATATTTCGGCTTAAAATCAAGCTTGACCAGGCCTAATGTGAGCTAAGATTAAGAATTCAGGGCCTACAAATCCGTACTTGATTCAAGTATGTAGTTTGTATCGCACTTGTTTTAAGAAAAAGCCGTACTTTACGTAGCGGGTTTCCAATAGGGATGATATGATTTTGAAGTGGCGTTTCGGCCATTTGTAATATGTCATGATCTGTCATTTGTTTTTCATTGTATTCAGTAGTGTTTACAATTTCATCATGGAGAGATATGCGCAAGAACAACGTTTACAAATTATTCAGTTTTATTATCGAAATAATAATAATTGCAACTTTTCGTACGCTAAGTCAATTTTTTTCAAATCCAAAAAAACACTTTCCAGTCGACCTACGACCTTTACACCATATTTTAGTTCTCGTTAAGAGCTATCTTTTTGCCATTGACCGATTCCCGATCCGACGTACCGTTAAGGAGCTAGAGCAAAAATAAACTTTCCGTTCACATTTGAAAATGATGTTAAGTCCATATTTTTTAAATCCAAAAAAAACACTTTCTTGTCGACCAACGACCTTGACACCAATGAGCAATATTTTAGCTCTCGTTAAGAGCTATCTTTTTGCCATTGACTGATTGTGGCTACGTGCCACACAGCAAATGAAACAATTGAATTGTTGCGAGAAAAGTTTGGAGATTCGATTATTTCAAGAAATTGTGATATTGAGTTGTTGAAGAAGTTGTAATTTAACACCATTAGACTATTTCTTGTGGGGTTATTTGAAGTCATTGGTCTTTTGAAATAAACCAGACTCTCTTCGAGCTTTACAAGTCAATATTGAACGTGCCATTCATGACATACGACTTGATTTAGTGGAAAAAGTGCTCGAAAATTGTGTTCATCGAATTTGTTCCTGCAAAAGAAGTCGTGGAGGCCATTTGAATGACGTTTTATTTAGAACTTAATTGTATCGATTGTACTTCACATTAAATAAAAAACCCTTGAATTTCTTTAACAATAAGTGTGTTTTTTCAAAGAAATTATATCACTCTACGGCTTGATTCGAGTATGGATTACTAAATTTTTTCTATCTGTGTAGTTATTGATTCATTTTAAGAATAGATTGCATTTTATTAATGTCGCATTCAAGTTGATAGTCACTTTCTAGCAAGTTTTCTTTAGCAAATCAGGTTCTGTTGTAGATTCATAATTTCGAATATGTACATTTTAAATATTTAATTTTGCATTTCACCCTAATGTATGTATATCCTATTATCTTTAATTGACAAATGTTACTTGGTATTTGGGATAACTGCAAATCCACATCGCAACATTTTGCCAACAACGGCAATATCGTTCATTCGTTTGGTCTTAATTACCTGTTTGATATTTGGTCAATTAGATAATCCACAAAGCAGCAATGGCAACAGCAGTTAATAAATAGCAGCTTCAGCAAGTGGAGCTGTATTTTATTTTTTATTTTTTAATTTCTTAAATGAATTTTTAACGATTTGATCCCTCAATAATTTATGTACGATACGAGTATTGGAGAATATCGTTTCTTTTTGTTTCTTTTCTTTTTTTTGTATATTTTTACACACTTTTTTTACGTAACACTTTCACACACAGACACTTGCTACCACTCTACCAATGGGCCGAATATTTTTTTCTGGGTAATTTCTCTTCAGGCGATTTTAGGCATTTTTTCCCGTCATGATTTATCAATTTCTTTTTTATTTTATTTTTGGTGGCTGATTTGGGGATTTCTGTTTTCGATAATACTGCGGTTTAGTTTTCACAACACTTGTGTGGCAGCGACAAGTGTTTTTCACTAGATTTTCAATTTATTTTTCTTTTCTTTATAAGTATATTATCTATTTTTTCTTCTCCTTCTATTTATCTTTTTCTTGGCTTATATTTTGTTTTTCTTTGGGACGGCGCTAATGGATCACAGCAAAAATATGCACATTCCATTCCATAGATTGAGAAATGTATCTTGAGTTGCTCTGCCGTACACTTCTCGTTTTAGTGGCTGCAGATAAATTCGATTCGATTCAATTCAATTTTGTTGTGCTGCGCATGCGCACCACACTCACGTATTTCAAGTATTTTACGATTTCAAAGATGACTTTCCAAAACTCACACCACATGCAGCAGTCAGTCGGCCAAGAAAGAAATGTACGAGTAGCTCGAAATTAACATTAAACGTAATTTTCAGAGGCGGGAAGGAAGGAGATATGTGTGTGCGTGCGTGTGTAGCTATGGCGCACAGGCTCGCATGCAAAAAGGCTAATACGCGCGTGTTTTTGTTGTTACAGCGAAAAATTTAGTGCCAAACGGAAGGCCGATTTTCTTAGGCACTCAGAACACTGTGCCAATCTGAGGAATGCATTTCCTTTTCTATAGAATATGCAATATCTATAGAAAATTCAAATATTTTTTTTTTATTTTAGTAAATTTCGTTTTTATTGTTTTTGCTATGGGTTGATAGATAGATCGGTCACTCGGGGTCTTTTTTCGGATGTGTTTTTTTTCTGTTTTAAGTACTGAAGGCGCGCGTTTTAGCTCATTCACGTCAGTATCGCGTCGGTAACTGAAACAGACAACAGTTGTTACCAAATGTTCCACGCTTACGCTGAGTAGACAAAAACCGAAAATATTAAACCACAACAACATCGGACATACTTCATGCAAGTGCCTCTGCCTCTGCCGGCGACAGCAGCAGCGGCAGCAGCAGTGGTGGAGTCTTACTTAGCACCGACACCGACTCTGACTTTGGCTTTGGCTCTAACTCTGGCTTTGGCTCTGCCTTGGCTGACGGTCGTCCGTCTGTCAATTCAAGCTTGGCTAAATTACGGTGATTCAAGCTTTTTAGCACTCTACTACTAAGTAAGTACGGAATACAAAACTGAAACAAAAAAAAAACCAATGGGTCTGTGGTAAATGTTGTTGGGCTTTGGTTGAACGACAGCAACAAAAATAACTGCGCAGACATATATGTATGTACGTTGGCACCCTGCGAATGATTTAAATATGAACAAGTAAGAAATTTTAGTCGGGTAAACCCTCTTAAGAATCCCCTCACCTTCGGCTCAAAAATTTTTCGTAATTTTTTGTTTTAATTAAATTATCACCAATTTAAATTGCATTTTATAATGTTAAAGAATGCCATGGGCTTTAAGTTATAAGCTGGTAACTTTTGGTGCAAAATAGTCCATTTGTGTGGGAGGTAGCACAAGGGTCGTGCCAACAATGCCCATTTTTCAGTGGACCGTATGTATGTACTATAAAACTGTACAAAATTTCAAGTATTTGTATTAACAGATTTTAAAGCTATAAGCAGTTAACTTATGGTGTAAAATGGTCCATTTGTGTTGGTGGTACAAAAAGGGGCGCAACAACTTCGAAAAATTTTCCCGAGGCGATTGCCACTAATAAAGTAATACAATGAGAGGAATTTCAGAAGATTCGAATAAGTAGTATAGATGTTATTAAATAATCAATATTTCAATAAACGTTTCAATCAATGTTAAACCTTTGTGGGGGAGGTACTAGAAGGAGAGAACCAATATGGCCCATCCTCGAACTTAGCCTGAGATGGAGGAAAATATTACAGCATAGCGAACTTTAAGTCAATCGGTTACTCCTTTTGATAGTTACCGTGCGCTCCAGCCAGCAGACAGACAGTCAGACGGACGGACATTGCTCAAATGTCCCAAATCTAATTTCCACCAGACATACTTGGGGCCTTAGGTCACTCCTGTGATGTGTTACACCTTTGGCCCGTAGAAAATGATATACATATTCAAGAGGGGATAAAAAGGCATAACTCATTTCAAAACAATTCAGAAATTTCAGTCGGGTAAACCGACTAAGGTATATCCTCAGATTGTGAGCAATGTAAGTATGCACTGGTATATGTACTAATATTATGAGCTATTTAATTTTGGTATGTCTTGGCTGCTTTTGTATGGGAGGTATTAAAACGGGTGTGGTCATAACTCCCATTTTTAACAGGACTGTAGGAATTTTAAAAGCTATACGCTGTGCACAAATTTTGAGTATACTCGTTACTTGTTACTTTTTGTACAAAATGGTACGTTTGTGTAGGAGGTACCAAAAGGGCCGTTATAATAACGCCCATTTTTCGACAGGCAGTAGGTACTAATAACATAACACTGTACAAGATTTTAAGTATCTGTAGGCACTAGTATTAAATTTATAAGCTGTAAACTTTTCGTACGAAGTGGTGCCTCTGTGTGGGAGGTACCAACAGGGACATGACTATAACGCCCGTTTGTCACAGGATTGTAGGTTCTATAAATCCATTACGCGGTACAAAATTTCAAGTCTTTGTTTGCATTGGTATTCAAGTTATAAGCAGTTACATTTTTGTGCAAAATTGTGTATTTGTTTTGGAGGTACCAAAAGGGGCGTTCCAATTACGTCACTTTTTACTCGACTCAATAAAAGTATAAAACTATACAAAATTTCAGGTATTGGCATGGAGTGATATTAAAGCTATAAGCAGTTAACTTTTGGTACACAATGGTTCATTTGTGTGGGAGACACCAAAAGGGGCGTGGCAACTTTGCCCATTTTTCTTGAGGTGTTAGCGACTAATAAACTTATACTATGTGTGGATTTTCAACAGATTCGAGTAGGTACTATAGAAGTAAGTAATAATTCAATATTTCAAAAAAATTTTAACCCTTTGTGGGGGAGATACTAGAAGGAGTAGACCAATATGGCTCATCTTCGAACTTAGCCGGAGATAGAGAGATTACCACATAACAAATTTTAAGTTAATCCTTTACTCCTTTCGGGAGTTGTCGTGCACTCAGACAGATGTCCTAAAACGGTCAATCGGTTACTCCTTTCGCGAGTTATCCTTCGACCAGCCAGCAGACAGACAGTTTAACAGACGGACGGACATTGCTCAAATGACTTAAAATGTCCTGAAACGGATTTCCGCCGAACATACTTAGGGTCTTAGGTCACACATTTGATATTTTACACTTTTGGCACGTAGCAAATGAAATACATATACCCTCCTCCCTGTAAAGTGAGGGGAAAATGCCCTTTATTTTTGAAACTTTTTCGTAGTATTTCTTTTAGCATTTTAATCGCATATTCCCATCATTTAAATAAAAACACGTAAAAGCGTTAAGTTCGGCCATGCCGAATTTTATATACCCTCCACCACGGATTGCATGCAAGATTATTACTGGAAAAAACTTTGGATATGGAGCAAATAATGAAACGATCCTTTTTGTTTAAGTAAATTATTAATAAACTAACGCTGCACTTTTTAGGCCGCAAATTGTTTAGCCAAACTCTTCACCAGAAAAATGTGGTATTAATGGCATAAAACAGCTTTTTTGAGAGCTACATGGGGACTCATACACGGGGACTACCAAAAAATAAAATTTTATTTGTATACATTTTATTTAAATGAATTCTTGCCAAAATCTATATATATAAAATTGTTGCGTGACTGGCTGACTGACTGATTGACTGACTGATCATCGCCCAGGCCAAACGGCTGAAGATAGAACCATGAAATTTGGTGGGAGGGTAGTCCTTAGGACGTAGGCGAGCAATAAGGCGGGATTTTTCGAAATTCGTATTATTAGCCGCACAATGGGGCAAAAAGGGATAAATATGGTACCACCGCCAAATCTAAACGAAATGAGCTAGAATCTTGAAATTTGGTATGAGGGTAGCCCTTAGGAGGTCGACTCAGAAATTGGCAGGATTTTTCAAAATTCGAACATTTACGCACACAGTGGGGTAAATGTGGTACATCAGCCAAATCTACATGGCAAGAGCTAGAAACGCGAAATTTTGTGTGAGGGTAGCCCTTATGAGGTGGACTCTGAAATTGGCAGGATTTTTCGTAATTCGAACATTTACGCACACAGTGGGGTAAAAAGGGAAAAATGGGATAAATGTAGTACAACAGCCAAATTCAAATGGCAAGAGCTAGAATCGTGACATTTGGTGTGAGGGTAGCTCTTATGAGGTAGACTCTGAAATTGACAGGATTTTTCGAAATTCGAACATTTACGTACACAGTGGGGTAAAAAGGGAAAAATGTGGTACAATAGCCATATCCAAATGGCAAGATCTAGAATCGTGAAATTTGGTGTGAGAGTAGCTCTTGGGACGTAAACAAGAACAAGGAGTGATTTTTTTTTAAAATTTAGAGGCACAGTAGGACAGAAAGGTATAAATATGGTACCACCGCCACATTTAAAGCCTAATATTAGAATGGTGAAAATTGAAGCGAGGGGTGTCTTTATGACAACTGATCAAGGTATTAAGTTTTTTTGTATTTGTAGTTTTCGGGGCACAGTGGGGCAAAAAGTGTAAAATATAGTACAGTGGCTTAAAAATGTCAAACATGGATCAATGGTTCCAGGGTAATTTTTGGAACATAAACTAAAGATTGGAAGTGATTTTTAGTAATTCTAACTTTAAGAGGCACAGTGGGACACGACGGGTTAATTATGGAGCATGGGGAAAAAAGGGAACAATCTCCCAAAATTGGAACTTAAACATAAGATATGAAGTGTTTTTATGGGTTTAGGAGCTGTGGTCAAAAACGGTTAAATAGTGGAGTGGAGAAAATATGATTAAATATGTTACAGTGGGGCAAAAACTGTTAAATATGGTACAGTGAGACAAAGGGTTTGATATGACACAGTGGGGCGAAAAGGGTTAACTATGGTACAGTGGGGCACAAGTAGTTGAATATGGTAACGTGGGACAAAATGGGTTAAATATGTGACAGTGGGGCAAAAAGCTTTAACTATGGAACAGTGGAAAAAATGTGTTAGCTGTGATACAGTGGGACACAAATAGTTAAATATGGTACAGTATGACAAAAATGGTTACAGTGGGCACAAAAAGTAAAATATGGTAACGTGGAACAAAATGGGTTAAGTATGGTACAGTGGGGCAAAAAGCGTTTACTATGGAACAGTGGGGCAAAAATGTGTTAACTATGGTACAGTGGGGCAAAAATGGTTAAATATAGTGGACAAAATATAGTAGGACAAAAAGGTGTTACATTTGATTCATTGGACCCAAAACGGTTAAATATGGTACAGTTGGTCAAAAAGCGTACATAGTACAGTGGGTAAAAATATGGATGCAGGGAGAGAGGATAAGTTAAATATGAAATAAGAATGTTTTTTCAAAATTTATGATTTTAGTAGCACTGTGGTGCAAAAAGGTTAAAATTTTGATGCAGTTGGGGCAAGCAAAAATTGTTCAATATGTCACAGAGGCGGAAAAATGTGTTAAATATGGTTAAGTGGAGCAAAAAGGGTTGAATAAGGTATGGTGAAGTAAAAAAAGTTAAATACGGTAAAAAGGTTAAATGTAGTAAGTGGGTAAAGAAGGAAACCAAATAGTCCCAGATATGTATAAAAATTCGTACTTTAGAAGCACAGTGTAATAAAAAGAGATTAATATGGAACAGTGGTGCAAAAGGTGTTTAATGTGGTCCCTGAGTGCAAAGGTAGCTCTTGCAACAGAAACCAAAGCTAAGAATTGTTATTTCCAAATAGGTTCTTCTACTTACACCGTGGGGAAAAACACGTAAAATAAATGGCACAGATAGGGGACAAAAATGTTGAAATACGGCCTAAGCTTGCGAATTTGGATCTTGAAATATCAATTATCATTCTAAAATATTGTACAATCGTGCAAAATTGGTTAATTATGACACACAAACGGTTAAATGAGGTACAATGGAGCGATTCACTTTCGATTTTTAAATTCGTACGTTTATAGACACAGTGGGACAAACATGGTTTTATATTGTACCAGAGTGTGAATGAAGCTATTGGAACATAAAATAGGGGAAAGTTGCTAACGTATGAAACAAAAAATAGTTTTTCAACGTTCAGAGGTACAGTGGGAAAAGGGATAAATATTGTACCATGATTTCAGGGTATCTCTTGGAACACACACTAGAAATGATCGTTTCATATTTTATATTCGTATTTTATATATAAAAATAATCAAATCTTCTTCATTTTGCACCATATGTAATAATCATGTAATTTTGAAAGAAAGAGGTATAACTATTTTACAGTACCCTAAACAGAAAATAAATAAAAGATGGGGGCTTAGAAAATGTGATATTTATGGCTTAAATAAGCCTTTTTGGGAGCGATATATACATATAGGTGGACAATAACAAAATATGAACTGATTTAAAAAATTTTTACTGCGATGAATTCTTATCTTAATTAATTACAAACGGAAAAATTCAGTTAAAATGCTTAGAAAATATGGTATTTATGGCTTAAATACGTATATTTTAGAGCGACCTCTAAAGGGTGACTATAACAAAATATGAACCGATTTGTAAAATTGTTACTGTGATGAATTCTTGTCAAAATAGAATACAAACTGCAAAGTTTCTGCTAAATTGCTTTCAAAATGTGGTATCTATGACTCAAAAACCGTATTTTGGAGCAACCTCTATAGGGGAGCTATATCAATACATTGACCGATATGGCCCATTTGCAATCCCAAACAACCTGCAACTATAGGAAATATTTGTACCAAATTTGATCTACCTAGCTCTATTATTACGGACTGTTGCGTGATTACAATAGACGGACGGACATAAGAACATGGCTTAATCGTCTTAGAATTTTACGACGATTATGAATATATATACTTGATGGGGTCTCAGATCAATATTTAAGGGTGTTACAAACGGAGTGACAAAATGAATATACCTCTCATCCTGTGATGGAAGGTATAAAAATTGGCAATCTTGACTTAAAAGTAGTACATTAGTGGTTGTCGATATTTATGTGAACAAAACAAGCAGAACACTTCTAACTGTTATGGCTCTCACAAAGAAACTAAACTAAACACAAACAAACGCAACTAAGAACATATGTACGAGACAAGTGTGCCAACATAAAAAAATCGTTAATCGTATGCACGTAGCCCGAGAAATTTCTAAATTCACCTTTTCTATTGAACAAACCTCGTAAATGAAGAAAAAGCCCTAACTGACTACACATAAAAGCCTTAACTCCCATTTCTTTTCAAAATGTACGTATGTGCTGTCTAGGCATAAGCGGGGTAATTAGAACCGCACCAACAAGCGCATTGGAGACTATACTCCAACCACATCCAACCAATAGATATCCATCTAAAGTGTGAGGCAGCCCTCACAACAAGACGTCTACAATTTATTGGCGAATGGATAAATCGAGACCGCAAATCGTACCATCAGAAGATATTACATTCACTGGTCGATCATATTCAACCAACGGAAATCTCCGACCGCAAAAAAAAATCGTTGCTGATCATTCGCAGTGAACGGACGTGTTTATCACATAGCGGATAGTTACCAGTACCTATTACGCAATAGCAAAAATCTGTACAAAGTCTGTAAGGCCTACATCGTAGTACCTATTACGGTCTAATACAGACAAAATAAAAATTAATTCTCTTGACGGGGATGCCTTCGTGTTCCGATGGAGCGCGGTTCCCCAATCGTCCGACTGTCCGTCCGTTGGTCTTGGCCAAAGCCGACCACACCAAAAATGGTGAAAATCTCCCCCAAGTACTCACAACAGGGGGTGCGGTGAGGGGTAAACGTCATGTCCGACCGTCAAAACGGAAGCACAATGAGCATCGTGTAGCGCTCAGAGTTTTGACGAAGTTGGAGGCTGTTGAGGTTTCGGCTCTTACCGAAAAACAAAAAGAGTCACTTACCTGGGCTAAAGGCGTCATAGATGCTTCTAAGGCCAATGAGTCGGCTGAAAGAGCCACAAATTCAGCTGTGTTAACGGCTAATAAAGTAAAACGAATCAGATCACCTGATGAACCCTTGCCTTCGAAAAAGGCAAGAGGCCCTAATGTCACCATCAACAGGACACTCACCAAGCCCTTCAATGAAGTGGCGAAGGAGAGTCTAGTGATGGCTGTTATAGACAGAAGTAGTGAGGATGGATCCATCCTCAAGGACAAATGGAGTCATGTACAATCAGCCATTATGGCTCACTACCTCGATGTCCGTAGAGAAATGCCGGGCAAACCACCAATCTGTAACGATGCAGGATGGCATCAGGGGAGAGTAAAGCTCTTATATTTCGGTGATGCCAGATCAGTAGACCTGTATAAGGCTGCTCTGAGTCGGGCGGGTGAGGTGTGGCCGGGTGCCCAGTTGGATGTTGTCGAAAAAAACAACATCCCTAGTCACCCTAGAGCCATCACATGGGTTACAGAAGAGCCCTCCAACCCGGCTGACATCTTAGAAATAATAAAAGATTCCAATCCTGGTTTGCCGGCCCATAATTGGAGAATCAGCAAGGTGGGTGAGGCGGATGGTAAAAAGCGGCAGGTCAATCTTATCATAAACGCTGAATCCACATCCCATATACAAGGTGCGAGTGCAACCCTACAATATGGCTTCGAGACTATAGTCTTGAAGATATACAAGCAGGATATAGCTCCCACTGCAGAAGGTGAGTCGTCCACCGTGGCACTTCCTGGAAGTGCGGAGGTACCCACGCCTATTATTTCTGGTGACTCCAACTCTAACAGAAGATCTGTAACGTCCTTCTCTGAGGACAAAAGCTCTACTTCGGACACAGAGAGGCTGAGGGGAGTCTCCGGACTCTTTGACGCATCTGGCGGGGACATGCTTCTCGACGATACGGACGAAGAGTTCGATAACACCCTTGTCGGGGTGGATGTTAATCTGTCAATTACCAATGATGGTAAGAATTCTACAGATTAACCTCCATCACGCTAAAGCAGCCTCAGCGGCTCTATTGCTGCGCCTGTCCACAGGCGCAGTAGACATCGTCCTGATACAGGAGCCCTACGTAGTGGGAGGAAGGGTGTGCGGTATTAGGACACCCAACTTTAAACTGCTTGTGGCCAACTGTGAAGGCACTCCAAGAACCTGCATTTTGGCCAGGAAAGATCTAAGTATCTTTCTCCTGACTAATTTAAGTGGTAAAGACCAAACAGCTGCTAGCCTGGAGATCGGTAATCGCATATATTGGGTGGCCTCCAGCTACTTGCCTTATGAATCTGTAGTACCGACTGCTCTATTCAGGGAAGTAGTGGAAGAAGCAACGTCTGACGAGATCGAGCTGATTATTGGCGCAGACACGAACGCTCATCATACTATCTGGGGTAGTACGGATATAAACAATAGGGGTGATTCGCTTCTTGACTTTATTCTAACTACCAACCTTAGTATTTGTAACATAGGTAATAAACCGACCTTCACAATTAAAGACAGACAAGAAGTACTCGACGTAACGTTTGCTACTGACCGGCTGTCAGACAAAATTATTGGGTGGAATGTACTGGACGACCACTCATTCTCAGATCACCATTATATTGAGTTCAAACTCGCGGAAAAAGCGCCTAAACCTGCCGTCCACAGAAATGTAAGGAAGACAAAGTGGCACCTGTATGAGAAGAATTTCAAGAAAGCCCTCAACTCTAAACTTCTGTACGAACCGAATGACAAAGCCGGTCTGGATAATCTGGTCGATCATATCACCACATCATTCAATAGTTCCCTTGAAGAAGCCTGTACGAAAACAAGGTACAAGGGTAAAACTAAACCCCAATGGTGGACTTCTGAGCTAACGGCTATGAAAAAGACCTGCAACAAGCTATTCAATAAGGCTAAATCTACTGGGGTCGCTAATGATTGGGATGCCTATAAAGAGCAACTCAAGATCTATAAGAAGGAGCTTAGAAAGGCGCAAAGGCGCTCTTGGTATACCTTCTGTGGTGAAGTGGAAAAGGTCTCCGACGCCGCTAGGCTGAGGAAGATATTATCTGCTTCACCCTGTACAGTGGAATATTTACAGGATGAGGCAAATAACTGGACCAAAAACAGCGAGCAGTCGCTCAACGTACTGCTCGACACACATTTCCCGGGCAACTCTGTAACAGAACCCGAGGATCAGCAGGACCAACAAGAGTGCGAGTGGACTGCGAGCGTCGCTAGCTTCTTGACTGAGAGATCCAGAATAAGCTGGGCTATTAATAGCTTTGAGCCCTTCAAGTCACCTGGAGCAGATGGCATCAGTCCAGCAGAAATGCAGAAAATGTTAAAGTACATTATCCCCTGGCTGGAGAAAATTTATGTAGGCTGTATCAGGCTTTCATACGTCCCTAATCGGTGGAGGGATACCAAAGTGGTATTCATACCTAAAGCGGGAAAGATATCACACACTAGGCCAAAAGACTTCAGACCAATTAGCCTATCATCCTTCCTATTGAAAGGTCTGGAAAGACTTTTAGATCATTTCATTAGGGAAAACCTGGATACAAAACTCCTGTCGGGGAACCAACATGCCTACAATAAGGGCAAGTCTACAGAATCAGCCCTGCACGAACTTGTGAGCACTATCGAATCGTCCCTGCATTTCAAGGAATTCACCATGGTGGCATTTCTTGACATAGAAGGGGCTTTTAACAACATTCACTCAGATGCGGTAATTGCGGCACTGTCACATCTAAAAGTTAACAATAGTTTGATTAGACTTATTCAAAGTCTGCTCACCAGAAGACGCATAACAGCATGTCTAGGGCCCACAACTCTAACAAGGTATGTAAACAGAGGGACCCCGCAAGGAGGAGTACTGTCTCCACTAATTTGGAACCTAGCGGTGAATGAAATCCTGCTAGAGCTAGAACGTTGTGGCTGCAAGGTCGTGGCATATGCGGACGACGTGGCAATCGCAGTGAGTGGCAAATTCGTAAACGTCCTCAGAGACATCCTACAGGTGGCTCTGAACAAGTTGGTTAGATGGGCCAGAAGCAGCGGTTTGGGTGTTAACCCCAACAAGACAGAATTGGTTCTCTTTACTAGGATGAATAATGTCCCACATGTGGACCCTCCACCTCGGATAAATGGAACAGATCTAGTCTTTTCTGAAAGTGCAAAATTTTTAGGAATAATTCTAGATAGGAAAATGTTATTTAGACTTAACGTATTGGAACGTGTAAGGAAGGCCAACGTCGCCTTATATTCCTGCAAAAAGGCTGTAGGGTCGCGGTGGGGACTCTCTCCTAAAATCGTCCACTGGATATATATAGCAGTAGTTCGTCCAATACTGTTATACGGTATTGTGGTATGGTGGACGGCAACTGACAAACTAACCATTACCAACCTACTAACAAAGGTTCAGAGAACTGCCTGCCTGAGCATAAGCGGAGCCTTAAGGACTACAGCGACCGAGTCTCTACAAGCCCTACTCCATATACTGCCGATTAATATTGTGGCGAGAGAGGTTGCAACCAAAGCGGCAATAAGATTAAACTGCCTATCAATGTGGAGGTACAAGAACTATGGTCACATGAGGATATCAAAGTGTAGTGCTATGGTAACCGACCGAGTGGACTATATACCAACTGTGTACACCTTCGAGAGAAATTACATCACTATGATTCCCGCCAGAGACGAATGGGTCGGCAGAATACCAGGTAATAGAAACCATCTCCACTTTTACACGGATGGTTCGAAGCTTGATGAAAAGGTTGGCTTCGGAGTACACTGTGAAGAACTTAGTCTGGATATAGCTCACAGACTACCAGATACCTGCAGTGTCTATCAAGCCGAAATAATGGCAATATGGGAAGTCGCCAAGTGGCTGAGTCGCAACATAGTAACCAACACTGGCGTTGTCATTTACTCGGACAGCCAGGCTGCCATCAATTCTCTGGAGGCAACATCCCTAAATTCACAAACAGCCCTCGACTGCCGCAGATCTCTTAACGAGATGGCTGAGCAGTTTAATATACACCTCATATGGGTGCCTGGGCATAGGGATATCCCGGGGAACTGCAAAGCCGATGAACTTGCTAGGAAAGGGACGACATTACAAATTCTCGAAGAATTTGCATATATTGGTGCGCCACTATCCACGTGCAAGCTTTGGCTTAGGCAAGAGGCAATCAGGCAGTCCAACGAAAGATGGACAGAAATCGGCACCTGCAGGGTAGCTAGACAAATCTGGCCAAGGTATGACCTGAAAAGGTCAAAATATCTTCTCGCACTAGAGAGGAAACGATTGTCTACGTTAGTAAAGGTTCTGACGGGACACTGCTTGATCGGCGAACACGCCAAAAGATTGGGTATTGACTCCAATGACTTCTGCCGAAGCTGTGGAGATGAGGAAGAAGTGGAGAGCATTGAGCACTTGCTTTGCGACTGTCCCGCTTTGAGTAAACGACGACTGGACATACTGGGGTCGGCCTTTTTAGGCAGCCTAACAGATCTTTCTAGTACTGATATTCGTACTATCGATAAATTTATATATCAAACAGGTTGGTTTCGATGAGGGGCATTTCAGCCCGTGGTAACACTAGGGACCTAGACTGGTCTATGTGAGCTTGTAAAAAAATACGGCTGCCACCCTAACCTAAACCTATCTCCGACCGCATTTCTGAAGTGTTGCTTAAAGCTACCTGTGATTTGTTCGTGTCAGACAGACGGTCCTGGGAAAACAGAACATTAGCTCATGTACCAGTGGGAACCAGCTGATACACGGATGGGTCCAAGCTAGGAGGAGGGACGAGTCTGGGACTTTTTATTGTTGAACCAGAAGTCGAACTTTACTTCCGCCTCCCAGAGCATAACACGGTATTTCAAGCAAAAGTTCAAGCAATCACGGAGTGTGTGAACTGGCTCAGTAATACCACGAAGCCTAAATATGCCAATATCTTCACAGATAGCCAAATGGCGATCACATCGGAAAGAGTAAAAGGACGAAAACTGCATATTTCCTGGGTACCAGGACACAAAGAAGTGATTGGAAATGAACGGACAAACTGCTTGGCTTCAAAGGGCAGCGAACTTTGAGTAATAAACTTGGAAAATTGGAAACCTTTAGAAGCCACGAAAGATGAGTTAAAGCACTGGGCAGTGGTGGCTCACAAAACTGAGTGGAATAGCGCAACCGTAGGAGCAACTGCAAAGATACTCTAGGGTGACCCAAATGAGAAGAAAACAAGTCGCTTTCTGAAACTAAACAAGATCGAAATAAGTAAGATGATGAGTGTTCGAACAGGACACTCAAGCTTACAAGCACATCTTCATCAAATAGGACTAGGACAAATCGACGAATTCAGGGCATGTAAGGAAACATCGAAACGATGCAACATTTTTTGTGCCACTGCCCAGGGGAAAAATCACGGCATTCGATATCGAGTACTTTACGATCGAAATATGTTTCTTATTATCATTAAAATAGTATAAACTTCTGTCGAATTCAAGTAAATTTGTTTAAATATACTCTAATGAAACTAATTAGGGAAGTTATTAATTATTTCCAGAAGTTCTCGATATCGAATGTGGTGATTTGGAACGAGCTTTCACACATGCAAAATTTCCGATATTTCGGTTCCGACATTTTGCCAGACTTAACTCATATTAGGGGATATACTGGAAGATACTTAGCAATTCGTGTCTACACTGAAAAAAAAATAGTAATAAAACTAATGATGACACATTCTTATATTAAGTATGCTACCTCGGCATCAATTCAATGACAATTTTCATTAAAATAATGAAAATTTACACGTTTTTTACGAAATTTTCCTTAATATAAAGTTTTTTTAATTTGAATTAATGTCTATCTAATCATTTGTGTACGCGCTTCTTTAAATGTACGCATTTAAATTAAGGAAAAAAATCATTATTTTTGTGACAATCCGCATTATTTTAAGTAATATTTCAATACTTTTAAGGATTTTCTACATTAACACTACAACGTAGACATGTCATAGTTTTAATGCCGAATCGGACTTAATTAACAGTATGAGATATTTGAGTAATAAATTTAAGGCTATGCTCCCCTTAAAGGAAAGTCTGTCTTGGTAATAAATTTTATGACTATTGTCATTATTTTTAAGAATACATACGAGAGAATTATACAATCTCTCCCTCCCCCTCTCGCTCGGAGAATCAGTTTTGTTTGGTAATGTGTGAATCAATATTTGTTATGGAATGCTAGAAGAGAAAATAGAGAACAGTTCTGTTGTTCGTTTTCTTTCGTCAGTTATTTACAAGCGATGGAAGGAAACGGTTGTCTGTTTTCGGGACGTGGATTGTGAAAAAATTTGATTGCTGTGAATATGTAAGTATACGTGCATACATACGTGCATATTGCACCGCAAATAATTTTAATATGGGCTGTTAACAGTTATTTTTGCTAAAGCATATCAACAACAACAAATGAAACCGTCGTGTACATGTGTGGATGCATGTGGTTATGCCGTCGGCGTCTCCATCGATCTCTGTGATAAGGGAGTGCGTGTGTCATAGCTATTTTTGCTGTATGTTATTTATGGCGATGTACATGCGTTTTTGAAGGAGATCTTGTTTGTAAGTTCTGTGAAGAGATTTGTGCCAAATGGATGACAAAAATGTGAGTAATAGATTTTGTAATACTGAAAGAGACAATGGGAAAATGTTTAGGTACGTTAAATAAACATCTTATTGGCAATTACAAAATTAACAAAACACATTTTAGTTGAAAGTATTTATTTATTAAAAATACCAGCGCATAATGCAGAAATGTAAAATTATTTGTGGCAATATAGAAATTTATTATTAATAATATGTTATACATATAACTATCTTTTTTAATTTTTTTAGTAAAACAATTTTAGAATGGGTCTTTTGTGAGAAGAGTGGCAAATTTTACAAAATATTTCAACGTAAGTATTATATATGAACGGTTGAAATATTTCTCTTAGTTTTCAGCGTTTTCCAATTGTGATATGATAAAATTTATTTGCATTTTTTTGTTTATAGATAATTTTATTTGATTTATTTTCAGAAAAAATTTAATTATTTTAATTTTAGATCACGCAATATTTGAAGATAAATGTGATGAATATATGAAAAATGCAGTGCTGAATGCCATTTATAACTTGCAAAAAATAAGTGAGCATACACCTACATGGGAATTTTTGAATTGAAAGGAAATAGATTTGGAAACAATATTTGTAAATATTATGTATTTCTGAACAAATATATTTTATTTGAAAATCAAGAAATTGAATTTGGAACGCATATATTAATGTATTAGAACAAAATATATTTGCGAACTGACGTTCACATACAAAATACGTGTTTTCACACAAACAAAGTTATTGTTAAAAAGTTTTCCAAATATAATTTATTTAAAAAGATTTTTCCTTTTTTTAATTTTAGTTTAAATTTTTCCTGGATTTCGTGTTCATAATTGCTTCATAAGTACTTCATAATTAAACCTGCTGTTAGATTAGGCCCATTTGGTCCAATTTTTGTATCGTTTCCTTTATAAACGGTAATATATATAAGTATATACATTGCCTTATAATTTGGTCCAAGGGATATTTTTGTTTTACTAAAATCAAAATAATAAGCGTTTTTGCTCAAAAATAATTGTAAATAAGCTGCTTTCTTTTCACGAAGTATTGAATAAAAATAAATATAAAATATTGTCTTCCATATTCACTTTATATGAAAAATGTAATGTTGACCAAATGGACTCTTAATCTAGGATTCGTACAGATTTGCTAATCTAACACCAGGGTTAAGAATGTCATAAGCAGCATTAGGTTTTGTTTTACAGAAGTAATTTTTAATAAGTTTTTGTAGTTTTGTTTGCTAACAAAACTTAAGATTTTTAAATCTAAGTCACGCTTGATATTTTTGAGAAAATTATTTTTGATAACTCAATTTATATGAAAAATGTCACTTTCGCCACTTTCAAAACAATCAGTTTCTATTATTAATAATATCTTACATAAATATTTTTTTTAACTTTTAGTACAGCAAATTTTGTATGGATCTATTATGAGAATTTGTGTCGTAGAAGAGTGACTAAATATTTCAGTGTAAGTAAGTATATTCCAAAGATTTTAATATATCTCTTATCTTTCAACATTTTGTGACAGTTATATGATAAAATTTATTTTAATACTTTATCGTATATAAATCATTCTGTTTGATTTCTATTCAAATTATTTTTATTTTAGTTCGCGCAATTGAACTTTATTTGGATTAATGAAAAATGCAGTGGGGAATTAAAAATTTACAAATTGCAGGAAATGAGTGAGCATCCAAACTATATGATAAAATAATATAATATTTGTTTTATATAATTTCTATTTAAATTCCAGCCAAATTCTAGGTTAAAAATCATTGAGGTCGGTTCCGATAAAAATTGTTCATGGCCAACAAATAGAGAAACGAATCCCGCTATAGAATCAATACGTAACAATACAATATTTGAATAAGAGTCAAACTTCATAGTGTGTTGGCCGATTTGTATTTATACAATTACATATTGTTTTAAATTATAAAATGTTCAAGGTTATCCGTAATATGTGTTATATATTTTTTGTATTTTCCAATATAAAATATAACAAATAAAATATTTATGAGCGCCCCAGTAGGCGAGTTGGTAGCGTACTCGCCTATGAGTTTGGGGGTTGTGGGTTCGATTCCCACCAGAGGCTCTTGTCTGTCGCTGCAAACATTTAGCCATATGGTCTTTGTAACCCGGTTTTCCCTGGACCTTAAAATTAGAATATAAATTTACTTTGTATTGTAATTCATATAAATAAATAAATAAATAAAATATTTATTTAGAAAGATAAAGTGTTGTATTATTGAATTTTCTATGAATAGTAAATGATTTCAAAGAAAATGAATCATTTAAAAGTGTAACATTATAATCAATATAATGTAACGAATTTTCCATACATATTTAAAAAAACTGTATTCAAATTCATGTATGCCTTAAATTAATTACCAGTATATTCTTATATCAAGGACAAACATTTTAAATTTTATTACGATAATGTTTTAAATTATATGATATTTTACTAAAAATAAGCACGCGCCATACTTAAATTTACGGAAAAATTGGCTTATTATAAGACCAAACTTAATTAGTTTTATTATTCAAAATCATTGCCGAAATCTTAAACTTTACGAAAAATTCATTGATTTTCATGTTTTTAGAAGTTTTTTTTTTTTGTTAATGATCGATTTAATTTTTAATTAGATTTATTTATTGAATGTGTTCACATTCGAATTGTTCAGCTTTTTCGATCAACTCTTCCTTTCGAAAGAGTGGTTTTTGTGGTGTATTGGAAAATATAAGACACTGCGCTCTGAAAGCCATGTAAACACTTACCCTTATACGTATTTCAATCCTGTGCGGGGATATCATCAGAGGGACTTATACATGACACAGTGTGAGCTTGTAGTTGTGGCGATCATCACTTGTATATATACCAATCTACAAAGAAATTTGCATATGGGAATTATATACCTACGAAGAAAGCGTACAAGTCACACAGCCAAAGCTTTAAGCGAGACTTAAATTCACCATTTTCACCACCCATGTGACTGGTAAGGGTTGCCAGTTCGACACAGTTGTCTCTACACCAATCGCCAGGTAGATGGCGTGGATTCTGAGATTAGTTGGACGATTAGAAAGACTTTACTACATTTCAGTAAGCATAGTATTTTTTTTTTTTTTGTTGAATATCAAATATTTTATGTTATTATTTAGAATTCATTAACACTACGTGTTGAAGATGAGCAGCTTCTTTCTAATTGTATTTAGGCGGGCTAATCCTTATTATTTAAATGTTTTTAGATTTTTTTTTTTTTCCTGTCAACCCAATTTCCCAAGGCCTTAGTGAGAGTTTCTGGCTCTATCTTACTAATGGCTTGCTCTATATTCGACTTATGGTTCGGAATCGTTAATGGGTTTTTCGCGTAACATACTGATGAGGGTGACTGTAAAGTGGGGGTGTGTACATCACAGTCCAGCATTTTTCAGTTCATTGATTTGGGACTCAATTGCAGAACATAAAAATGCTGGTGCATAAACGTTAATAAACGTGCGTGGACGCTGAATTGCTCTTCTTGTTACTTCATGATACCTACTCCTTTCGCAGTCAATTATTTTTTTTAAGTTTTGAAAAATTTTAAACGCACACATGCGTGAACAGAATCATAAATGATGATAAGTACCTATCAGTATAATATCGTAAAATACGTAGTATTTATAGGTGTTCATTGATCGATTGTTGTCATTCAACAAGTGCCGATTATTATAATTTAGAGTGAGAAACATTTTAATAATCAGAAAAGCATTCAAAATTTCAATATGGAAAATAACAAGTGCCCATAATTGGATGATTTTTGCTACGTTTGTGATCATTTCGTTCCAAAAATGAATGAATATGAACAATCTACGAAGAATACAAGATCATCAGAACCACAAGTGTCAACTTCAACGAGGATGTTTATTGACAATAATTGAAAATGTTCTAAATTTTGTTTCTATGCATAGATAATATATAAAAACCTCATATTTTATGTGTAAGAACAGCTGCAATATGAATCGGAATTTTTATTTACATGCAAAATAAAGTTTGTAAAGAAAAGAAAAACAGCATGTTTGCGTATTTGTAATCCACTCCAGTCCAGAATTGAGTCCCAAAATCATATGTTGTACTTTTTTTGTGTACTTTTTTCGGTAACTTTTATGAAACCTAAATACACAATTTTTTATGGTATTTTTTTTTTTTAATTTCCAAAAAATCAAATTAGTATTTGTACCAGGGATGTAACGAAAATGGCTTTAGCGAAAGCGAATATTGAAAATTTTTCTTGCTAAGGCGAATAATATTTTTTGTTTTTTTTTTTTTGTTGCGAATATCAAAAATTTATTTGCGGAAGCGAACAATTTATGGAGACTTCCTACACGCTGTCTTTTAAATGCAATATATGTCTGGCAGTCGATTTATTAAATAAAAAATATTTGTTTAATCCTATAACAAAAACAAACATATTTGGAAAAACAGTAAGGAATGGCTAAAGTCAAGCGGAGCTTATTAAATTATGCCCCACACTATCTTGCTAGAACAGAATAAGCACTTCTCCTTGTGGGTGCTCATAGAAATTCGATTCTAAGGTAAATAAATATTATTAATTAAATTTCGAAAAATTTTATTTATTTTAATTTTTTTCATTTTGACCATTTTGTTAGGGAGGCAACAAATGATTTTATATATAGGAGAACTATACACTATACCAAAAGGGAGTGTCGGTGCTAAAAAGCTATACACTTCACAAAATTTCAAGTATTTGTATGGACTGAAATCATAGTTAGAAGCCGATAGGTTTCGGTGCAAAGCCGTCCATTTGTATAGGAGGTACCAAAAGGGGCGAGGAAACTTCGCTCATTTTTCTCAAGGTGATAATGACCAAGAAACTTGAATCACCCGGTATTTCGTATATAGTAGCTGTCACTTTTGAAGCTTTTATTCTTTGACATTTGACAGGTAGAAACTACGCCATTACTAAAAATGGAACGATACACGATTCAACAACGCACTGAAATTATTAAAATTCGAAAAATCGAAAATCATCAACAAGCAAAATTGTCGCATCTGGGGCTCGGAAAATCCAAGAGTTATTGTTGAGAAGCCTCTCCATCCTCAACGTGTGACTGTTTGGTGCGTTTTATGGTCCGGCGGGGCCTTACTTTTTCGAAAATGAGGTTGGATCAACAGTTACGGTGAATGGATTGCGCTATCGAGAGATGATTAATGATTTTTAATGGTCGGAGTTGGATGGTGTTGATCTGGACAACGTTTACTTTCAACAAGACGGCGCTACGTGCCACACTAGCAATGGAACCATTGCTCTGTTACGGGAAAAGTTTCCGGACCAAATTTTAAGTCAATCTAAATTACCAAATATTTTGTTTTTTTTTTTATTTTTATAAACATTGAAGAAAAAGGCATCAAAAACACTTTGTGCTAAATTTTCTAAATAAATTAGTTATGTGGATTGGAAAAAATGGCCGTTTGACTAAAATGTCAAAATTCAACACCCTCCAATTCAGACAGTCATTAGCCGATACACTGATAGAAAAAGCTTCGTCATGACGACGAATTTGTACATCATCACGATTATTTGTTCGTCAAAAGTCAGCTAACGTATGGAATAATCCTCTTGATGAATTTGTTCGTCACCATGACGAATCTCTGTTTCCAAAAACTTTCGTCCTCAGGATGATCACAGTTCATACCTACGATGAATCGAGTTCATTACCATGACGAATTACATTCATCACCACGACGAATCCCATTTATCTCTACGACGAATCCCAATCATCACCACGACGAACTCCATTCATCACCACGACTAATTCATGCCCCCAACTATTTATATTTTTAAATTTTCAATAAATATTCTTCTGGTTTTAGACCATTAAAAACGTAATGGAAAATAAACTTGACTGCTTTGCCTAGTTCAGTTGTGATTATTCGGTTCGCAACGCAGTTCTTATCAGGAAAGGCTGAAAGAAAACGAACGAGAAGTATTCATTACTTCTGATATTTTAAATCAAAAATAATCTCATCAAGTAATGTATTTGCCAACAGACGAATCCCATTCATCACCACGACGAATACCATTCATCACCACGACGAATTCCATTCATCACCACGACGAATTCCATTCATCACCACGACGAATCCCATTCATCATCACGACGAATCCTATTCATCACCACGACAAACTCCATTCATAACCATTATTAGAATTTTTAAATTAAACTTTTACAACAAATTATTTAACTAAGGTCTAAGGTCGCCTATAGAAAAGTACAATTAAGCACAAACTATAAATTGATTGCTTCGTTATATCATATTTTCAGCAAAATGGTCAAATAAATCTTTTCGTCGTGGGGATGAAACCTTATCGTTCCCTTGACGAATTTCGAAATCGCCAAAAACATGGGTTGATGATCGTGTTCGTTCTATTGACGTACAAAAACCTCGCATGTACGAAACTTTTCGTCACCAGTACGAAGATATATTGACGAAACTGATTCGTCATGGAGACGAACGGTTTTTCTATCAGTGTATAGTTGAAATTTTGTGTCATAACTACTATCCAATAGGACTAAGTTTGCTGCAAGTGTCATCTCGATCAGAAGACACAGTTTTTATAAAAATTAAAACATTTAGAAAAACTTGCTCTATTGATTCGTAGTGTATCATAACTTCATAATACGCTCACGCTGCACAGAAACAACGCGAAGCTGACAACTCGTAAAGAAATTCATACAAATTATATGTGTTGTTTTTCGTTTCGTTTCTGTTCGAAAATAAAAATATTCAAACAATCCCTCCGAGCAAAAGAGCGCCGCTGCAGCGCATAACAACACCGACACCGCCAACAAAAACAAAACAAATTCACAGAGAATTTCTTCAAAAAAAACAAAAAAACAAACGCCAACAATACGATGGCGTTGACGCATGCGCCTACGCCAGCGTAACCACAGCGTTACCGACGTTAAAACGCCGACGCTGACGTTGCTGCTATTAAAGGTAGACAAGTTGCTGCCTTTAAGGTAGTCTGGTTATTGTTGGTGTTTCTGGGTCCGGGAGTCGTGTTGCTTTTGCACTTCTTGTGTGCTTTTTTTCACTCGTTTGTATGAGGTGGTGGGGTGGGGTGGGGTACTTATATGAATATGTGGAACTATGTGTGTGCGAATGCCATTATTATAATACATTCAAAGAAAAACGTCTGCAAGTCATGTTTGCAAAGCATCCCGCTGATGATGACGATGATACTCGTATTAATGTGCAAATTGACCCCTTTTTTCTGTTGGGTGGACCGAGCCATCTCTGAATGGACCGATGGGCTTTATTGCTATCGCTATGTAATCTTTTGAAGGGTCACACAATAGACAATTTGCTACGCCTTACCGATGCAGAGTGAAACCAATTAGAGATCGTTTTTCATTTAATAATTATTATTTTCGTACAATCTAGCGTCATTTATAAACTTCGTTGGACGGAGGCGGCATTTTAAGATGTTCATAATTTGAAAAACGGTAAAATATAATTAAACAATTATCAATGATACACTCTGGTAAATTGACTTATATTCGGTGCACTTTGCTGCCGTCAACTTACATATTAGTGAAATAACAAGTTAGACAATTTTAGTCGATTAAGCCGACTAACCTATACTCTAAGTTTGTGAGTAATGTAGTATGGAATATTGTACATACATACATACGAGTACTTCAAAGTCATTGCACAGTACATAATTGTGTTGTTGTGCAGTGGTATTCAAGTTAGATGCTATTAATTTTAGTGCGATTTCGCCATTTTGGGTGGGAGGTACCAAAAGGGCGTGTCAATAATGCATGCAATGTTAAAGCATTATACTGCACACAACTTCAAGTATTTACATGCACTGGTATTAAAGTTATTAGCTGTTAACTGTGGAGCATCACGTCCCAAAACGGAAGTGGCAACTTCTCCCAAAGGACACCGACAGATAGGTTAGGTTAGGTTGAAGAGAGGGGACGTCCATGGACATACACTTAAGCCAGTGGTTTGGCCTGTTGTGCGCTCCTTATTTATGTTCTTTCTATACCTCAAGAGTTACAGAAAATCTGTACTAGACACGAATTTTCTCAGTATCTTCCAGTCATATCCTCTGAGATGAGTCAAGTCTGGTAATATGTCGGACCCGAAATGTTGGGATCTTGCATGTGTAAAGGCCGGGCACTGACACAGAAAATGTTCCATCGTTTCGATGTTTTCCCTGCATGTCCTGCTAGCCCTATGCGATGAAGATGTGCTTGTAAGCTTGAGTGTCCTAGAAAACTTCTTGTTTTCTTTTCATTTGGGTCCCCCCCACAGTATCTTTGCAGTTGCTCCTACTGCTGCGCTATTCCACACAGATTTGTGAGCCATCACTGCCCAGAGCTTCAACTGATTCTTCGTGGCTTCGAAGGGTTTCCAATTTTCCTAGTTTAGTACTCGTAGTTTAGTTCTCTGCCCTTTGAAGCCAAGCTGTTTGCCCGTTCATTTCCAATCACTTCGTTGTGTCCTGGTACCCAGCAAATACGCAACTGACCATGCATGGGCTGAGTAATTATTTATCGTTCTTTTACAATCCAACACAGTTCTGGATTTGACCCTTTCCGATGTTATTGCTTTAATCGCCATTTGGCTATCTGTGAAGATGTTGGCATATTTAGTCTTTGTGGTGTTACTGAGCCAGTCCACACACTCCGTGATTGCTCGGATTTCTGCTTGAAATACCGTGTTATGGTCTTCTGGTTCATCAATAAAAAGTCCCAGACCCGTCCTACCTCCTCGCTTGGACCCATCCGTGTAGCAGCTGCTTCCCACTGGCACATGGGCCAATGATCCATTTTCCCAGGAGCGTCTGTCTGGCACAAACAAATCGCAGGTAGCTGTAAGCCGCACTTCAGGAATGCGGTCGGAGATATCTAACATTTGAATGTGACCAACTAGATATTCTAAAATCTTCTGATGGTACGACTTGTGGTCTCGATTTATGCACCCATCACTTGTAGACGTCTTGCTGTGAGAGCTGCCTCATACTTTATACGGTTGGATGTGCAGTATAGTCTCCAACGCAAGGGTATTACGTTGCACTTCTTGTCCATTGATGTCCACCACACTACACAGGTGTAGGTGATTATTGGTCTAATCCCGCTCATGTAACGCCAGAGAGTCATATTTGGACGTATTCCCCATTTTGAACCTATAGCTCTTCTGCACAACGACCAACATCTGTGGGCCTTTGTAACTCCGACAGATAATCTACTAATATGTCTGTATGCAGGAGTGGGCTGCTGAACAGGTGTAGTGGGTTGTGTGGTACCTGGTTGCATGCGTCCTTGTCCAATACGAATTTGGGCGGCTACATGAGCCTGATCTCAATTGGGCCACAACTACTGTTGTCTGTCGTGGCAATTCCGCTTCCTCCGAAGCCACTAATGGGAAGTTATCTCCCAGCAAGATGCCTATTCAGGTGGAAGAAAGCATATTCACAAAGTGGTTGTTGGAATGGCTACGACGGTAGCAACCAAACAGATACTGCATCGACAGCAAAAAATGTTCTCATCGCGCGGGTATGACCTTCGTCTCCTCATGTAGGTGTCCACCTAAGACATGAGAAGGCAACCTATCGCAGTTCTTAGGGCAGCATTTTGGCAGGTCTCAAGATCCTTCCACTGCGTCTCGCTCATATTCGGTGACCACACTGCTGCTGCATATTTAACCACAGACCTACCTATCCGTTTGTTAGCAAGAGGTCAACAAGGCTTGTCGGTTCCCCAAGTGCTGCCGGCTGCCACCTTGCCCTACTTCTCATTTTATTGCAGATAGCTGTGGCATGCGGGTAAGATTGAAGAGGCTATCAAATGTGACACCAAGAACCTTAGGGTAATTGGTGGTCGAATTTCTTGTAGGCTATAACATTGAGTTGCTCCTTCACTTGTGGCTAATGAGTTGGTTGCGGATATTTTCAGGTACCTCGCTGCGAAGAAATTGCCAATCTCAGCCAGATAGACATTCAGCCTTCCATATATGTTATCGATCATGTTGCCCGATGCCGGAATCGTATAGTCGGCAGCATATGGTACTATTTCAACGCCGTCAGTTGGTGGTGGAATTGCAGAAAGGTGGAGATTTAACAGTGTCAGAGATATCACCCCACCTTGGGGAACACTCTGTTTCACTCTAGGGAGTTTGGACTTATTGTTCCTGAAGTTCACATACGACTGGCGCGCTCATATGTAATTGACGATCCATCGTTTCAAACTGTCCCGGAGGAACGTGTGGCGATGTCCTCAAAAAACGTGACGTGGCTGACAGTATAGAAGGCCTTCGATATCCCAAGCGCAACAAGGACTGTTCTGTCACCGGGTTAAGACCGCGGCATATATGCGTAGTTATGGCGTGATCCATCGTTTCAAACTGTCCCGGAGGAACGTGTGGCGATGTCCTCAAAAAACGTGGCGTGGCTGACAGTATCGAAGGCCTTCGATATCCCAAGCGCAACAAGGACTGTTCTATCACCGTGCTAAGACCGCGACTTATATGCGTTGTTATGGCGTGTAAAGCAGTAGTCGTGCTATGCTGCTTTTGGAATCACCAACTGGAAAATGCCCAATCAGGCTCGGGATGGTTTAAATATTAACTGTATTTGCTACTGGCGAGAGAAGAGGAATAGGCCTGTATGATTCTCCCTTACGCAGTAGCGGGACCGATCTGCCTATTTTTCCAGGCTTCGGGCATTATTAGAGTGGTCAGGGACAGGTTGAACTGTATGTTGAACTGCTTCAGCATCAGCATAGATATTCCGCCGAGCCAAGCGCTTTGGATGGCTTAGCGATACGGATAACATTTGAAACATCTCCAACTGTAAATTGTGGTGGTACTTCTTCGGCTCGGAGAGCATGAATATGACGCATGTGTCTCCTTTTGGCCCTATCACTCTCGTGCTGCTCAATGAATTGTCCATTAAAATAACAGGCGAACCTCTTCGGATCAGACACAGCGGTTGCACTAATTGTGGCTACCGTCCGGTCGTCTCTCCCGCCAGGATTCGAGAGTGACCAAACCTTTTCCCACAATTCACCGATGCCGGAACTAAAGTTGGTCCTGCTGATCCTCTGGTTCTGTTAGAGAGTTCCCCGGGAAATGTGTGTCGAGCAGTACATTGAGCGACTGCTCGCTGTGTTTGGTCCAATTATTTGCCTCATCCTGCAAGTAACCCACTGTACAGGTTGAAACTGATATTTTCCTCAGCCTTGCGGCGTCGGAGACCTTTTCCACTTCGCCACAGAAGGTATACCAAGTGGGTCTTTGCGCCTTTCTAAGCTCCTTCTTATAGATCTTAAGTTGCTCTTTATAGACATCCCAAACATTTGCGACCCCTGTAGATTTAGCCTTGTTGAATAGCTTGTTGCAGGTCTTTTTCATAGCCGTTAGCTCAGAAGTCCACCATTGGGGTTTAGTTTTACCCTTGTACCTTGTTTTTGGACAGGCTTCTTCAAGGGAACTATTGAATGATGTGGTGATATGCTCGACCAGATTATCCAGACCGGCTTTGTCATTCGGTTCGTACAGAAGTTTGGAGTTGAGGACTTTCTTGAAATTCTTTTCATACAGGTGCCACTTTGTCTTTCTCACATTTCTGTGGACGGCAGGTTCAGGCGCTTTTTCAGCGAGTTTGAACTCAATATAATGGTGATCTGAGAATGAGTGGTCGTCCAGCACATTCCACCCAATAATTTTGTCTGACAGCCGGTCAGTAGCAAACGTTACGTCTAGTACTTCTTGTCTGTCTTTAATTGTAAAGGTCGGTTTATTACCTATGTTACAAATACTTAGGTTGGTAGTTAGAATAAAGTCAAGAAGCGAATCACCCCTATTGCTTATATCCGTACTAGCCCAGATAGTATGATGAGCGTTCGTGTCTGCGCCAATAATCAGCTCGACCTCGTCAGACGTTGCTTCTTCTACTACTTCCCTGAATAGAGCAGTCGGTACTACAGATTCATAAGGCAAGTAGCTGGAGACCACCCAATATATGCGATTACCGATCTCCAGGCTAGCAGCTGTTTGGTCTTTACCACTTAAATTACATAGTCAGGAGAAAGATACTTAGATCTTTCCTGGCCAAAATGCAGGTTCTTGGAGTGCCTTCACAGTTGGCCACAAGCAGTTTAAAGTTGGGTGTCCTTATACCGCACACCCTTCCTCCCACTGCGTAGGGCTCCTGTATCAGGACGATGTCTACTGCGCAGCAATAGAGCCGCTGAGGCTGCTTTATCGTGATGGAGGTTAATCTGTAAAACCTAACCTAAAACTTCACATACCTCCTTATTTAATGTTTCTCTACAACTCAAGTAGAAGATATCAGCCAATTAATAGAAGAGGTGTTTGTCGGGGAGCTCCCGGTTACATTTTACTAAAAATTGTGACATTTTTGATTATAAACATAAGTTTATAAAACATATTAAATATCATAATTCAAACAAATTATTCTTTTGCGACAAACGTTTTCTCATTTACATATTGATAAACTGGCATTGCTTGTGGCAAACGCAGTAATCGTTTGCCTCAAACATCTCACAGGGTTTGGGATAAACAGGCATTGCTTGTGACAAACACAATAAGCGTTTGCACCAAACGTTTCACAGAGTTTGTTTTGTTTTTTTACAAGACTTCCATAAACCCATCGAAAAAAAATTTGTGTGTAGCATTTCTGTTGATTTGTTATTAAAGCTTCAAAACGTTTTTTGTTTGTTAATAAAAATAATAACTTTAAGGCCGACATACGAGTAGACGATTACTGGCGCAGGAACGGCAATATGTGTGTGCGCCTTAAAGGCGCCCATAGACGAGAACTGTCGCAGATCATCCCGATGAACTCCTTGTGTACGTGTGCCTTATTAAACGCGATCTATATACTTAATTCTGCAATTTTAAAGCTAATATTGAGTCTAATAATTACTCAGCTGAGGAATTAGGAACTTGCGAAAATATACACGAATAATCCCGGGATCATAATTCTCTCAATCCCGAAGCCATCGACATCCCTAATACGCATACATACCTAGCCTTATTAGAACAATTATTGAGTCGAATATTTGACAGCAGCTCATTAGATGAACAAATCATGTTAATCAGGAGAAATTCATGAATAAATGAAATTATACGAGTATATAAACATCTCAAGAGTCAAGTAATCGCTTTTCTTTGGGTGTAACCATCGGTAGCTAATATATCTATCTTTATATGGCCCAAACGTTCCTTTGTTGTTGATGTCTTCGAATTGTTGCTATTGCTGTTGGTGTTGTTATGTTGTTGTTGTTTCATCTGCGAGTACCTCAAGTATAATGTTGCAATATTGCATGTTGCTGCATTCGAACATGCATCTATCTGTCCGTCCGTCCGTCCGTCCTCATGTCTGTTTGTAAGTAGTGGGCTGTGGATATGCAATAGGTATTTTTTTTTTGATTTAGAGTATTCATTCATTCGTGTTTTGAGTAATCTTGGAATCATAACAATAACAATAGCACAGACATCAACCTCGGCATCGGAATCAGCATCAGCGTTTTACACACGCGCTTATGACGACGACGACGACTTGAGAATTCAATGAATCATTTGTCTGGGAATCGAAGGTATGTTGCGTGTTACTTACTTCACCACCAATAAAAGTCATAATAGAATTAAGGCCTAAATAAGTTTTTTGTTTGACTAGAGGGGAAAAAGATTAATGAACTCTGCTGCAATGGCAACAGATTCAGATTAATTACAAAGAAATATGGCAAACATTTTCTTCCGAGATGTTCACAGAAGCGACGAAATGATGGATTGCATTTTTTCCAAAAAAGGCCAACACTTTTTTAATGACTGACGAACCTACTGAGTCAATGGAGAAGGAACATGTTGCTTCCATCGATTCATTTCAACCGAAAAAATATTATTATACATTTATCCTAAAACTGCGACCACTTGTTTCTATTTCATCTATTTTTTTCTGCTGATATTTTTTATAATGAATAATTTTTTGATATGAATAAAGCTTTAGATGAACGTACTAATTAAGAACTAAAGGCAGGTAGAGCCGGCTTTACCGTGTGTCAAATTTCACAGGGATCGGGTTTGAAATACAACCTCTATAGGGTTTGAAACACAACCTCTCAAATTGTTACCAATTATAAATGCTGTAATTTTGTCAATGTCAATAACTCCCATTTTTTACGGGGCTGTAGATACAATAAAAGCATTACACTTCAATTGCAAGTATTTGTATGGACTGGAATCAAACTTATAAGCCGTAAACTTTTTGTGCAAAATGGTTCATTTGTATGTTATGTACCAAAAGCGGTAACCAGACATATAGACGGACATTGCTAAAATGACTTAAAATGGCCCAAAACAGATTTCCGCTAAATATTCTTGGCGTCTCTTAGGTTGCTTCATCGATGTGTAACTCTTTTAGCCCTTTATTTTCTATGTTTTTTTCGTGCCAGCAAAAACGTTTTTTATACCCTACACCACACTGTGGTACAGGGTATTATGACTTTGTGCATTTGTTTATAACACCCAAAAGGAGAAGAGATAGACCCATTGTTTATTATACCGATCGACTTGTAATCACTTTCTGAGTCGATTTAGCTATGTCCGTCTGTCTGTCCGTCTGTCTGTCTGTCCGTCTGTCTGTAGACGTATTCTTGTAATCAAAGTACAGGTCGCAATTATGGTCCGATCTCAACGAAACTTTGGACATATCTTTTTTTAGGCCCAAGGACGATCCCCATTGAATTTGGTTAAAATCGGTTCAGATTTACATATAGCTCCCATATATATGTACCTCCGATTTGGCATATATGCACTGTATAAGCAACATTTTATAACCGATTTGTACAAAAATTGACAGAGAGTAGTCTCGTGATACACTTAGATACAATACAAAATTTGGGGGAAATCGGTTCAGATTTATATATAGCCCCCATATATATGTTGCACCCGATTTGACATGTAAGCGCTGTAGAAACTGTATTTTATATCCAATCAGTACGAAATTCTGCAGAAAGAGGTTTCTTATTACACGAAGGAATACTGCCAAATTTGGAGAAAATCGGTTCAGATTTAGATATAGCCCCCATATATATAGTAGCACCGATTTGACATTCAAGCGCTGTAGAGACTGTATTTTATATCCGATCAGTACGAAATTCGACAGAAAGAGGTTTCTATTTTACATGAATGAGTATTCAGGGAAAATCGATTCAGATTTATATATAAGCTCCATATATATGTTCCTCCTGATTTGGTTACAAAGCGCTATAGAAGTTGTACTTTACTTCCGATCATTACAAAATTCTCCAGAAAGATGTTTCTCAATTTAGGAACAAATATTGCTTAATTTAGCGATTATCGGTTCAGAATTAGATATATCCGCAATTATATGTTCTTATCCATTTACCAATTATTCCAAATTATTATCGCAATAACCCTTATCGCATTGTTAGGGAGGTGTAGGGTATTATATAGTCGGCCCCGCCCGACTTTCTGCCTTTCCTTACTGGTTTTTTTTTTGAAAAAAGGTCAAATTTTTTCTAATTATTTTAACGACAGTTACTAAACTTCTGTATCCAAGTGAAAGCGTCATAACTAACATTTGTAGTCCTTATAATTTCCGTTAATATAAAGTGTATCCTGGCTTTATCGAGCAAATACTTCAAAAAAAAATGGTCCAAATACTAAAGGACCTTCTTAGTAAATAGGAATGTGAAAGAAAAATTGAAAAATAAAAAAATGCCATAAACATTTTTTTAATATTTTTTTCGTATTCAGGACGGCATATTACACCAGAAAATTTTATGCACAGTCCTTCGACAAAAATTTTGTTGCATAGTGTTATACGGCAATGGATAAGATAGCTACCATAAAAGTGGGTTTTGACATTATAGTTAAAAGGAAATGTAAATCTAAATTTATTTCATCCAAATCGGTCAAGTCGTTTCGAAGTTATGATAAATTATATATGTCACAACAAATTGCCAATTTCTAGACCATTTTGCGATTCTGAAGCACTTGATGCTGTTTTCACATATTTTTTTGCTTGTCTTTATCCATAGCTATGCTGAGGACGGTAAAACAAAATTACCTTCGATTAACTAGATTAACTAGACCGTTGGAAAAATTGGATTTTCTCAGAAAAAATCCTCAAAATCAAGTTTCAGCCAATATATTTACGATATGCTAAAATCCGAACTGGAGCTAGTTCCTAAAATATCTGCAATTGAAAATTTAATTTTTAATTTTTTCCTTACCCTGACCTAGTATTTCGTATTTGTTTGTAGCGCCTAAAAAATTAAGATATAGACCCAAAGTTTATTATACCGATCGGCTTAGAATTACTTCTTCGAGTCGATTTAGCCATGTCCGTCTATCTGTCTGTCCAGGTATTCTTGTGATCAAATTGCAGGCTGAATGGAGCACATCGGTACATGTTTTGTTAAAACCCCGCTATAAAGGTCCCCTCTGGCGCTCTAGAGAACGCATTTTTTAATTGATTCGGCTGAAATGTAAGAATTTATACTTTATATTGGGCCTAATCGTTCTTAGTAAAAATGGGTTACATCTGCCAATGATTTGGTCTAGCCCCCCAATATAAAGGTCCCCACCAAAGTCGCTCTTGGCGCTCAGGAGAAAGCATTTGTCAATTGATTCTAGGTGACGCATTTTTTAAACCATAATGCGAAAATTTCGATTTGGTACTTTATATTGCATTAAACCGTGCAAATGGAGTATAGCGGTCAGTGTTGCCAGAAATGACGATTTATCGTCATTTTGACGATTTTCAGAGCCAAAAAAATAGGACATAACGATTTGACGATTTTTGCCCCGAAATGACGATTTTTTATGATATGAAAAAAATAAAGAAAACTACAAATTGTTCGTATATTAACAATTTTTTATAATTCCGTCGGGATATATTTTCTCTCCCATTTATCTTTTTAAAATAAAAATCAGAAATGTTAGAAAATGTCTGAAATATTATGAACCGCACTCAATAACATAACAAGAAAAATCTCTAAGGTTTTGTGAAGCTTTTGGCAGAGGAAATTACAGTAAAATTTTTGGGGTAAGGTAAGGGCTACCTCGAAACGTGAGCCTAGGTCATTTTTCCAACGAATCGTTCCAGCTAAAATTAATCACATATATAATTTTTAAGCAAAATTGGAAGGAATTGGGGCTATGAAGTCAAATCGGTTTGTCTGTTGCATGGGACTATGCCGAAATGTGGTCCAATGGGGTCACTTGCTCCTTGAAATGGTTCTGGGTATAATAAAATACAAATTGCCGAATTTTAGCCCAATCGATTGGTAATTGTGGTTTCCAACGCGCTAAAAAGTCACATCGCCAAAATGTTGACCAATGAGGTCAGTACTCGTAGGAATGATTATGGGTAAAAGTAAACACAAATAACCAAATTTCAGTCTCCCTTTGAGTTGTTCTAGATAATATTAAATTGTCAAAATTCACTCTAATCGGTTGGTACTAGTGATTTCTAATGCGTCAAGAAGTTGAATCTAATGGAACCATCGCAGGGAGGCCGTATAAAACAATGGATATAAACTGGACCCTGTTAACGTGAATGGTTATAAAATTCAATTTACTGCTTCCATAAGTATTTCAGCTGATTTAAGTTAAAGACATACACTATTGCTACTGAATTCTGAAGATGATAGAGTGGTGTCTATCGAAACTGCAGTCAATTCTACCAAGCAATTAAAACTCTCTACCAATTTTTGTATTTGTTTCTATTACTTTTTTGCAATAGACAGAAAGTAACTGAAACATATGGTCTTGAACCAAAATAAATTCTGACTGAATAACAAAAGCACAGACCAAAAATAAATAACAATAACACATAAAAAATTGTTTTAATATTTTTTTCGTGTTTCTGACACCTAATTGCACCAGAAACTGTTATCCACATCCCTTGGACACAAATTTTGTTGCATAGTGTTATTCATGAAAAACCATTACATTCACCTATATTGACAGTTTGGTGTGGTTTTTGGTCAGGCGGAATCATCGGTCCGTAATTCTTTCGAAATGAAGCTGGTAACACCGTCACTGTCAATGGAAAGCGGTATAGATCGATGATAATCAACTTCTTATGGCCGAAATTGGAAGAAGTTGATCTTGACAACATTTGGTTCCAACAAGACGGGGCTACGTGCCACCAGTGTTGCCGTTTTTGGGGTTTTCTACCAAAATTGGTAGAATTTTTTTAGTCTGGTAGAATGGAAGAATCGATGGACATTTGGTAGATTTAACGCTTCTCAAAATATTTTTTATAGAAGTTCTGACAAAAATCGTGTACTAAATTTCTATGGTTTTGTAACAATTACCCGATACAAATAATAAGTAATATCGCTTACTGTTGACGAACTAATTATCCTAATTTTTTGTAGAATGTCAAACAAATTTAATATAAAAACTTGAAAAAAATGTGAATGGAGAAGTAAGATTATACGTAAAACAAATGTGAACAAACTATATAAAGGCTAAAGTCGGGTTGAGCCGACTATATGACCAATTTTGTTCGAGCAGAATAAGCAAACATACTGTGATTCTAAATCTTAAATTTGAAGTCGCAACGTTCTATCTAACGTTCTCTACTTAATTTCATAACGATCGGATGTTAAAGAAAGCCTCTAAACTCATTAATCCCGAATTGTAAGGAACATATACGGGTATATGGGGGCTATATATAAAAATCTGAACCGATTTTCTTCAAACTTGTCAAAGTTCGTTTCTCTAGCAATAAACTTCTCTGCCAAATTCATAACTATCGGATGTTAATAAAGCACTTTGATAAAAAATCTGAAGGAATTTATATGTAGGGCTATATTTAAATCTTAGCCGAAAGAAACTCTTCTCTCCCAAAGTTCATGATGACCCAATGTTAAATAAAGTATATATCGATACCAAATCGAAAGGAACGTATATATGGGGGCTATATCTAATTCAGAACCAATTTCGTTCAAAATTTACAATGTTCATTCCTGGTTCATTTGTGCCAAATCTAGTAATGTACGATGTAAAATACTAGTTCTATCGCGATTTCAAATGTCAAATATATCTATATCTAAGTCTGAAATTCTGTACCGTTCGTCCTCGTTGCGAAAATATTGTCCGTGCCAAAATTCTTCCGGATTTTGTCTAGAATTGCGACCTGTACTTTAATTAAAAAGTTTACATGTACAGCGGACGGACGAATAGACATCGCTAGATCGAATCAGCAGGTGGTTTTGAGTCTATCCGTATAGTTTAGGTTAGATTAGAGTGGCAGCCGTATTTTTTTTTATACAAGCTCACATAGACCAGTTTAGGTCACTAGTGTTACCACGGGCTGAAAAATGCCCCTCACCGAACCCAACCTGTTTGATATACAAATGTATCGATAGTACGAATAGATCTGTTAGAAAGGCCGACCCCAGTATGTCCAGTCGTCGTTTACTCAAAGCAGGGCAGTCGCATAGCAACTGATCAATGCTCTCCACTTCTTCCTCATCTCCACAGCTTCTGCAGAAGTCATTAGAGTCAATACCCAATCTTTTGGCGTGTTGGCCGATCAAGCAGTGTCCCGTCAGAACTGATACTAACGTAGACAATATTTGCCTCTCTAGTGCGAGGAGATATTTTGATCTTCTCAGGTCATACCTTGGCCAGATTTGTCTAGCTACCCTGCAGGTGCCGATTTCTGTCCATCTTTCGTTGGACTTCCTGTATATGTACTATCCGTATACTTTAAGGTGGTTCTTGCTCTGGGTCTAGTATTTTAATGCGTTACAAACATCTGGACCAAAAAAAATTATAATAACCTCAGAATCGGAAAATAAAAAACCTTCTTCAAGTGATTAGTAGAAAAGGAAACCAAATAAAAACCAGTAAGGAAAGGCTAAAGTCGGGCGGTGCCGACTATGTTATACCCTACACCACTCTCGTAATATTGAATAACTCTGATATATAAATTTTGTAATTCATGTATAAATTGTTTACATAAATTTACTTTTGGGACATTTTATACTTAAATAATACCCTGTACCACAGTGTGGTGTAGGGTATAAAAACGATTGTTTCTAAAGAGCCAAATCGGATGAAACATATGTATATATGGGAGCTATAGCTAAATGTTAACCGATTTTCTTCAAATTCGGCAATGTTGGTTCATGGATCAAGAAACTCTACGGATGTAAAATACAGCTTTTATAGGACTAAATGGCCAAATCGGACGAAACATATATATGGGAGCTATAGCTAAATCTTAACCGATTTTCTTCAAATTCGGCAGTGTTGGTTCATGGATCAAGAAACTCTACCATTATAAATTTCAAAATGATTGGATGTAAAATACAGCTTCTTCAGGACTAAAGAGCAAAATCGGACGAAACATATATATGGGAGTTATATAGCTAAAACTTAACCGATATTCTTCAAATTCGGCAATGTTGGTTCATGGATCAAGAAACTCTACCATTCTAAATTTCAAAACGATTGGATGTAAAATACAGCTTCTATAGGACTAAAGGGCCAAATCGGACGAAATATATATATGGGAGCTATATCTAAATCTGAACCGATTTCAACCAAATTCAATAGCGATCTTAATAGTCGCGAAATACTCTAAACTGCAAAATTTCAGAACGATCGGAGTGAAATTGCGACCTGTAGTCGACGAACAACTTTACATGGACAGACGGACGGACGGACATCGTTAAATCGACTCAGCTAGTGATTCTGAGTCGATCGATATACTTTAAGGTGGGTCTAGCTGTGTTATTTTCAGGTGTTACAAACATCTGCCGTGAAACAAACTTATAATACCCTGTACCACAGTGTGGTGTAGGGTATAAAAATTAAATTCAAAGTTTTATTTAAATATAAATAATACCTTACAATAAAAATTTATGCATATGTTTTTCGTAAAATAAAAATGGAAGATTTCAAACGATTTTGGTAGAAAAAAAAAAATTATTGTAGTGGCAACACTGCGTGCCACACAGCAAATGAAACAATTGAATTGTTGCGAGAAAAGTTTGGAGATTCGATTATTTCAAGAAATTGTGATATTGAATGTGATAAAGACTATTTCTTGTGGGGTTATTTGAAGACATTGGTCTTTCGACATAAACCAGACTCTCTTCACCCCATTCATGACATACGACTTGATTTGGTGAAAAAGTGCTCGAAAATTGGGTTAATCGAATTCGTTCCTGCAGAAGAAGTCGTGTAGGCCATTTGAATGACGTTTTATTTAGAACTTAATTGTATCGATGTTACTTCACATTACATAAAAAACTTTTAAATTTCCTTAACAATAAGTTTGTTTTTTTTTTCAAAGAAATCATATCACTCTTATTGGAAAACTCTTTCTTTTTCGGTGAATGCCACAAATCAACTAGATCGCCTCACCTTAGAGAGGGGGGTATATGTATATCATTTGCTACTAGCCAAAAGTGTAATGCTTTTATAGTACCTGGAGTTCAGAGAAATGTGGGCGTTATTGGCACGCCCCTTTAGTTGCCTGCCACATAAATGGACTATTTTGCACCAATAGTTAACAGCTTTTAACTTTAATACCAAATTTATAATAATTTATTTAAATAGTTTAAATGATTATAATTTATTTAAAAATAAAAAAATTTATTTACAAATATTTTTTGGGACTGAAGGTGAGGGGATTCTTAAGTCGGTTTACCCAACTGAATTTTCTTAGCTACAAATAAACTATTAGTATATGTGGAATTACATAAAATCCGGATAGATAGTATAGAGGTTATAGCAGACAACCCTAGGCTCTTATTTCTGGGAGGAGTTAGCTAACATGGCTGATGTTGGAATCCGCCAATGTTGAAGCTTCTTAAAACAATCAAATTGGTTCAACCAGAGGGGCTAGGGATAACGTATGTTTTCCCTTACGTTGCTGTGGTAACTCTATGGACTGTATAGTCTAAGTGAGTCTGTTTTACAGGCTGCCACTCTTAACCTAACATAACCCTTTGTATGATAGGTATTAGAAGGAGTGAACCGATATGATCCATCTCCGAAATGACGTAAAATCTCCTAAAACGGATTTCCGCCTAACCCATTTGGAGTCATAGGTAACTCCTTCGGCCCGTAGCAAACAAGAAACTTAAGTTATAGGTAATTGTGTCCATTTATGACACTAGAAAAATCAAAAGCTGAGTTAATTTAATTATAAATAATATAACAAAAAAAACTTTCATTACATCAATGAACACCCAGTAATGCAACAGTTACATGTATGCAATGAAGCTTTTTTCTTTCAATGTAGTACGCTAGGATAATTCTAACTCGTTATATATTGTTTATTTTTTGGAAACTAATTATATGTCACCCAACACAAATCACCCTTTGAAAAAACCTAAAAAAAATCCCTAATGGCGGCGAACTAGTAGAAGGGTATACGAAAAAAATCTATTTTCCAAGAGTACTACTTATATTTATAAGTCATTTTCATTAGAGCATCATTGCTTTTCGCAAAATGAAATGGTGAGTTTCTGGATAGAAATTCCTACTACACGTTTAACCTATTTACAATAACATATTTCAAAAAATGTCTCTGTTAACCAAAATATTTGCAAACCTGTTTCATATTCAAAGACAAATTTTTAACATATTTTCGAGTTACAGTATTTCCCGACAACCACATCACAACGCTACTAAATTGAGGTCCACAACAATCGAACGAACCGCAGCCATTGGTATGTGAACGCGCAAGCGCTGTTGTTATTTGTTTTTTTCTTTTTTTTTTCATTTTGGCAATCAGCCAATTTTAATCAAATAAAAACATACAAAACCACCGTATGGACAAAAAGCTTTTTGGGTAAGATAAGACAATAAGAAGTTTAACCAAAGGTACACACATATACAAGTACGTACTTTGATATCCCCTCAAACCCATAGATAATATGGAACCACTGTTAATAACAATAAGTGGCAGTTTTTTCGTAGGTAGCTGAAGTGCGCAGTCGCAAATGTTTTGATACGTAGTTTCGAATTTGCAGAGTGCAAAACTAAAAACACATAAAAATGGAAAAAATTCTCACTCGTTCACACATACAATTACGACTACGAGTACAAAGCGCGCAGCAGCGAGAGATCATTGATCAGCAAATTTCTCAAGTACGTTGGACACTTCCACTGCCACCTAAGCGCAAAAAAAATATGTGAGTTGAGTATGTGTGTGTGTCTATGGTGAGACGGCGTTTCGGGGTATGTTTATATATATGTATATACAGTGAGTGTTATTTAAAATCGAGATATTTAGTAGGGTAAACGTTCCTAAGTTCGGCATGTCCCAGTAGTCGGCATGTTTTTCATTTAAATGTAAATAAATAAGAATATAGACCATTTAATATTTAAAAATGACTTAGTTTGCATTGCAAATATATTCATCTTTCTCATTCTAAAGTTTATTTTGTACTGAGCTGTTTATTTTAGCGTCATTTTTGTGTCATTCAGTTGGGGTTTTTCAACACGCGCGGATGTGTTTTTTTGTTAGGGATTTTTTAGTGCATAGACCATTTTAAGAAGGTAAGTAATAAAATTAATTTAAAAGATATTTGAACAAAAAGTGTTTCTGAGGGTAGATTTTTTTTAAAATATTATGTTAAATGTGCAAAATTTATTAAAAATTAAATATTTTTCTTATTTTAAACGGTGCCGATATTAGGGCCACAATTTCTTCAAAATTTCCAATAGTCGGCACCCCAATGCCGACTATTGGAAAATACAAGTTTTTTTCTGATTTCACTCAAATTTCATAAAATGGTTAATATTGTATTGCTCTTCTACACGGTTACAAAAAAAATGAGCAAAAATTGAATATACCCAATAGTCGGCATAGTCTTTATCAAGCATATCATGGCCTGCCGACTATATGACAATACATTTCCTAAAGTCGGCAGTAGATTTTGTTCTTAATTTTTGTTAAATTTAGTCTACTAGATATCCAGAAATGTGATAGCATTTTGAAATCTAGAGATAGGTATTTATAATTTCTTAACATTTCAGGCTTTTTATAAATTCAAACTATGACTTCGAAAGGAAAAAGACCAATACACCAATATTCCGAAGAATCCCTAAAGAGCGCGTTATATGATATTAGGGAAGGTTTAATATCTATATTAGGAGCCAGTAAAAAATATGGTGTTCCACGCTCAACCATACAGGATAGAATTCATGGACGCGTTGCAGATGGCGCTAGAAAAATGGGACCGCCAACAATTCTAACAAGTGCCGAAGAAAACCGTTTGGTGAAGTGGTGTCATGACCTTTCGAAATGTGGATTTCCATTAAAAATTGATGACTTGCGGAACACTGTTCAAGCTATTATCAAGGAAGATTCTCGAGTTACACCATTTATTAATGGTCGGCCAGGTAGAAAGTGGTATTTAGGGTTCCTAAAACGACATCCTAACTTAGCTATTAGAGAAGCTGAAGGTATCTCTAAAGGTCGAGCAGTAATAACGGAAGGAAGCATACGGAAATGGTTCGATGAATTAAAAAAATTTCTTATCGAAGAAAATGCTAGTAAAATTTTGGAGGACCCATCCCGTATATTTAATGGAGATGAGACGAGTTTTTCATTGTGTCCTAAAACAGGCAAAGTTCTCGCTCTAAAAGGATATCGTAATGTGTATTCCATACAACGAGGCAATGAGAAAGAGACTGTCACTGTACTGCTGGTTTTTTCAGCAAATGGCATGACTGTAACCCCTATGGTTGTATTCCCTTATGTGAGACCACCAAAAGATGTAGTAAACAGCATGCCAGACAATTGGTTTCTTGGAAAGTCAGAGACTGGATGGATGGTGAGCGAGACTTTTTTCGAATATGTAGCAAACGGTGTCCATAATTGGGTAAACGAAAACTATATTCAACGACCATGGAATTAAGCCAGTTCTGCCACGAAAATGGAATAATATTGTATGCACTGCCTCCGAATACGACGCATATTATGCAACCAGCCGATGTGAGTGTGTTTAAACCGCTAAAATCGGAATGGAAGAAAACCGTAAGAGATTGGCAAACGAAGCCCGAAAACAATAATAAAGTGGTTTCTAAATCTACTTTTTGCCCTCTTCTTCACAATGTCCTTACAAACATAAATTTATCTGATACCATTAAGAATGGGTTCCGAAAATGTGGTTTATATCCGTTCAATCCAGATAACGTGGACTATTCAAAGTGTGTCAAAAATCAATTAGAATCATTAACCGAAAATCGTCAGGAACCGGCTGAAAATCCTAAGGAGTCTGATTTTGATATAGCTGCTCGAGTAATAAATTTGATAGCTCCTAACTTGCGTGAACGTGGCATCGATTCCAATATTATACTAGAAGAAATCGGAGCGTTAAAAAAAATGAAAATAATGAGAATATCGCAATAATAAGTGACATTACGATTCAGGCGGGTACGTATGTTATCGATGCAGATGGTGTTTTAGAAAGGGCATCACCAGTTGCACCTACAACTAATAATAACTCCTTTCAAACTGACGATTGCGTGGCTGAGATATTAGAAAATGTAGCTGAAACAAACAAAGAAAACTCGTTCCTATCTATTGACTGCCCGTCTCGAAGTACATCAATCAATAGCTTTATTAACAAAAATAGCAGCTTGTTTAAACCTATTAGCAGTTCATCTCCAGTTCCAGGTAATTATTGAATAAATCTTAATGAAATTTTTCCTTCATTTTGAGTATTTTTATTATCTACCTACATATGTATTATTAAAATTCAACAGGAACAACATCATCAACTAATAGTACAACTCTTATGTCCCCAACTTTCGAGAAGCATCTGTACTTTCCTAAAGCATCGACTTCTGCACAAACTAAAACAAAAATTAAGGCCCCTAGTGCTATATCCGCTATAGCTTGGAGACAGCATATGTGCTCCAAGGAAAACGAGAAATTAGCTAAAGCCGACGCTATACAAAAACGAAAATTAGAACGTCAAAAAAAAGAAAGAAAAAGACTCTAAACAAGTAAAAACTAAAAAAGAAAACGAAAACAAGTATGCGGATCTTGTGATAAAGATTTGGACACTGATGCTGAGGATGATGGTTTAAAAAACGTGGGATGTGATTCCTGTCCCCAATGGTTCCATCTCAAATGCACTGATTTGAAAAACCTAATGTACGACGAAATTGTTGACATGGCTTTTGTTTGTAAAACATGCACTAACTTCAACGACTAGAGAAAAGTTCCTAATGCCTACCTATATAGAATTTTTATATAGGTATTTTATAAAATTTTTACTTTGTACCTAAAAAAAATGTGATTAAAAATGAAACTGAATTCCTAAAACAGACTGAGTTCCTTCTAAGTATAAGTTTTTTTTAATAGTTTTTTATGTGTTTAAAAATGAAGTGAAATATTAAAGATCTCGTATATATAAATGCATATAGTATGTAAGAATGTAAACAAATTTCATTAAAATGAATAAAAATTTGAGTTTTTGTTGATAATTTTGCAGTTTTTCATTAACCAAATTACTATGCCGACTTTAGGATCAAAAGATGCCGAATATTGGGAACTGGGTGCCGACTACTAGCAAAAACGCTGTTTTTTAAAAAACTTCAAATTAATATAATTAAATAATTAATTGTTTGAAAACAGTTAATTACATTCGAAACTATAGCCCTTGTCGATGTAGAATATACAGTTTTCATCCCAATATCATGCTCACAAACGTAAGGACACAAGTTAAAAAAAAAAAAAAGTTAAACTGCCGACTACTGGTACACTTACCCTATTACTTGGAAAAAGTAGTTTTCTTAGTATTCAGAGTAGTCTTTTTTTGATTAAAGAAATAAAGATTAATCCATATTAAATTGGCAAATACACTGTGCAACAAAATTTTGAAGTATAAGCTCGATAAAACCAGAATACACGTTAAATTAAAGAAAATTATGAGGACTACAAATGTTGCACAGAAAAAAAAGTATTAATGGCAAATGATTTTTTGACCTTACCCCAAATAGAATTTGCATTCGAATCGTTCCCAATAGCAGTTGCTATTTGTTGCGACTACAAAAGTGCTGTTGCCTCAAAAACAATTCGGCAAATGCAAAAACAGTTTTACCAAAAGAAATTGTCTTTACCGAAAATACAATTCGGCAACTTCAAAAACATTTTTCACTGTTAGGTTTTATTTTTATTTATATGGAATACAGTGAGAAAAAGAAAATTAAAAATTTTTCATGGATACAAAATTACAAGTTTTTTTTTTTTGTTTTTTATATGTGTATGTTTTGCCTGACAAAGCAATTCATAAATAAATAAAGTGTAGTGTAGATATATATCTGCCAATGTTTTGTATAAAACGTCTGTCTAATATAATATAATATGTACTTATTAAGCTGTTACTTAACTAAATTCTCTTAACAGGAAATTTCTATAGTTATAGGCATATTTCAAAAAATTTAATAAGCGGTCCCAATTATCTTCATGGCCATCAAGAATAGAGACGATGTCATTATTCGTTAAACCATTTTTCCCAAAGGAAGATACTCGAAATTCCGCTAGAACGGGGCAAACTCCAAGAAAATGTTGTAGGGTTTGAAATTCATTTAAGTTGCACAATTTACACATTGTATCCACATATTGAGCCCCGAATTTGTTGCTATTAAGTTCAATTAATCCACAACTTGCCTTGAAAATCCATTTAAGTTTTGTTGGGTTCATATTGTCGGTTATGTATGTTTGACCTTTGGTGTAATCTAAATATTTGTATATACGAGTAGGGCTTTCCATCTTCTTTTGAAGTCTTTCATTTAATTTGTTGTAGGTTAATTTAGATATGAAATCGGAACAAAAAGTGTCCCATTGCCATTCTGATGGTATTTGTTCCGGCCAATCTACTCCAAGTGCGCTGGACTGCTCCTTTAATCCTTTTGTCCATAAGAGTCCTCGTTGAAATAACACTCTGGAGAGCTTATACGGTAGTCAATCGTAGTTGTATTGAAAAAATGTTTTGTGTATGTATTTAAAGTGTAGTTTCAGAGTAAAAAAATGACTGTCTTCAGCATTCGTTTCGAGCATTAATACATAATTGGGAGTAAAGCTTGGTAAGTTCAATATTTTCTTCATAAAATATCTTTGGAATTTATTGACTTCCTCGTAATAGCTATATCCCCAGACTTGTGCCGCGTATGATTGAATGGATCTACATACAGCCATATATACTTTCCATTTTGCACTCATGCTAACATTGTTTTTGCCGATAAAATCTCTCCAAGTCGAACTAATTGCGCCTTTGGCTTGTATAGTTCTGTTTTCAATATGCTTGGTAAAGCTCAATTTTGTTGTGAATATGACACCCAAATACTTGTATTCTGATGTTATTTTTACAAGATTATTATTAAAAACCCAGTTTTCGTCTCTTCGCAATCGGCCACCATTTCTGAACACCATATCATGGATACAATAAAAGCTTTATGGTTAAAGTCAGTGTTCAGAAAAAAAACAGTACGTTATAGGAACGGTTCCTTCAGAGAACACTAACGTTATTTATTTTTTTAGTGTTACTGTTCGCGAACGGTACCACTATGATAACGTACCGTTCTTAGAACACGACGAACGGTACACTACGATAACGTACCGCTCATACGTTGTAGTGATACTGTTCTTTTGAACAGAACACTAACAGTATCACTACGTTTAGCGTTCCGTTCTTTTTTATATTCGACACCACAGGTCGCAAATATGAAGCAATCTTATTGAAAAATGGAACAGAGTTATTTCTTAACCCAGGGACGATCCCTGGGTTAAGAAATAACTAGAGAGCGCTTTTTTTAACCGACCAAGCTGAAATTTAAATATTTGTACCGTGTATTACATTCAATCGTGCCTAGTGAATGTTAGGCATATCGGTCCATAATTTAATATAGCCCCCATACGAAGGTACCTTTCGATAAGACATATTCACGCTCTAGAGAGAGCATTTTTTAACCGATCATGCTGAAATTTATATATTTTTACTTTGTGCACAAGCTGTATTTTGTATGCTTTCAATTTAAGATCTCGACGTAGAAATGCGCCAAGTCGTTCCATACGTCAGTCCTAGTTGCTGCGAAAGGCGCCGAATCGACTCTCCACGGTCTTCGTGTACCCTCTCAGCTACGGCCGCTACATTTTCTTCACTGCGTGCTGGACGTTGTCTATTCGGTCGAATATTATCCAATAATGAATGCTGGGTCTCAAGATGGGTGATGGTGTTGCGAATAGTACGCTCAGTACGCCGATTATGTTGACCATAAGTTGAGCGAAGTGCACGAAACACATTCCTCACAGAACGTGAATTTTCGTAATAAAGTTGAACGATTTGTAAACGTAGTTCAGGCGTAAGTAAGTCTTTCCATGATTAAATGCCACACAATACTTAACAAAAATAACATGACAGCATGACACGACTCACACGAAACCTTTAAAAAAAGGCTATTGAAAAATGTCAAATCGGGTGTAACATATATGGGGGTTATATGAGTGGACCAATACACTGTGCAAAATTTTCAAGGTCATCCAAAGTTAACATCGTTCTTACTCCAGTTTCTGAAAGTGCTTATCGAAAGTAACATAATGCGATTTGGGTTTTTCTGGTTTATCTCCAGTTCGGATTTTATAGTATCGTGAATATTTTAGCTGAAACTTTTTTTCTGACAAAATGTAATTTTTCTAACGGCTATATCTAGATAACCGATCGTAATTTTGTTTTATGGCCGTTATCATAACTACGAGTATATCTACAATACAAGACTAAGGGAAAAAATATGTAAAACAAACTGGTTTGAAAAGTGCTTCAAAATCGCAAAATTGTCGAGAAATTGTCAATTTTTTGCGACATTTCTGCATACAATTTATCATAACTCGGAAACGACTTGACCAATTTGGTTGAAATAAATTTACGAAATTTTAGACGTACATTACCTTCAATCGGTACTACCGGTTTTTAATCTGGTCAATAGTTTCAGAGCTAGCTCCCCCCATATAACGGTAATGGCTCAATTTGGCTCAATTTTAATAAATCGTAAAAAACACACCTGAAAATGTGGACAAAAGACCAAGACATAACACAAACGCTTGCATGTTCGTGCAGCAATCTTATTCATTATCCACTATGTCGTATAACTAACATTAATTAATAATCATACGAACTAACGTGCATCAATGTTATCCATTATCCACTGTGTTAATTAATACTCATACAAACCACTGGTCATGCAATAACGAAGCAGTAAAGATGATTTTGATTGGAATTTCACTGTTTTATTCGTGTTTGTATTAAGTTTTGGACTTTTGTGTTTTCTGGCATATACTATAAAATTTCATGGCCAACGTTTTTTTAGAAAATTTCATACCCGCTCTCCCCATTTTTAGGTATTTTATGCACTGGTATTAAAGTTATAAGCTTACTATATACTTATAAGGTAACTTTTGGTACACAATGGTCCATTTGTGTGGGAGGTAGCAAAAGGGGAGTCCCAATAACGCCCACTTTCCTCTGGACTTTAGGTACTATAAAAGCATTACACTGTACAACATTTCAAGTATTTATATCCACTGGTATTAAAGTTAAAAACTGTTAACTTTTGGTGTAAAATGGTCCATTTGTGTGGAAGGTACCAAGAGGGGCGTGCCAATAACGGTCACTTTTCTGTGGACTCTAGGTACTAAAAAAGCATTACATTGTACAAAATTTCAAGCATTTATAATCACTGGTATTAAAGTTATAAGCTGTTAACTTTTGGTCTAAAATGGTCCATTTGTGTGGAAGGTACCGAAAAGGTAGTGGCCAATTCGCTTATTTTTCGTGACGTGTTAGCGACTAACAAACTAATACTATGTGTGAAATTTCAGAAGATTCGAGTAAGTAGTATGGAAGGTATTAAAGAATTAATATTTCACTAAAAGTTAACCCATTGTGGGGGAGGTACCACAATGAGATAGCCGGAGATAGAGAAAAATATTACCGCATACAAAATTTGAAGTAAATCGATTACTCCTTTCGAGAATTATCGTGTGCACCAGCCAGCAGACAGACAAACACACAGACAGACACGCAGACAGACGGACGGACATTGCTCAAATGACTTAAAATGACCCAAAACGGATTTTCGCCAAACATACTTAGGGTCTTAGGTCACTCCTTCGATGTGTACACCTTTGGCCCGTTGCAAATGATATATACCCTCGTATAACTAAGGCAGGGTATAAATATGACAATTATATTACGACATGTCGAGTGAGTTATATGAACAATTTAATCTTATTGTTAACAAAACAAACATATCAATGGTTATAGGCGGTAAGTACTAAAGCGTTTTTTTATGCGACACTCACTGTATGTATTTGATCGAGTAAGAGTCGTTTGTTGTATTGTTTTTTTTTCTTCTTATCTTTTTTCGAATAACCACCAATAACATCCAACATTTAAAACAAAAAAAAAACACAGAAGATGAGCAAAAGATACATACGATAAATTATAATAAATTGCTTAAAGGTTGTTTGCATCATTTTTGTTGTTGTTTTTTGATTTTTTTTTTTCGTAAAGGAGACCTACACTGTGAGACCTCGAAGTATGAACACCTTAATTAAAATATAGTCGGACCATTTTCAGAAATTGTCCATACCCTCTCACTTTAGTGAAGGAGGCTATACTCGTATATCATTACCTACGGACCAAAAGGTTTTGGGTTTTAGGACAAAATGTCCTAAAACTGATTTCCGCCGAAGATACTTGAGGTCGTAGGTCACTCCATCGATGTGTTACACTGGTGCGAGCGATAACACTCGAAAAGAGTTAACTGAATGACTTCAAATTTGGTGTGTGATAATATTTTTTTCAATCTCAGTTCGAAGATGGGTCATATTATTCCACTTCTTCTAGTACCTCCCTCACAAAGGGTTAACATTGAGTAAAATATTGATTCTCTAAAAACTTCTATCAGCTTCAGGGAAATGGGCGAAGTGCTCCCGCCCCTTTTGGTACCTTGCACACAAAGAGACCATTTTCCATGTTCCACCCAAAACTGGCAAAAATTTTTCAGAATTTCGAGTCGACGGGGCAACATTTTTTTCAGAATCGAAATCACCATAAATGTTTTCATATTTTTTTGATAGACTGACAAAGAATGGACAATTTTTTTCTGGCATATCTCAGATCGCCTTTGTACCATATTACATTACTCATTAATTGAGGGTATACCTTAGTCGATTTATCCGACTGAATTTTTCTTACTTGTTAATATAATACTTCAAACATTAATACGTTCGAAACATTTTGTGATAGGCGCAAAAATACGTTCGTCTCTTAAGTCTTTTGATCTTCGTGGAGAAAGTATGTTGCTTAAGTCTTTCACATTGTTGTTTCCCAAACATACTGATTCTTTAATTATACCCTCATTTTAGTGGATGAGACTATATACATCATTTGCTACGGGCCCTAAATATGTTCGGCGGAAATACATTTTGGAACTTTTTAAGTAATTTGGGCAATGTTCGTCCGTCTGGCTGGAGCGCACGCCGTGACTTCAAATTTGGTATGTAATAATATTTTTTTCTATCTCCTGCTAAATTAAAAGGTGCAACATATTCCTAGCGAAATACTCTGTAATTCCACACATAGTAATATGTAGTTTGGTACCCCCCAATATTTAAAAATGTTTTTCTATAGGATTGAAGCCATTTAAAAACCATGAACATTTTGCTTTGGTTGTATACAGTTTTGTTCAAAATAACAACGTTTCTTATAATAACACTTTGCAGCAAACATTTTTATTTTGTGTCCGAGACCTAAAAACCTTTTTTTGTACCGATTGTTTTTTTATGATAGTTTTTTCTAAAATTCCAATTTTCATGGAAGTTACCTTTAGTATTTAGACCATATATTTTTAAGTTAAAATTAAAGGAAATTATAAGGGCTACAAATGCTGAAAAAATCACTCTCACGTAGAGGCGGAAGTTTAGTAATTGTCGTTAAAATAAATAGAAAAAATATTTTTAAAATCGCTTAGTTTGTCCCATTTTTTGAAAGGTAGCATCCTAACGAGGAAAACAATGCCTATTTGCAAAAAGTCTATGGATAAATGCATAAATTACGACCCATATTGCAAAAATAGGGAAATCCAAAAAAAAATATTTTTTATATTAATTATTTTGGCAATTTTGTTTGGGAGGTACCAAAATGGGCATGGCAATATCGACCATTTTCTGTGTATTATAAAAACATTACACTGTACAAAATTTCAAGAGATTGTATGTGCAGGAATCGAAGTTATGGGCCTCTAACTTTTTGTGCAAAATGGTACATTTGTATGGGAGGTACCAAAAGGGGCGTATTAATAACGCCCATTTGGCATGGGGCTATAGGTAGTGTAAAGGCACTACACTCCACAAAATTATAAGTATTTGTATGGACTGGAATCAAAGTTATAAGCCGTTAACATTTTGTGCAAAATGGTCCATTTGTATGGGGGGTACCAAAAGGGGCGTGGCAACTCCGCTCATTTTTCAAGGTGATAGCGACCAACAACTAATACTATGTGTGGAATTGTTAAAGATTCTGAGTAGCAGTATAGAAGTTATGAGATAACCAATATTTCTCTAAATTGTGAGCCTTTGTTGAGGAGTTACTCGAAGGATTGGACCAACATAGTCTATCTTTGATCTTAGACTGAGATAGAAGAAAATATTGATACATACCAAAATTGAAGTCAATCGGTTAGTCCTACCGATAGGCTGAAGGACATTGCTAAAATGACTTTAAATGGCCCAAAACGGATTTCCGCCAAATATTCTTGCCCAACCAAATCTTGGTAATTATTTGTAATTGTCATTACAATTGACATTACCAGGTAATGATATCTCCTTATCGCCAGCATTACTTTGGGTAAATAAATAACGACTAACTAAAAAATGACAAAAATTAGATATTGCTAGTAATTTAATTTAGAGAATCTGATTCGAATTTTCTTAAAAGATTAACGTATACATATACGTTCTTGTTGGTATTCAGTTAAATCATTTAAAGAAAAGTTTATAAATTCAAATTAGATTACTAGCTATAACTTATTATTCCCTCACCTTAGACAGGCGGGTATATATCATTTGCCATGAGCCAAAACTGTAACACATCGAAGGAGTGACCTAAGACCCCATGTATGTTTGGAGGAAATTCAATTTGGGCCATTATGAGTCATTTGAGCAATGTCCGTGTCGTGTCTTTCTGGTTGTCTGTCTGCTGGCTTGTGCGCACGATAACTCTCGAAAGAAGGATCAAGGATTGACTTCAAATTTGGTATGCGGTAATCTAGCATCTATCTGTATCTTCTAGTAGTTCATAGTAGTTCATTCATATTTCGTGAAATATTGATTCATTAATAACTTCTATGCTACTTATTCGAATCTTCTGAAATTCCACACATAGTATTAGTTTATTAGTCGCTATCGGCAAAATTCATTAAATTGCCACCTCCCATTTGGTACCTCCCACACAAATGGACCATTTTGCACCAAAAGTTTATTGCTAGTAGCTTTAATATCAGTTCATACAAATACTTGACATTTTGTACAATGCGTTTATAGTATCAATAGCCCAGAGAAAAGTTGGCATTATTGACACGCCCCTTTGGTACCTCCCATAAAAATGGACTATTTTCCACCAAACAAAAGTTAACAGCTTAGAATTTTAATATCAGTGCATACAAATGCTTGGAATTTTGTACAGTATAATGATTTTATAGTACCTAGAGTCCAGGGAAAAATAGCCGTTGTTGGCGCGCTCCTTTGGTACATCCCACACAAATGGAATATTTTGTACCAAAAGTTACCAGCTTATAACTTGAATACCAGTTCATACAAATACTTGAAATTTTGCAACTTTAATACCAGTGCATACAAAAACTTGAAATTTTGTACGGTGTAATGCTGTTATAAAGGGTCCGCCAAATAACTTCAGGCTTCAACTCCTGAACCAATTGGACTTTGTATGGCGTCATACCAAGGTCTTTATGCAAAATTCTTCTCAATGATGTCTCCGAAATGTTCAATTGTTGAGAACGACGGCGAATTGATGTTGATGGCGCTTCACGCACACTTTCTGCCACAGCAGCAATATTCTCGGGTGTACGCACTGTTTTTGGCTTTTCACGCTTTGGTTTATGGATGAGGATGCCAGTTTCTTTCACTTTTTTCACAAGATAACGAACATACGGAGCTGACGGTGCTTCTCTTCTTCCAAAATCCGTACGCAATTTTCGCACACATTCTGCAACATTACCACGATTTTCAAAGTAATGTCGCAATATTCGCAATATACACATATTCGTTCAGCGGAAGGATAAAACTAATTATCTGTCAAATCAGACATGAGCTAAGTGTTACCATTCACGAAATAAGCACTAGTTGAAAAAAAACGTTACATAGCGGATCCTTTAGTATCTAGAGTCCAGAGAAAAGTGGCCGTTATTGGCACTCCCCTTTTGGTACCTCCCACACAAATGGAACATTTTGTACCAAATGCAAACAGCTTTAATTTTAATACCAGCACATACTTTAAAGTCATTTAAATTGATAATAATTTAATTAAAACAAAAAAATAATTTACGAATATTTTTTGGGACTTAGGTGAGGGGATTCATAAGTCGGTTTACCCGACTGAACTTTCTGACATTTTTTTTTTTTTCTAAATTTATTTAGTCGTTATTTATTTACCGAAATTAATGCCTGTGGTAACGACATGTACTTACCAAGATTTTGTTGGGATTATATTTAAGTACTTAATTATTAAGCGATTTTCCTATTAATCGCGTGATAGGCCAGTGGTTATGATGCTAAACTAATAAACCATGAGGTCGCGAATTCAATCCCACCTCCGAGAAAAAATAATTTTTTCCTCATATGACGACATCAATCGATAATCACTCTCCTCCCAAACTTACGCTCTTCCACTTTCTCACCACATGCCACCACTGATGGTGGTGAACAAACAATAGCAACACAGAAATATCTACTACTACACACAAACACACTCATAAAAGCATTACTTACGTCAACGCTTACTTTTGAATAATTGTAAGCCTGTGGGTAAGTGCTTATTTTTCAGCTTTTGGTATGCTTGAGTGGAAGCACTTTCCTCCAATGACATGCATGTGTAAAAATAATTCGAAGGGAGGCCAAATTACAGGCTGTTACTAGTTTTCAATTAATCTTACCCGTCAGGTTATTTGGTAATGGGAAATGTTGCTGGGTTGGGGTCTCTTAGGTCACTCCATCGATGTGTTACACTTTTGGCCCGCAGCATTTGATATATGAGTCATTCCATACCAAACGAGACGATTTTTGACATCACTATTTTTGATTGCTTCGAAATTTTTTTTAAGTATTATTTACCTACACGGGGAAAAATCGTCATTTTTGATATGTTTGAGTTGAAACAAAATATACTTGGAGACGATTTTTTTAAATATTATATATTTGTTAACAAATAAATTTTATTTGAAAATCAAGAAATTTTGTTTGGAACGCATATATTAATATATTAGAACATAATTTATTTGCAAACTGACTTTCACAAATAAAATATGTTTTTACACACAAACAAAGTTATTGTTTAAGAAGTTTTCCAAATATATATTTTTTAAAACTTTACTGATTTATTCCAATTTTAGTTAGTTTTTTCCAATTTTCCAATATATTTACAAAGATTATACCATTTAAGTTTTTATTAAATTTTAAAAACATATAAAATGTACAAAAAAAATCTGAAAACCAGAAAACTTGTCTTTAAATTAGGCATTATTACATTGCCAAAATACATAAATACAAATTAAACTTTGTTTTGGAAATACTAGTTCTAAATAAAAAAATATTAGAGTGCGAACATATTTTTGTTTAGAACAATATCCTCCCAAACATATAATATTTGTATGTGTCAAATATTATATATTTGGAAATATAGATATGTTTAGGGTACTCCTAAACATATGTATATTTCAAGCCGAATATGTTTGGGACAATATAATCAATTTTTTTCAGCGTGTAAAAATATCTTAAACGTAGTTCAAGAAAAAATTTTAAATAAATTTCTTTAAGAGTTATGAGCAATTTAATGTTAACGAAATTCCCTTTTTTTCTAAAAGGTGTGTTCATTCTTTACCTTGTATCTCCTGAAATACGTGGCCGATTTTAATGTGTTATACCTTGTATTGAAGGTAATTTCAGCTACTACAACAAACATATAGTAAACACTGCAACAAATATACTAATTTTTAATCTTTTTGCCCTTTTATACTTTCTATTGCGATTTTCAAAGTGATTACACCCTTCGATGTTTTTGAAATTTTAATGTCGTGTTCTTAGATGTCTTTGTTAGATACTGTATGAATTTGGAAGTGGTGAATTGATGGGAACTATTTTTTACGATTTTTTATAAAAAAACAATTTGCATAATTTCTGTGAATGTGCTTAAAAAATTAACAGAATGATTATCTTTTAGCCATTAATTTATTAAAACAGTAATAACAATAAAACATTTAAGATAAGAATAAGAATTATTAATAATCAGTATACTTATGTAAAAAGATAAATAAAAAATGTATGAGAAATATTCGAATCAATCTATTTTCAGTAAAAATGAAGAAAATGGGTATAAAAATATTCATCAATGTACACCGTCTTAACACAGTACTTTTCGGAAGTTGACGTTGTCTGAACTCTAATTTTTTTTATCGGACAATGGAATGTATGCCTGGTACTTTTGAGTTCAAGAAATTACTTTTTTTTATTTTTGCTTTGTTTTTTTTTTTTGGAATTGTCGAATTGAATGTGAAAAACGGACTAACAAAGTTATTGCATTTTTTTCTACATCAAAAAGTGAAATCTAGGTTGGTGTGATTTTAAAAAAAATTTCATCTCAGAGTATAGTTTAACAAGTACTTTCTTATCTTTTGACTCTTGCTATTGTGTAATGAGTTTTGTTGTTTAAATATCAAGCCATCGCTGATTTTTGCAAATAATTTTGCAAAATTTATTGTTGTTATTGTTATATTAATAAACAAACGGCTTAAAATTATCATTCTGTTAATTATTTAAAGCACATTCCCAGAAATTATGCAAATGTTTTTTTTTTATAAAAAATCGTAAAAAATAGTTCCCATCAATTCACCACTTCCAAATTCATACAGTATCTAACAAAGACATCTAAGAACACGACATTAAAATTTCAAAAAAATCGAAGGGTGTAATCATTTATAAAAACCCAATAGAAAGTATAAAAGGGCAAAAAGAATAAAAATTGGTATATTTGTTGCATTGCTTACTTTAAGTTTGTTGTAGGTATAACATGTTAAAATCGGTCAAGTATTTCAGGAGATACACGCTAAAGAATGAACACACCTTTTAGAAAAAACCATAATTTCGTCAACTTTAAATTGCTCATAACTCTTAAAGAAATTTTTTTTAATTTTTTCTTGAACTACGTATAAGATATTTTTAGGTAAATAATGCATACACAAAATTTCGAAGCAATCAAAAATAGTGATGTCAAAAATCGTCCCGTTTGGCATGGAATGACTCATATACCCTTGTCCATTTCTACATTTATCCATTTCTTCAAAAATCTTTGCTTTCTCCGGATGCTAGCTTTAAGCATCTATTAGAACAAACATTTTTTGGCGATTTTTTTCTATTTTTATGATTTTTTCGTGCCAGCAAAAAAGTATTTTTTTAAAACAAATCAATTTTTTTTTATTATTTTAACGACAGGTGCTAAATTATGCTGAAAGTAATGCTAAAAAAAGTGAATAAAAATATTTTTTCGCATAAAATGTTAAGAAACTTTGTTCAGCATATTCTTAACTACATTATTGCCAATTATAGTAAAGCGGTATTACCAAGTCTGAGTTAGTTGTTGGACAAAAGGTGATGACACCTTTTTCGAGGGGCCAACCAATTTCGCCAAACCGAGTATAGGGTTATACTACCCTTTGGTAGTAGAATCGAACATATACTATCAAGTCCGTGTATTTTTCAAATAGTGTTCATTTGTTGCATAGTGTTATTATTGGAGAAAATTTCATTTCTCTGTGATTATTAATTTTAGATTCCGAGGGCTCGGAAAAAAATTAAAAACTTTTCTTTGCAATTGTCTCGAGGAAAGCTTTCATATTCCGCCACGCATCCGCGAACTTTTTTTTACATGGAGGCCAACCCAGTTTAATATACTTATACATATTACAATATTAAAAACTTTTTCTGATAGGTGAATAAATGCGTTCGTCTCTTAAGTCTTTTGATCTTCGCGGAGGATGTACGTTCCTTAAGTCGTTCACATATTTGTTCCCCTATCTTGCTGATTCTTTAAGTAAACCCACACTTTAGTGGAGGAGGGTATTTATCATTTGCTAGGGGCCAGAAGTGTAACTCACCGAAGGAGTGACCTAAGACCCCATGTATGTTCAAATTTTAAGTCATTTGAGCAGTGTCCGTCCATTTGTATGTCTGTCTGTAACCGATTGACTTAAAATTTGGTATGTGGTAATATTTTTTTCTATCTCCGGCTAAGTTCGATGATGGGCCATATTGGTCCACTCCTTCTAGTACCTCCCACACAAAGGTTAATATTTAGTGCATTATTGATTATTTAATAACTTCTATTCTACTTATTTGAATCTTCTATTATACACATAGTATTAGTCACTATAACCTCGAGAAAAATGGGTGAAGTTAACTCGGCCCTTTTGGTACCGCCCACACAAATGGACCATTTTACACCAAAAGTTAACTGCTTATAGCTTTAATTTCGATTTATGGAAATACTTGACAATTTGAAAAGTGTAATACTTTTATAGTACCTAGAGTCCTGTGAAAAGTGGGTGTTATAGCCATTCCCCATTTGGTATCTCTCACACAAAGGTACCATTTTGTACGAAGTTTTTAACTTTAATACTATTGCCTACAAATAAAGGGTTTTCCAACAAGAGGTGTTATTTTGGTATTCAGAGAAAAATGCCATTTTTTGAGATAAATGATCGGATGTTTATTTCGTAATAAAGAGGAATGTATGCCGTTAATAATGAAAGACAACATCAGCCAAATGGCCACCACGACCACGCTTACAGGACCATATCCTTTTCATGAAAGTTTTCATAACCAAATCGCAAAGTGGCTGCTCTATGTCCTCGATATCCTCACGAATTCTATTTTTGAGATCTTGAATCGACGCTGGGCTGTTGGCGTAGACCTTATCTTCCACGTGGCCCCATAGGAAGAAGTCGCAAGGTGTTAAATCACAAGATCTCGGTGGCCAATTGTGATCACCTCTTCGAGAGATATCACGGTCCGGAAACTCTTCCCGTAACAGAGCAATGGTTTCGTTGCTTGTGTGGCACGTAGCGCCGTCTTGTTGGAATTAAACGTTGTCCAGATCAATACCATCCAACTCCGCCAATAAAAAATCATTAATCATCTCTTGATAGCGCAATCCATTCACCGTAACTGTTGATCCAACCTAATTTTCGAAAAAGTAAGGTCCAATGACCCCGCCGGACCTTAAACCGCACCAAACAGTCACACGATGAGGATGGAGAGGCTTATCAACAATAACTCTTGGGTTTTCCGAGCCCCAGATGCGACAATTTTGCTTGTTGCAGTAGCCACATTTTTATCTGCAAAATTATTTTTTGCAATGACTATAGACTGACAAAGTATGAACAATTATTTTTCAACGTTGTGATGCCACGCACCCGCAATACCATATTACATTACCCACAAAGGAAGGGTATACCTTAGTCGGTTTACCCGACAGACATTTTCTTACTTGTTTTTAATATGGATACATATTTCGTGTACAATATAAAGTGACCAAGTCCTTTCTCGAAATATTTTGAATCTAAATTTCAAGACTGGTATCGTCAGAAAAGAAAGCAATTGGCAAAACTTTCGTTTGCCACTACTAAACACTTCTCTCTGTGTATCTTCTTAAATTTGGCGATTCTGGTTTATGGTATTCATTTTAAATAACAATATTTTCAACACAACAATTCATTCATACAAAATCAGTGGACACACAAATCATCTTTCGCGAAGAGATCAGTTTCTAACAAGACATTTAACATGTTTTTTTTTTTGTTTGTGGTTCGTGTTAATATTCAGCTAAAGATAATTGTTAGTTACGGTTGTAAGAGTAGACTTAGTCGAGACATTAGAGAAGGCCACAAGAAAATATACATAGTATTATTTAGGATGGGTTACAAAAGTAAGTCTGTCAGGAAGTATTTGTTCGTTGCCAAGTGCTAAAGCAAAATCTCCAGTTTGTAGTGAATCACGCGCCATATCGACACCTCCATTCTAAACTATGCTAAGTGCAAAACGGTAGTTTTTCAGAAGAGGCGATCAAAGTTTGATGAATTTTTGTGAAATTTGAAAATCGATTGACCTATACTTTTTTGCGAAAAACTTTTGATTGGGTTGACGGATACACACCAAATTTTGACTCTTTATTTTAGAAGTTAAAAATGATATCTACCTAACGACATGCTAAGTCGACTAAGCATGTTTTAGAATGCAGGCATTGATATGTTTAATAATTTGTCTTTCCAACTATTTAATAAAATATTTATTTAAATAATTCGGAATTCAAATTATTTAAATATAAAAATATTTTTTTTTTACTCGACCCAATCTATGGTACACGTGTATATGCCAATTACGTATGTTAGTTCTCAGCCAAATAATATAAATGCTAATGTTGTCTTTATGGGATTTGTTTTAACGGAAAATTTCGGTGAATTCTAGTGACTAGAACAGACGTTGTCGCCGTCGCATCTCAGCGTGGAGCGCTTCAACAATTCTGCGAAAATAATAATAAAACTGACGTAAAATGTAATTTAAAATCATTTTTTATGATAATAAAACTGACATAAAATGTAATCTAACATCAATTTTTATGAGGCTGTTAAAACTCTTTTTTTTCCATCTCAAATAAATTATAAATAAGATAAATTTCACTTTTTTCCAAGAAACCAAGACCTAAGCAAACTTTATGACATTTCTTCGAAGATGAAACAACAACTCCGAAAATTGCGATTAAAATTTAAAAAAAAAATACGCAAATTACACTTTCTTTTTTATGCTTCTCTTATAACATCTAAAATATGTCACATGTGTAAAGATTTTACTGATTTCAAGTCAAGCAAATAATGTGCATTGTGTTTGTCACCGTCACTCACTGGAAGGAACATCTATTTTATTGTCGGTAATTTGCTCACAAAATAACTCATATAGGGTAGCGAAAATTATAAATATTATATTCACAGATATAGCATTTTGGTTGTGACTAGCAATGACATTTTTGGGAATTTTCGAATTTATTTTGGGAATTATAGCTTTTACATTTATTTTATTATTTATTTCCGTTAATCAATATGTTGATAGATATGCAATAAATTAGTTTAAAATAATATATTAATAAAAATTTTTCAAAAAAAAAAACTAATGACCTTAACGCGCATTTGTATCCCCTCAACTGAGAGAGGAGGGTACTTATATATCATTTTCTACGAGCCAAAAGTGTAACACATCGAAGGAGTGACCTAAGACCCCAAGTATGTTCGGCGGTAATACGTTTTAGGACATTTTCGGCCTGTTTCTGTATTTCTCACGAAAGTCTCTGCGAACGAAAACCAGTCACTCGTTTTCGTCAGGAATTTGGTTTCTCTAAGGTTCGTTCGTTCGTTCGCCTGGCCTTACGTCAATGACGTTATAATTTAACCAATTGGAAAATAATGTAATTGCCAGATCAATAATTTCACAACTTCCGGTCTAAAAAAGCACACATTTTTCCATAGTCGACCTTAGAAAATACAACTCTGTACTCTTTACACTGGCGGTGGCCAAAAAATCAACCCTGGGTGGGTCAGCTGAGCTGAACCAAGACTCTCATTTCATTCTCTCTCTCTCACGTCTCTCTCATTGTGCACTGACGTTTTTTTTCATCTTAGCGGGCTGCCAATGTTTACTTCTTTATGCTTAAATATGTATACATATGTATACAATTTTATTATTATTGAATTGGTTTTACCATAATTATATCAATATCTACTTAGTTTTGATTTCAATAAGGTTTTTTTTTGTCCTATCATATTTTTGTTCCTATCAGTCGACAAATAAAATAAAGTGACTCGATCTGACATTTGCGTTCGCCCAGATGACAGCAAAGAGAGATAGAGAAACCAAAATTTACATTGAAATTATTACGTTTTCGTTCGAGTTCATTATCGTGCGACTTGTCGTTCTGATGGTAGTTACTGAAACCCAAATCAGCTGTTTGCCGTCTGGCAGGCGAACGAAAGCAAATTTGAGCAATGTTCTCCGTCTGACTGTCTGGCTGGAGCTCACGATAACTCTCGAACCACAGTAACGGATTGACTTCAGATATGGTATGGAATACTATTTTTTCTATCTAAGACTAAAGGCCCAACTATAATATGCATAAGCTAACTTAAGTAATTCCGTACGGAACGTGCGTTCAGTTTCGCACCGTGCTTAAGCAAATGGGTACTGAGAGAGAGCTGAGAGAACTTAACGAAAAGTTCACTTAAGTACATTATAACTTGACACATACGATACCATGCATTCGCATAGTTGCTTAAGCTAGCTTATGCATATTATAGTTGGGCCATAAGATCGAAGATGGGCCATATTGGCCCTATCCTTCTAGTACCTCCCTCACAAAGGGTTAACATTTAGTGAAATATTAATTCTCTAATAATTTTAATACTACTTATCCGAATCTTTTGTAATTCCACACATAGTAATAGTTTATCTGTCGCTATCAGCTTCACAAAAATGGGCGAAGTGGCCCCGCCTATTTTGGTACCTCCCACACAAAGGGACCATTTTGTACAAAAAGTTAACTGCTAATAACAGTATTACAGTGTAATTCTTTTATAGTACGTAGAGTTCAGAGAAAAGTGGACATTAGTGGCACGCCCCCTTTGGCACCTCCCACACAAATGGTCCTTTTTGTACCAAAAGTTAACAGCTTTTAATTTTAATACCAGTACTTACTTTAAAGTTATTAAATGCAATTGAAATAATTTCATTAAAACAAAAAAAATAAATTTACGAATATTTTTTTGGAACTCAAGGTGAGGGGATTCATAAGTCGGTTTACCCGACTGAACTTTATTACTTGTTTTAATTCCTGATTCTTGTTCTGCACATTTCTAAGTACATCTGTGGAAAATTTCATCAAAATCGGTGAAAAGAGCCAAATTTTGTGTGATTATTGTACATGTAATTACTCAGAAAGCGAAAAAAAATTCAAATGTCTGATTCATCTTCATTTCTTTCTCAAGAATATGAAGAGTCCTCATCATGAAACATTCTGGAGGTATTATTGGCAATATACATAATCTACAAAGCAAAAAATAAAGGTGTATTTTTTCATAACATTTAATTTTAATTCTATACACTATGGAACAGGATTGTTTTGTGTCAGATGTTTGTAATACCTACACACAGAAAACAGTTTGGTTGCCTCAACCGAATTATTTGCCAAACGAATTTTGGTAGTTCTGTCTACTATCATGCGATTCCATCAGGAGAACCAACATTTTGGTAGTGGCATACTTCTGCTTCCATGTTGACAACAATCGTATTTGATTGCGCCAACTAACTTTTGTATGTTGCCACAACCAACTGTTTTAAAAAATTGGTTGTTCTGACACCTACACTACCGACAATTAATTAAAAACAGTTTTCATTAATTTTTATGAAAACTCTATAATACTTGAGCTAGGTGGCTGATACTTGGTACATATACTTCTTATATCTGCAGGTATGTTCGGATTGAAAATGGACAATATCGGTCCATGTTTTGATATAGCTCATATATATAGCATCTCTCCGATTTGACTTCTTCACGCCACAGAGACCACAAATTTTAACTGATTGGGCTGAAAATTGGAAGCTGGGGTTTATTTATACCCGGAATCCTTCACACGAACAACGGTAGTCATAGGTCCATGTTTTGATATAGCCCCCCATACAAATGTCTAGATTTGACTTCGTAACACCACAAAAACGCCATATTTCAACGAATAGGGCTGAAATTTGGCAATATGATTTTTTTGCACCCGAAATAATTCACATGCGATCCATGGTGGAGGGTATATAAGATTCGGCATGGCCGACCTTAATCTTTAATAACAGATCGTGCACTTAAAAAGAAGTTGTACGACATATTTAAATTAAATGGAACTGAGCAAAATCTCTTAATATAAAAATCGTCACTGACAATCTCACCAATAGAATTAGCCGAAATCATTCATGGCGTCCAAACAAATGTGAGATAGTATAAATAAATAAAAATAAATATAAACTTAATATTAAAAATATAGTATTAAATTAATAGCATTGTTGTTGACTAAACATATATGAAGACAACAAGTATTTTTGTGATTTTTTTTTTAATTGAAGAAAATGCTTTCGAAGATACCTTGGGCAAACTTTTCTAAATACAATAGGTAATTAGTTATATGGATGGGAAATAATGACCGCTTGACCAATATATCAATATTCACACCCACAAACTCGGACAGTCCTTAACTTAAATGCAAACAGAAATGTAATAACACCATAAAATATTTAAAAATTAGTATATTTCTATGAAATATTTTGTGGATTGTAGGTAAAGACATCAGAAGTCGGAAGTAATTCGTGAATTTATTTGCAAAATGTTTCAGAATTTTTAATATTAACTTATGAATTTTATTTTTGACAAAAAGTTGCTAATTGGTAAAATATGATCTCGCTATCACTTGTTTTACCAAAATTTTATGGGCATTTGTAATTTCACAAAAATTCATTTTTGTGTTTATACCCTACACAACACTGTGGTACAGGGTATTATAACTTTGTGCATTTGTTTGTAACACCCAAAAGGAGAAGAAATGGACCCATCGTTTATTATACCGATCGACTTAGAATCACTTTCTGAGTTGATTTAGCTATGTCCGTCTGTCCGTCTGTCTGTCCGTCTGTGCATGTATTTTTGTAATCAAAGTACAGGTCGCAATTATGGTCCGATCTCGACGAAACTTTACACATATCTTTTTTTTGGCCCAAGGACGATTCCTATTGAATTTGGTTAAAATCGGTTCAGATTTAGATATAGCCCCCATATATATGTTAGCCCCGATTTGACATGTAAGCGCTGTAAAATCTTTATTTTATATCCGATCAGTATGAAATTCTGCAGATAGAGGTTTCTTATTATATGAATGAACATTCTTAAATTTGGAAGAAATCGGTTCAGATTTAGATATAGCCCCCATATATACGTTACCCCCGATTTGACATGTAAGCGCTGTAAAAATTTTATTTTACATCCGATCAGTGCGAAATTCGGCAAAGAGAGGTTTCTTATTACATGAAGGAATACTGCTAAATTCGGAGAAAATCGGTTCAGATTTAGATATAGCCCCCATATATATGTTACCTCCGATGTGACATGTAAGCGCTGTAAAAACTGTATTTTATATCCGATCAGTGCGAAATTCGGAAGAAAGAGGTTTCTTATTACATGAAGGAATACTGCCAAATTCGGAGAAAATCGGTTCGGATTTAGATATAGCCCCCATATATATGCTACCCCCGATTTGACCTGTAAGCGCTGTAAAACCTGTATTTTATATCCGATCAGTATGAAATTCGTCAGAAAGAGGTTTCCTATTATATGAATGAACACTTTTAAATTTGGAAGAAATCGGTTCAGATTTAGATATAGCCCCCTTATATACGTTACCCCCGATTTGACATGTGAGCGCTGTAAAAATTTAATTTTATATCCGATCAGTGCGAAAGTCGGCAAAAAGATGTTTCTTTCTACATGAAGGAATACTGTCAAATTCGGAGAAACTCGGTTTAGATTTAGATATAACACCCACATATATGTTACCCCCGATTTGACATGTAAGTGCTGTAAAAACTGTATTTTATATCCGATCAGTGCGAAATTCGACAGAAAGAGGTTTCTTATTACATGAAGGAATACTGCCAAATTCGTAGAAAATCGGTTCAGATTTAGATATAGCTCCCATATATATGTTACACCCGATTTGACATGTAAGCGCTGTAGAGACTGTATTTTATATCCGATCAGTACGAAATTCGATAGAAGGAGGTCTTTTTACATGAATGAGTATTCAGGGAAGATCGGTTCAGATTTATATTAAAGCTCCATATATGTATATGTTCCTCCTGATGTGGTATCAAACCGCTATAGAAGTTGTATTTTACTTCCGATCATTAAAATTTTACAGAAAGATGTTTCTCAATTTAGGAACGAATATTGCTTAATTTAGCGATTATCGTTTCAGAATTAGATAATATGTTTCTACCCATTTACCAATTATTCCAAATTATTATGGCAATGACCCTTATCGCATTGTTAGGGAGGTGTAGGGTATTATATAGTCGGCCCCGCCCGACTTTCTGCCTTTCCTTACTGGTTTTAATTTGCTTTTGAACAGAATGTTTAAAAAGTTTACGTCGTTGGAAAGTGAACATAAAGGGCATTTTCCTTAACGATTTGTATACCACCATAGGATGGGGAGTATATTCATTTTGTCACTCCGTCTGTAACACCTCTAAATATTGATCTGCCAAATACCACAAATGATTTTTCCATTTCTTCAAAACCGCTTCAGACACATCTTGTCTTTCAACAAGTGTATATCTTGATTTGGTGCTCTTATGGCAATTTACATGTAAACCACGCCCACTGGACTCTAGTTTTGTCAATGCAAACTGCTCTAGAAATAGGTATATTTTTAAGGCATAAATGCCTTTTCCCATGAACCTTGCGTGGGATGTTGGACCAGGTGTTCGGAAGTTATCGCCGACACCACCAATAAACATTATTGTTAATTGTAATAGTTCCTTGTAGTCAGCTCGGATTTGTGTTTCATTTAGCTGTTTAATGCAGAATTTCTTAATGACTTCGCAGTCAGCATTACTTATTTTTGAGCGTACAGTTGGATCTTCGAGTCCGTTTTTAAACGATTTGTGGTCAAGACTTACCCAAACGGCAGCAAAACAATTAAAAATAGGCACTTTAGGACCACAAGTCGACGAAGTTTAAGCTCAAACACATGTTTCAATGCTATCTCCATCATGTGATGAGAACATGGGAACTTGATTAATTTTCGATCTAATTTGTTCTGCAACAAAATGCACGATCCAGTGTTTTGACCTGTATTTGATGAGTGTATCATGAACGACTTTGGCCATCTTTTCTCCGGTACCAGCCGGGATTTTGGGGGCGCCCACAAATTTTGATGTGTAGATCGATTAATCACATGCTCACCAACAGTGGTCAGAGGCGTCGCAGCATTATACATTACAGTTATCACATCATGAAATATCTGTCTGTTTGACGGCAGTTTTTTGTGCGAAGCTGTCCCTTTCTCAATTCACTTAGCCTGGAGGCAGAGCGCGTTCTGTAAACGACCCTGTTGCATGGCCGTATAGCGCGCTGTAAAGTTCTGCTTGTTTTCTTATTTGACCAGTAGAAAAATGAATCCGTTGTTTTTTTTCATGCATGCACAAGCATGATCTATTTTTTATTGTGATTGTATAGAGGCCATGTCGGTGTGCATGCATGCCCTGTCATGACGTAAAGTTCAAATGAAAACTGCTGTAACTTTTTCGTTCCTCGGTCGATTTTGATTGTTTACGACTTGTCCCAGCAAAATTTCTCATTACCAAATAATCCGACGAGTAAGCAAAGTTCGATAATGGTAAGTACTTATTATTTAGCCACTTTTCTCATTATTTTAACATGGGGATGTCATTGGAGGAAAGTACTTCCCAAAAGCATACAATAAAGTAGCATAATAAGTACTTATTTGTAGCTCGAATTTATGTACTTGAATAATGCATTACCAATAAGTTATAAAATAAGTAGTATATATGTAGAAATGGCCATTTAAAATGATTTTTTGCATATTGTCGCGCATATTTCTCGAAACAAACAATTTCCTCATGCCAGATTCGAATTTCTGGTATGTTCATTCAAATCTGCACGTATTGTTTGAAAACATGTTGAAATATAAATAAATCTTGTACAATAACCCACAAAATTGCATTATATTAAAATTTGTCACAATGATTTTGAAACAAAAAATCACTTATTTCTGTTATTATTGGTAAGTAATTATTAAGAAGCCGAAGAAAGTATTGCAGCGAATAATGAGATGTCATTATTTGGTAATGCAGGGAATAATGGCAGGTACTTACCAAGATTTTGCTGGGGTAAGAAAGAAAATTTTATTCAAAGATCATTTAAAAACTTTTCATGCTAATAAAATATTTTTTAATCACTTGAACATGTGACATTTGATAAAAACCCAAATTTTGTTCATGTAAAGTGAGTTTTGTGTTTTCAAACAACTTTGGGCAGACCTTAGCGTTATCCAATCGTCACCAAATTTTTTATTGGAGGTTTGTAGGTCAAATGGAAACTTTTTCGGCCCGGAAATCAATACCGAAAAAATAATAAATGGTCTACTATTTAACGATGACCGTCTGTCCATCCGTCCGTCTGTTGCAATCACACTACAGTTCCTAATAATATAGCTAGATTGATCAAATTTGGTAGAAATATTTCTTATAGTTGCAGGTTGTTTGGGATTGCAAATGTGCCATATCAATGTCAATGTTTTGATATAGCTACCCTATAGAGGTCGCTCCAAAATACGGTTTTTGAGTCATAGATACCACATTTTTAAAGCAATTTAGCAGAAACTTTGCAGTTTGTATTCTGTTTTGACAAGAATTCATCACAGCAAAAATTAGTCATAGTCACCTTATAGAGGTCGCTCCAAAATATACGTATTTAAGCCATAAATACCATATTTTCTAAGCACTTTAACTGAATCTTTGCAGTTTGTATTTAATTAAGACAAGAATTCATCGCAGTAAAAATTTTCAATCAGTTCATATTTTGTTATAATCCACCTATAGATGTCGCTGCCAAAAAGGCGTATTTAAGCCGTAAACATGACATTTTCTAAGAAATTTAGCTGAAACTTTGCAGTTTGTATTCTATTTTGGGAAGAATTCATCTCAATAAAATGTATACAAATTAAGTTTTATTTTGTTGTAGTACCTGTGTAGATGTAGCTCTCAAAAAAACTATTTCAAGCCATAAACACCACATTTTTCAGGTGAAGATTTGGCTCAAGAACTTGCGGAAAAAAATTGCAGCGTTCGTTTTTTTTTAATAATTTACTTAAACAAAAAGGATCGTTTCATGATTTGCTCCATATCCAAAGATGTGTCCAGTAATAATATTGAATGCACTTCATGGTGGAGGGTATATTAGATTCCTACATACCGCTTTTACTTGTTTCCTTTTTAAATAATATTTTTTTAAAGACTACTTAAAAAAAATAGCGCTTTGTTTTTTTTTCAAATTTACACAGAATATTCTCCGGAATCTCACAAATTCAAAACTCAATATTTGTAAAAATGATGGGCGAATTTTGGACATTTTTCTTAATATTTTATCTTTGTGATTGGAGAAAATGTAGCTTAAATATTTGCGTAAAATATAGTGTAAGTCGGTGAAGGGTGGCAACAATACTATTGAACACTTAATACCCTCCACCATAGGATGGGGGGTATAATCATTTTGACACTCCGTTTGTAACACCTCTAAATATCAAAAATTTAAAAAAATGTCAGGTGTGTAATGAAATCATTATTTTAGTTTTATGCAATAAAAATTATAACATTACAACAAAATTTCTAGTTTTTGGATGAAGCTATTTTAATATCCTTAAATACTCCTCTTTCTTTAATGTATTTCGATTTTTCTGATTACAATGCAAACTTAGCTAAAAAAAACATACAAATTCACGTTAACATGAAAACCTACTTCCATTTTTTGTAACGTCCTCAACGGAACTTTCGCCGCGAATATCGCATTCATCAAAAGTAAAGTGTTTTCCAACAAGAGGTGTTATTTTGGTATTCAAAGAAAAATTCCATTTTTTGAAATAAATGATCGGATGTTTATTTCATAATAAAGAGGAAGGTATGCCGTTAATAATGAAAAACAACATCAGCCAAATGGCCACCACGACCCCGCTTACAGGACCATATCCTTTTCATGAAATTTTCCATAACCAAATCGCAAAGTGGCTGCCCTATGTCCTCGATAGCCTCACGAATTCTATCTTTGAAGTCTTGATTCGACACTGGGCTGTTGGCGTAGACCTTATCTTTCACGTGGCCCCAAAGGAAGAAGTCGCAAGGTGTTAAATCACAAGATCTCGGTGGCCAATTGTGATCACTTCTTCGAGAGATAACACAGTCCGGAAACTTTTCCCGTAACAGAGCAATGGTTTCGTTGCTTGTGTGGCACGTAGCGCCGTCTTGTTGAAAGTAAACGTTGTCCAGATCAATACCAACCAACTCCGAACATAAGAAATCATTAATCACCTCTCGATAGCTCAGTCCATTCACCGTAACTGTTGATCCAACCTCATTTTCGAAAAGTAAGGTCCAATGACCCCGCCGGACCATAAACCGCACCAAACAGTCACACGTTGAGGATGGAGAGGCTTCTCAACAATAACTCTTGGGTTTTCCGAGCCCCAGATGCGACAATTTTGCTTGTTGACGTAGCCACCGAGGTGGAAATGGGACTCATCAGTCAAGATGATTTTCGATTTTTCGAATTTTAATAATTACAATGCGTTGTTGAATGGTGTATTCACTGAAAAAAATTTGTCATAAAATTAAAGAAATGCTCCAAAGACGTCATTAGTTTTTAAAATAAGTAAATTTTTTACTTAAAATATAGATAATTTCAATAATATTAAGTAATTTACTTAATTTTATGTAAATTTTCTTTATTTTAAGTACAAATTGTACTTATTTTGAAGACTAAGGACGTCTTTGGAGCATTTCTTTAATTTTATGACAAATTTTTTTTCAGTGTGGTTCCACTTTTAGTAATGCCGTAGTTTCTACTTGTCAAATGTCAAAGAATAAAAGCTTCAAAAGTGACAGCTACTGAAATACCGGGTGATTCAAAATAACACCTGTTGTTGGAAAACCCTTTATTTAGGTAAATATTTAAATGTCATTTCAAAGATCATTGAAATACTTATTGTTGCTGAAGGTTTTATGAAAATATTACATTCAGAACGCCAACGGGATGAACATTAGTAAAACAAAATGCGTACACGCAAAGAAAAAATTCGTTTCTGCGAAACGAAATATAAGACAACTACAATTCTCGTTTGCCGGAACTGAAATTTTCTTTTGTTGTGACAGAAACATATTTCGCGAAATCAATTGTTTGTTCTGACCAAAAGAATTTCAGTCATCGTTAACGAGAATTTTAGTTGTGTAATATTTTTTTCTTTGCGTGTACGATGTAACGTCCGCAACCCATGATTTGGCCATATCACAGCTCTATCGGGCTTATACTTTCATATAGTCAAAATACCACTTGTATTTTCAATGAAAATTGCAATTGAAATTGACCATAAAAATTTTTTTAATATTTTTTCGTGTTTAGGATACCAAATTACAATAGAAAATGTTATATACATCCCTTATGCCTTCGACAAAAATTTTTTAAACTATATATTGGTAATTTATTTTTTATTTTGTTTTTTTATTCCAATTTTCATTTCTTTCATATAACTTTTATCTGTAAGAAATCTCCTCCCACATATTGGACTTGCACTTGATTTTAAATCATATTGCAATTCAAATTTCCTTCCCGAATTTGGAATAACTAATCCCATTTAATTGTTTTATTTTATTATTTAGCCGAAAACATTTATTAAAATTGTAAACCTTAATCACGAATTTACGTTAAAAATGTTGTTATGAATGACTTCAATTCTAACTTCATGCTACAAATGGGCGTTGCTTCTTCACTCGTTTGGTTTGCAGCAATTAATTATTGTGGCATGTGTTGGTATTGTTTTTCAACACTCTGCTGGAACATCAGTCAGAAGGTACAAAACAACACTGTGGATACAAAACTACAAATGGGATAGGTTTTTTGAAGAAGATCTCACTCATATCGCCGGCAAAGGGACAAAGGTAATTTTCGATAAATTTCGTTATCGAAATTTAAAGCCATGATTTAGACAAAAAAGAGAAAAGAGTGCAGAGTTTCGTTTTTTCAATTGATAGATCAGAACATTTTCCATAAATTAGTTAAGACAAAATTAATAATAATTTTCATAAATAGGTAAAAAATCAAATTGAGATATCGGTAAATAAATACATATCAAAATGGACTTGGTCAGTTGTTGCAGTATGCTCTCGATATATCGATTTTCCGCAGGATAAACTGACCAACTCGCTTCTGATCAATGTAAATATTGTTATCGATATTTTTATCAACATTTTTATTCATCGTTTTCCTTTTCAATTTACAACATTTTCCTTTAAAATTAAAAGAAAACGCTGTAATGATCTGTAATTTATCCGGAGAGTCGTGTAATTAAATTCCTATGGGAAAATAATATATAAATAATAATTATCAAATACGAACTAGTTCAATTTATGACGACTTTTTACTTTCCTACTTTTTTTCTTTGCCAATTTATAGAAATCAAAATGACTCGATTTATAGTGTAAAACATGCGTTTGAATTTCGATAATAAAATTTATTAAAAATGTACTTAGCCAATGTTACGAAATTTTCCCATTTAACGATTAAAAATATCCCACTTCATAAGCTTTCTTGCTATGAAAACAGTGTCAGCTGCATGGTTTTCAAATGATTCAAAGTTTTCATAATTTGTGGCATGTTAATAACAACAGCAAAAATCATCGTTTTGTTAATCTAGCGATGGCGCTGTTGTTATTGGTGGCTCTGTTGTACTTGTTTCTTTTCCACTTAATGCACTAGTGCATCCAAACAGATGAACAACTTCAACAATATGCCAAATCTCGCTTTCTTTCAGCAGCGGGCTAAGAATGTACCATTCATAGAATTTTATGCGAGCACAGCTTAAATGATAATTACAGAGTGTTTTACATTTATTTCGATGTTATACAACATCATTACCATTGTCCTGCCACTGTGATCGAGATCATTTTAGTACATCACTAATTCCTATTGATTCCCCAACAAATTTCTGAAATGATCTATGCATTTTGGCAGAGAAGAGATTCAAAAGTTCGAAATGTTGTTGCACAACTTCAAAAGCTTCAGCAATCCGATATCATCAATTATTGGCATCCCTACGGATCGTTGTACTTAAAGTTTCTTTTATTACTTTCCTTGTAACTTATTTCGAATAGCGCAGATCATAGCGAGATATTTCCAAACTTTAAACTTGCTTGCAAATATTTTCAATGTTAAGATATGATTAGCAATAATTATTCTAATCGCCTGAACCACGATGTCGACCATTAACGTTCGCATGACTTTTATGCGAAAAACAGCTGTTTTAGATTTAACGTATCACTTTATCTCACCAGCTCTTTAGTCCACCAGCCAACTTTAGTTCACCAACCCACTTTAGTTCAACAGCTCTTTGACTCACCAGCTCACTTCAGTTCAACAGCTCTTTAGATAAAAAAAAACAAAATAAACGAAAACACAATAACAATACGCATTGTCGTGGCAGCACTGATGTTGGTTTGAACCAGCATCAAACACATATCGATACCTCCATTCTAAGTCGACTAAGTCGACTTAGCATGTTTTTAGGGAGATCGCATTTTTAATTTCTAAATATCCAAATTATATTCAGTCAAAATTTGGTATTTCTCCGTCAACCCAATCAAATGTTATTAACAAAACAGTACATGTCATTCGATTTGCATTATAAAGGAATTCCACACAAATTTAAAAAATCGTCAAACTTTTATCGCCTCTCCTGAAAAACTACCTTTTTGCACTTAGCATAGTTTAGAATGGAGGTATCGATATATGCATACTAGGGCGGGTCGATTTAAAAATCGCTCAGTGAAAATCGTATTCTAGGGATCAAAATAAGAAACTTTGCCGAAGGAACCATACCTCTAAAAAGAATTCTGATGTCCCGGAAAAAATCCCACTTTGACCCATTTAGAGTGCTCCAATCGAGTCCAAATGTATGACCGACCCCCACTCAGTGAAGTGCTCAGTGAAAATCGTATTCTAGGAATCAAAATAAGAAACTTTGACGAAGGAACCATACCTCTAAAACGAATTCTGATGTCCCGGAAAAAATCCCACTTTGACCCATTTAGAGTGCTCCAATCGAGTCCAAATGTATGGAACCCCCAGGGGGTTCCAAGGGGTGTGCCACTGGCATGGGTGGGTCGGGCCTCCAAAGTTAGTGGGGGTCGGTCATACATTTGGACTCGATTGGAGCACTCTAAATGGGTCAAAGTGGGATTTTTCAAAATTTGCCCCTACCCAAAAGTTCGACCCCAAATTCCGGGACATCAGAATTCGTTTTAGAGGTATGGTTCCTTCGGCAAAGTTTCTTATTTTGATCCCTAGAATACGATTTTCACTGAGCAATGGCGACTTTTTGTGCCTCCCCACAAATCGACCCGGCCTAATGCATACAACTCGATGAGCTGCATACGTGTGAAACAGTTGTTGACCTTTGCGGATCTTATTACTCTGATCGCCATTAGCCTATCTGTAGAGATGTTAGCGTCATTATGCTTTGTGGTGTTACTGAGCTAGTAAAATAAAGTTCGACCTCCGGTCCCTCTGTAAAAAGTTCCAATCCCGTTTTCAGCCTAGTTTGGATAGATCCTAGTAGCAGCTGGGTCCCACGGACACTTGCGGTTTCCGTTCAACGAGGAGTGTCTGTCTGGTAGAAATGTATCACTGTTGAAATAATTCCCAAATGAAATACAAGTCTCAAAAAAAATGAAATAAGTCACAAAAAATGTCTACCTAAATTGGGACTTATTTCAGTATGAATAAAGACCCAATGATTTAGGACTTTCATATTTTATGTTAAGATGTATTCCATTATGAAATAATGCTCAATGAGATTTTATTGGGAGTTATTTCATTCGTTTACGGTATTTAAGATTTTCTCCTCTGGGATATGTCCAAAGATGGGTACGCGAACCAAAAACTTTTTGCGTGGTCAGCTTTCGGTCGTGATTAACGATTTTCTCCTTCGGTGTATGTCCAAAGACGGCTACGTGAAGCATTTCTATGCCACGCAAAGAATCTTTAGTCTGAGTAGAGTCATATTTGGACATACCACTGAGGAAAAAAACTTTAAAACGTGCGTGGCTCGGCCAAAATCCGACTTATTAAATTACATTTGTTTTTGCGTGGTCGGCTTTCGGTCGTGATTAACGATTTTCTCCTTTGGTGTATGTCCAAGGACGGCTACGTGAAGCATTTCTATGTCACGCAAAGAATCTTTAGTCCGAGTAGTCATATTTGGACATACCACTGAGGAGAAAAACTTTAAACCGTGCGTGGCTCGGCAAAAAGCCGGCTTTTTGAATTACATTTGTTATTTGTTTTCGGATGGGTGGTTAATCCATCGTTGTTGGGACTTATTTCATTTGAAGTTATTTCACTTTTTTAATCTCCAAATATTGGGACTTATTTTATTTGCACTTTTTAAAATTGGGAATTATTTCATTTTTGCTGGGACTTATTTCATTGGGACTTATTTCAGTTGAGAGCTATTTCATGGTACCACAGTTAGCTGTAAGCAGTACTTCGGGAATGTGGTCGGAGATTTCACTTGTTTGAATTAGGGATGTAACGAAAGTGACTTTAGCGAATGCGAATATTGAAATATATTTCTTGCGAATGCGAATAGTGAAATATGCATTTTTGGGAAAGCGATTGCGAATAATAGTTTGACCCTTTAGTACCAACAAATTAAGGAACTAAATTGATACTTTTCCAGGATATTCAAGTATTAAGAATGTTTTCCATATTTTTAACTCCTGTTACCACAAGGACAAGCATTTTTCAACTGCTTTGAAGGGAAGTAGAAGAGGTTTTCATTGGTATTAATATCTTTAAAATGTGTAAAGCGAATAAATAGATATATCACTTTTAACAAATGGAAGCGAATACTAAAATACTCGTATATATAATAAATAATCCAAAGATGGCTTTTGCGAAAGCGAATGTTAAAATGATGCGAAGAATTCGCGTTCGCATATGCGAATGCGAATATTCGTTACATCCCTGGTTTGAATGTGGCCAACCAGTGATTATAATCAAAAATAATAAATAATAAGATATGTCATCCCGGAGCGAGTAAGTTGTCAGGTACGAAGGAATAAAAATTTCAACGAGTAGGACTTCAAAGAGTGAGTTTTTCCGCGGATTTCGGATCGATTTTCCCGAATTTTTTGTAATTGTCACAATTAAAAAATTAATATTAATCGCTTATTTCAAAAAAAGTTCAAACTATTTTCGCGGAAAACTGTGTTTTCACGTGTGACATTTCATTCCTATTCGTTCGTAACTGATATATTTTGAAGTTTCGTCCCGACGGAACATCTGTATAATTAAAGGTCTGTGATAATAATATCTTCTGATGATATGGCTTGTGGTCTCATACTTTATATGGATTTCTATTGGTTGAATGTGCAGAATAACCAACGCCCTTGTTGGTGCGGTTCTATTTGCCCCGTTTAGTCGTTGCACTTATTTGTCTTTGATATCCAGAATCGAGCGATCTTCGTTTTCCTCATAAATAGATATACTCGTATTTCTGTTTTGTCTGGGTTAAGATTCTCTAGGTTGTGCCAATTTACCAGCATATGCTAATTTAAGTGCCAGAGCTCAGGCATGTATCAATGAAGGATTCCTCTAAGTCGGGAATTCCCTGCCGTTTTGGCCCTGTGGTTAAGGAAAACGTTTTTACATAAAAATGACCTAAATGTAATTCCCATGTACTATACAATTTTGCAATTTTCAATTCTCAACGGCTCTCTCGGAGTATCGAAAAGGCTTTCTAGGGAGCCATGGCTTATGCTCTAAGTAGTGTCGCTTTTATATGCTCACCTTAGTGGGAGAGGGTATATATAATTAGCTACAGGCCAAAAGTGTAACACATCGAAGGATTGACCTAAGAACCTAAGTATGTTCGGCGGAAATACGTTTTGCGACATTTTAAGTCGTTTGAGCAATGTATACAAGTCTGGATGGAGAGCATGATAACTCTCGCAAAGAGTTATGGAATGATTTTAAATTTGGGCAGTAATGGCTTACAAAGCTATGTGGGATAGACGAACTGTGAGATACTGTGCGGCGGCCCAAAGGAGAAGAAAACATGTAGTTTACTGAAACTTAACAAGATTGAGACTAGTCCGATGATGAGTGTTCTAACATGAGACTCGAGCTTACAAAAACACCTTCTCCGCTTAGGACAAGCAGATAATAACGAATGGAGGGCATCTATGGAAACATCGAAACGACAGATTGTCTGTCATTAAACACGGCCGTCTTGGTGCTGCCACAAAACTTTCCTACTTGTTTTAATTAAAAATAATATGATTTTCTAGGAATTTTTAACATTAAAAATTTTTATTTAAAAAAGACTGTCCGCAGATATCTTTAATCAAGCGAGACGGCACTGGACCATGCCTATAGAAGAAATTAATTAACCTTTAACCGATTGCCAAGCGCCTTCGTCCTCCAGTCGAAAATTCTTTGTTATGCTGGTTTATAAGTTTCTAATAGCTTTCCAAGGACATTAAATTTAAATTTATCTAAAATTAACTTGTTAGCTCGTGAACTGTTTAACTAACTCGTTAACTGTGTACTCTTAGATAATTGTTATTATTTTTTGTTAGGTCGAAATTTAAAAAATCTCAATTTGTCTACAGTCGTTGCAGTCGTTTTTCGATAACATGCCAAAAGTCGATTACGGTCTGTTTCTTCAATACCACAACTACCACATGACAAAAACATATGACTACTGAACAGAGCTGCGTAGAAATCCCAAATCAAAACAAAAACATTCATTGACAGTAATTAAACATCAGCGAATGTAGACGTGAAAAAAATCTCTGCGCTACAATTTGTAGAGGTCCCATTTGTCGTGGCTACAATTTGTAAATGATAAAAACAATTGGAAGTTGTTGTAAACAAAAAAAAAAAAAAACGACAGAAAGAATGTATTGAAGACAAAGCAAACATGAGTGTAACATTGGAACAATAACAGAATTTCGTTAAGCTCTTCGCCATTTCAGTGCGAAAAAGTGTTTAAATTTGATTATAGCTCAGCTACAAAGATATATGTTGGGAAAATAGAAATGATTTAAATTAAGCCCAAAAAGGCCGCCCACATTTTATTTATCTGCTGGAAATAATCCTGTTAGGGACAGTGTACGAGTCCCGACGCACACACAGTCAGTAGGTCGGTCGGTGAGAACAATGAACAATAATGACCTTGACATTACACATTACCAAAGCACAATTATACTTATTGTTGTTTTTCTTCTTTTCTAAGGTCTCTATTTTGGTTCCGTTTTGTTTTGAGTGTTGTGAAGCCGTATAAATAATATAACCGAGGGAAGCGTTGTTCCATAAGAAAACAAAACAACACCTCAAACCCTGCACAGCGCAAAAAAACAACTCATATGTCCCCTCTCTTACCGTGTGGTGTGTGGAAAAATCCTTCAAAATTGTGTTCGACTGGCATCTGTGGACACGATCCCCATCCTCACCGGCTGCCTCCGCTAGCATTGTCAGTCGCACGGGGGCTGGTGGTGCCCGTAGCTGGTTTGGATTCGGATTTACACCGCAGCAGTTATTGACACTGACCAAGTACTTGCAGCAGTTGTGTCGAGCCTACGGCAACAATACAAGACACGAAATGTCCTCCTCCTCTTCCACGGAGGACGACGGAAAAGAGGACGAGGTGGCCGTTGATGTGCCGGTAAAAATTCTTAAGGGGGACCAACATGTAGGGAGGTTGGGAAATTCTTCAGATTCCGATGATTATAGCGATGTGGCAGGAGCCTTGGTGGATGTAGAAGGTTTCTGCTATGCCGACTATAGGCTTGAACAGTATGCCCATAGTGTATTGGATTTTAGTTCTCAATATGGCATTGATTTGAGTATTTCATACACGGCACCGAATATTACCGGCAGACCTTCAAAGTATCCAGAATATGGCGACTTTCCGCAAACATTTGCCATGGTAAGAAGAAAAAACAACAACAAATTGCTATGCAAATTACTATCTTTCTTTTTAGCGCACCTATGGCAATTGGTGGGACAAAGCACCGTCCCGCCTCAAAGAAATTCATCCGCAAAGTTTACCCTTGGTACGCTCTGAAGATTTTATAGTACTATACTTTGAAGACTATGTTATACCGGATGAAATAGCAATTTTTGAGACCTTTAATCCTGGCGGTGTTATACGAATTTGGTCGTATACCATAACAAAGACCTGGATTTGTCTGTGGGAAGATGCGGAATTTTATACCAGGACGCCTTATACAGCGAATCGAGCAAGACGTTTCTCACCGCCCTTGAAACGAATACACCTACCAACTAAGTTTGTGCTTCGAAAGCTTTCGGATTATAGATCATTGAAGTATTTATGTTCGATTTACTTTTTAGAACTATAAGACTGGAATTTAATCATCAACGGCTTCATTACTACACAGAAATTGATGCGGTTCTTATGGGTGGCAGGAAATTTAATATGGGCAATCTGCAAACCTTATTGGATTTCCATGACAGACAACGAAAAGGTATTATTAAGAAAGTCCAACATACATATCGCACCTGTTCAACAAAAGGGTAACAACTCAAAATAAACAAAATTCAGTAGATGTCAAAAAAAGTTTCCGTTAATATTATTGATATTTAATATGTTAAAAATTATGAAATATCTTCTTTTGTATTTCTTGCAATGGCATATTTCCGTTAATATTAATTTTTTGAAATTAATATTTACGGGAACAGTTTTTGGCCTCTAGTGATTTTTTTCATTTTCAGTTGTTACCCTTTTTCTGAACAGTTACGATATGTAATGTATCGTTTTCGATTATTTCGCTTTCATTAAGTTTTGTTAAAAACAATAAATTTAAGCAAAATCTAAAAAATCATTTACATTTGAGAACATAGATCCATAGAAAACGCTTTTCATCATACGACATTAATTTTATCGAAAACAATATGTAATATTTATGTCTCGCACATAATAATACATCTTTTTAATTTAATACAACCTCTTGAATTATACTCTTTTATATTCTGATATTTTATAAAATCCGATCAGACCTTAGTTGAATTCGATTTCAATATAACAATGGATCTTAACATAGTTTTTTTTATAGTCACTGCGATTAAGTGTTGTGGGAGCTAAAAAGGAAAAGATTTACATTTTTGAAAAAACAGAAATACAGGAATGCTCGAAGAGCCTAAGTGCTGACGAAAATTATCGTATGCAGTGTTTTTTCTCCTTTTTCTAGAATCCACTGTGCCGATGTAACAATTATGTTCAGACAATTTGTGATCAGCAAATTTACCTTGTAACTGAGATGAACTATGGCTTGATCGGATGTTCCTATACCAAAATATTGAAACTTTTGTTAACGAAAAGTAAATGAAATGACTGATGCATTGTGTCGTCATTGGAAATAACCAATAGAATTTATGAAAAACAAATAATTTTCTTTCTTAAAAAATATTTATGTTCTCAAATGTCGTGATTTGATCTTTAAAAATAAATAAAAACGTTATTAAGTTCTTCCTCTATTGTAGGTTCCATTTTATGTAAATTACAAAACATGAAATTTCGTCCTATATGTAAAGACAATTATCAGACACGTCTGCAACATTTTTTGACTCACGATTTGGATAAATTCATGTCAGCTGTAACAGATGTACAAATTAAGTCGACCAACAAAGACAAAGATACAACGAGAATCTCCAATGTGGATCTAAAAGATATGCCGGTAATTATAACAAAGGAATTATACATACATATGTACATACAACCATATGTATGTATGTATTTGTATTTAAAGCATCCAAAAAAACTTATAAAAAACAAACAATTAAAATCGTTTTAAAAAATCAGATTTCAGAAATTTTACTTTATAAACAACATTGTCCTTGGATCATTCTTCACAGGCCAATCACCTCTAATTCTTTAAAAAATTTCTTCCGATTTTGCATTTTCTCCTTGCATTTTCTCTTTTCAGTTCGATATTGTTTTAAAAGTCTTTAGCTATTTGGATTTGATATCATTATTTCGTGTCGGCCAGGTGTCGCCCTTCTTCTACGATGTCTCCACCCATCCGTTGTTATACAGTGAGTTGAATTTGAAGCCTTATTGGCATTTGGCATCCACGGAATTACTTTCGACATTGGCCAAAAGAGCTACGCTGCTAAAGAAATTGGACATGTCTTGGTGTGGTTGTACCATTCAAACAGTATCTCCAACGGAATTTAAAAAGTATAAACATATTTATTTAATATATTAAAATAATATATCTAAACAACCTCTCTAATCAATCTACTTTTTAGATTTATTCAACAACGTGGTGATTCCTTAACGCATTTGCGTTTGAATTCTTCGAAATTTTTAAATTCCAGTTGCATAGAAACACTTGGTATTGTCTGTGATAATTTAAAAGGTTTGTTTTCATTCCACTTATGCTAAATTTTATTTTAATACAATTATTTATCTTCTTCAGAACTTTCCTTGCGTAACTGTTCGTTGAGTCCGCCTCTACTAAATTTTAGTTGTTTGGCTAATTTAAAGAACCTCGATCGTCTAGACTTATTTCAAACGGTGATTGAACAGGACTTGCTCTTGACAATGTTGGAGAGCAATCCAAAATTGAAACATTTGAATTTAGGTAAGTCAAAATCCTTTGACCGCTTGTTTGTATCTCCGAGACTGTAAAAATGAACAGACTAAAATTTCCACGGTAAATCCAAATCAAGCTCATCTGTGTTTTCCAATAATTTTTAACGCTATTGGTGGCGAAGTGGTCGAGTTGTATGCAAATTCTTATTTTTTAATAGATTTGAAGGAAATTCAATATTCGTATGCGTTTCATCGTGGGAAGAATTTGTATGTATGACGACCTGATAGATAGCTCTGTCGTGGTATCAACTAGTAATATATACTATGCTAAATTGTTGAAGAATACCTTTTAAATTTAAAGATTGTAGAAGAATATTTTTTATACTTTATAAACTTGTGGCTTTAGAATCCACATTTTTCAACCGATCTTTTTTATTATTTCCCTTAGATTGGTGCACTAAAGGGACGGTAGACAAATTAAATAGTTAATTTATGGTCAATACAGTACAATGAATGGAGGATAGTTCCCTCACTAAATGATAGCTCTCGATGAATATTACAAATCCTCCCAAGGACAAGTTCAACGTCGCTCAACTGTATGCATTTCTCATTTTCTCTCGGAAGTGGTCCTAGAAAATAACCAATAACATCTTATATGTTGATTTTTGGAAAATATTAGTAGGCATATGTATTCAGTACAATCAAGTGATTGTGCCAACACGTTCGAAGCACTTAACACCAAAGCATACTAATACAATACAATATTCATTTCTTTTCAATAGTGTTTGGAAAAGGTCTGTTCTCTGCTCCCGCACCAGATTTTTCCCTTTGTTAATCAGAAAACGTTAATTTAACAACAAAATTCTCGATAAACATCTATAAATTTCGTTCCATTTCGATTCCATATATCGATAACTTCATTCAAAAATATGCTAAGTCGACTTAGCATGTTTTTAGGGACATTGCTTTTTTCAAAATCTAAATATTCCAAATTATATTCAATTGCATTTCAATTTATTAATGTAATTTAAAGCCAGTAGGCCACAAGCAGTTTAAAGTTGGTTGTCCTGATACCGCACACCCTCCCTTCTACTACGTAGGGCTCTTGTATCAGGACAATGTCTAGTGCACCTGTGGATGGGCGCAGCAATAGAGCCGCTGTAGAATTCTTACCCTCATTGGTAACACCCTCCCTTCTACTACGTAGGGCTCTTGTATCAGGACAATGTCTAGTGCACCTGTGGACGGGCGCAGCAATAGAGCCGTTGAGGCTGCTTTAGCGTGATGGATGTTAAACTGTGGAATTCTTACCCTCATTGGTAATCGACAGATTAACATCCACCTCGACAAGGGTGTTATCGAACTGTTCGTCCGTATCATCGAGGAGCCTCCGTGTCCGAAGTAGTGCTTTCGTCCTCAGAGAATATCGTTACATATCTTCTGTTCGAGTTGGAGTCACCAGAAATAATGGACGTGGGTACCTCAACACTTCCAGAAAGACGTGTATCAACCACGACATTATATCCTTCTTGTATACCTTCAAGACTATAGTCTCGAAACCATATTGCAGGGTTGCACTTGCACATTGCATATGGGAGG